>CANSNZ010001065.1:3835000-4417908 GCA_947646795.1 Beta lomatogona | reverse complement strand
GTAAATAAAGTAGTTAATTACATACAATAATAGATACTATTCAAAGAAAGCGACATTTAAATAGAGCAATGTGATAATAATAACCCTATGTGAAGAGTCCAGCTAGTTTTGAGTTGTTGGGTAACATATGATATATATGGTCATAATAATAACAACACCTTTTCCACTTTTTATAATAAATCAAATATAATAATTGATATAAGTGTGGATATATGTTGTCAGATACCAACTTATTAATTAATTATAATTATGCATTACGAGGTGTGTCTAAACTCGATGTTTGTTTTAATGCATTGTCTAGTTTACTTTATTTCTGAAGTTATGGAATTGAATATTGTTGAGTATAACTACAGAAACTAAATAGGTAGGCGAAGGTTTGGCATTGGGTACCATTAATAAATGGCTTGCATGCTTTTACTAGTTTGAAAGAAGTTGTAATCTAACCTAATGCCATACCGTGATGAGATTAAGTTTTATGTGGAGGAGAAAGAGTGTTTTTAAATTAATGTAAAATAGAGGTTCACACCGTTTACTAGTCCACTCGTTGATTTAAGCAAAGCGTAGACACGGAATAATCAATGACGAAAACCACTATTATAGAACACAATCTCAAATCATCAATGAGCTTGAACATTGAATCATTTCCCCTGTTCTCTTTTGTGGTTTTACATTTTTATCCATTAAGTGAGTCAAACAAGTCATAAGTCGTTTGAAACTCTTAGCTATGTCACATTTTTTAATCCCTTTGGTATTGTAAGTTTGTTTTCATTTGTCAGAAATTTTGAACGAGGTTGATAAAAAAAAGGGGACAAAGGAGCTGTTATTCTACCGCGTTAATCATTTTTATTACAAAACAATAGTTATTGGTCATTTAACATAATTGGATATTGGGAAATCTCGGGGACAACTTAGGAACTTATATAATATAGATTTTGTCATAACTTCATGATTGGTCATTGAGCCGAAGATTGAGTTCGACGTGAGGGGTGAAAACATGATCATGAATCCACGTTCCCCCATTAATGGCCTCTAATTTAACACGATTCGTAGAGAAGTTTTATGCAATTATACAATTAAAAGCGGTAACTTTCAACGCTCGAAAAGATTAGTCTAGGTTTATTCATTAAACACAAAAAAAAGACTAATTTTTAGTGACGTGTTATTAACAATCATATTCGGGATCCTAAATCAATTGTCCAAAATATCTTATTGGAAGTTAGAACATTTTTTAGGTATTGTAATTAGCCATAATAAGCATGTTAGGTGATGAAAAATAAATATGGAAATATGTACAAAAGTATAGAGAATAGTTTAAGGAGAAGAATATACAAAAGACATGAAATTACTAAGAGATCCACATCATGAAACGTGTGTTAGAAACTTGAAAGAAATAAATATAAAAAGGAATACAATAAGGACCCTCCAAAGAATAATGCTGGTCTCGTCGAGGCATTTTGAGAGTAACAATCTTTGGCGGGGGCGATCGTGGAGCTTATAAGCGAAACTAATGGGAGATGGAAAGCACGTATGTGTTAAAGCAGTTTGAGAGAGAGTATTTGCTTAAAGTATGTAGGAAGTACGTAAGATTAATATGAGTATGAGAGAGTATGAACACATAAGAAAGCGTGCCAAAAAAGCGGGTGAGGGTTGACCTATTTATAGTTAAAATCCAGAAGCGAAAAGATAAGATCCGGTGTTGGCCGTCTCGTAGTTGTGTGTGGGCACAGCATGTTTGCCCAAAACGCGTTGAGGATGAAGCACATCCGCATATCGACCGGTTTGTTATTTAATCATTCTTTAGAAGATTCTTATTATCTATATAAAATATTATCATATAAAATTCGGAAATCAATTATCTAAAGAGACAAAATAAGGAGTTTAATACAAATCATTTATCTTAGAAAATATGTATTAAAATAATAAAAATTATTTTTTTATCAAAATTAATTTTTGGGCTCCTTTCACAAATTGAATTGAGAATACAATTAATTATCATGAATAATTAATTTGGCCTTGAAAAATTTAAGTATACAAACCTTTAGCTTTTACTCGGTTTTTGCTAGCTCTTCGGATTATAATATCTTTCTGATCGGACCAATTAGGACGGTGGTATGTATAATCATTGGGTACTAAAATGGGGAGACACGATTATGTGTCTTCAATAAGGGAATAAGTGATCCTCCGGTTTTGGAAAGACCCAAATGAATATTTAATAAAATAGGTGATAAATCATTCATATATAGTATTATAAAGAAATCGAAATAGTGATTTTCAAAAAAGAAATATATTGCAATCCATATAAATATATATAGAAAGAAATGAAATCATGATAATCTTAAAAATATACAATAATAATAATGCGCAATTATATAAAAGAGCAAAAAGTATGTAGTTTATTTTCTCATATCTCTACATACTAGTTGATTGGTTTATCTTCACTTTTCCTAAAATCCAATTTACTCTAAAGAAGTTTCTAAGTCTCCACGAATGGTGAAAAGACACAATTTATGCTCATTGTTCTAATCTTTGCTAGTCATCTTATCCTTTGGTAGCGAACACGTTGCTAGTATTGGTACTTATCATCATCGTTGTTGTTGTTTATGGTTGTTGTTGATTGATATTTTCCATAATAGTAATTAAAGATTATATTTTATTAAGATATATATGGCCCTACTCACCATTTAACACATTAATCATAATTAAATATTTATATGTATAGCTCAAACCATACTTTTTGTTATTTTATAATATGACACTTATTTATAGAAAAGGTTTTTCAATATTTTAATTACATATAATAATGAGAAATTTCG
Source organism: Beta lomatogona (assembly GCA_947646795.1). NCBI lineage: Eukaryota > Viridiplantae > Streptophyta > Magnoliopsida > Caryophyllales > Amaranthaceae > Beta > Beta lomatogona. The sequence goes on along the minus strand of CANSNZ010001065.1, from coordinate 4,415,095 downwards.
GATTAAATATTTTTCGATTTATCTATCCTAACTAAAACTACTAAAAACAACGAAAAGACCACGTAAGGCCAGTTCAATAAAAGTAGGTGGTGTTGGTTGTGATTTATTTTGTTATTTTTATGCATTTTAAAGGGTTTTAGTAAATATATATTCTTCAATATATGAATTGGAAGTATCCTATTCTTAATATTAAACGCATGGACTCCCAAAAAAGAATAAATGAGATTTATGCGGTAAGTGTAGAAGAATTTCATGATTATCAAAGATTACCAGTCTAACTATAAGATCAAAACTAACAATCAAAATCATACTTAATAAAAAAGACATAAATTCAAAATTGAGATTTGTAGCAAATGCACGATGTTTCTTTGTTGATGTACGTAGTTATCTTGGTTCCACTTTGAATAAAAGTTCATGTGTTATACTTAAGAAAAAAAACTTGCTTGAGAATTATTATTTTAATACATTAAAGATGTTGGCACGTAGATGCTACACTTACTTAAAACAAATTTTATTATCTACATATGATACATTTATTCTTTAGAAATTGCAAAAATTGGAGCTTTTATTAAACTAACATTATATACGCTTCTTCTATATTCTTATTATTGACATTAATAAAAAATATTTGTAGAAACAAATTAGATTTATTACAATGCATATAGTCTACTTCTCAATCATATAGGAAGCTGGAAGCTAAAAAATAACAACAATTGAATGCCAACCTTCGACCTTTATTTGTAAAGTGTCGCTTCATTGGTATTTTATATATATCAACAATACCTTATTTTATGAAAATGAAATCATATAAATATCAATATTAACATGTGTTGACAAAAATTAATGTCAAGTGTTAAAAATCTTTAGAAAACGAATAAAGGATTAGAGTTAAACTAGTTTCAGTATTATATATTTTACTATATGATACAAAATTCATTGCCTAATATTTTATTTCATTGCTCAAGGTACTTGTGTTATGAGTTCAAGGTCTAACGGACATTTTGGAGTAGATCGATCGACTCTTGCGTTCCCCAAAATAGCTGTACATTTGATACATGTACGCAATATTGTGGAGCGAACGCTCGTAATCGTCATTGTGTAACCAACAACCTTTGTTGTTGTACTTAAAACAATACAAAAAAACGTATTGTACACATATATATTGTTAAACCCATAGCTAAATAAAATAAATGACGGACATATTTGAATTGAAAATAAATATTTATTGTCATTATTTACCTTATGTTGTTGTTCTATTTTCCGCTCTCATTTCTCGCTCTAGTTTTTTTTCTTTAATGGTAATTTTTCGCTGAATTACCAAAATAGTTTAAGAAATAATAATGTTTAACATATCGATATTGAAACTTTATGTTATAATAGTTTGGTACATAAGGGGTTAGATTTATAGTTATTGGTACTAAATGCAACACCCCTGAATATGTAAGAGATCAAAAATTTCTCAATTCTATTTCTCATAAACAACTTCATGTCCCCCACTTTTCTTTTAGACATGACTTTGTGAAAATTAATGTGAAGTTTATTTCACCTTCCAATTGGAACATATGAGCAAATTGGAAACAATAAGTCGGTAATTTGTAACATCAAATTGACTATATTTCGGGAACACTATTATGCAAAATGTACGCAATGTACTTTTTGAAAATTAAGATTGTCAATCATCGCATAAAAAAATATAATAAATATAGTACGGCTATTGTTGAAAAATAAACCCAACCCTAAAATATCTATTGGATATTTACGTAAGAATTTTAAGATTGAATATGGTTGTCCTTTAATGCAAATGTTTCGTTTTGATCTTTTTCTCAAATTTCTATAATGGACTAATTTAGAACCTTTTGTCATGATGATTTGCCAAATGTAGAAGTTATAATTTCAAATTTTTTGTGTATGTTATTCCTTTATATTTTCGTAACGAGGGAGAGATTGTTTCTTATGATTGGCAAAATTATTTTTCTGATTCACATAGTTTTCTCAAAAGCAAAATGTTACACATGTACATGATATATATATCAAACATGTTTTGTATGAAAATTGTGGGTGCTATTTTATGCCCCTTACACATATAGCTTCTTTGATATCCATTTTCCGTACCCTTTATAATATACTCTAAAAGCGAAGTAAATAAAGTAGTTAATTACATACAATAATAGATACTATTCAAAGAAACGACATTTAAATAGATCTATGCGGATAATAATAAGGAAAAATTGACAATAGAGGTCGAACTTTGGACGATAATTTTTAAAAGGTTTGAACTATTGATTAACCTTTGTAGGTCCCGCAACTTTAGGGGGTCTCAATTAACCCCTTCTAGTGTGACCCCAAGCTTTATAAGTTATGATCTATTAAGCCGAGTTTCAAGTCACTAAGGCCCGCTAAAAGTTAAGACCCCCTAAAGTTGAGACCTACACAGGTTAATCAATAGTTCAGACCTTTTAAAAATTATCATCCAAAATTGAGACCTCTATTCTCAATTTTTCCTAATAATAACCCTATGTGAAGAGTCCAGTGGTTTTTGAGTTGTTGGGTAACATATGATATATATGGTCATAATAATAACAACACTTTTTCCACTTTTTATAATAAATCAAATATAATAGTTGATATAAGTGTGGGTATATGCTTTGTCAAATGCCAACTTATTAATTAATTATAATTCTGCATTATAAGGTGTGTCTAAACTCTAATGTTTGTTTTAATGCATTGTATAGTTTACTTTATTTACGAAGTTATGGAATTGAATATTGTTAAGTATAACTATAAAACCAAATAGGTAGGCGAATGGTTTGGCATTGGGTACCATTAATAAATGGCTTGCATCTTTTACTAGTTTGAAAGAAGTTGTAATTTGACCTAATGCAATACCGTGATGAGATTAAGTTTTATTTGGAGGAGAAAGTGTGTTTTTAAATTAATGTAAAATAGAGTTTCACACCGTTTACGTTGTTTTAAACAAAGCGTAGACACAGAATAATCAATGATGAAAACCACTATTATAGAACACAATCTCAAATCATCAATGAGCTTGAACATTCAAATCATTTCCCTCATTTCTCTTTTGTGATTAGACAATTTTTATCCATTTAAGTGAGTCAAACAAGTCATAAGTCGTTTGAATCTCTTATCTATGTACATTTTCTAATCCATTTGGTAATGTTAGATCGTATTTCATTTGTCTAAGAAATTTTCGAACTAGGTTGATGAAAAAGGGGACAAAGGAACAATTATTCCACCGCATTAATCATTTTTTATTACAAAACAATAATTGTTGGTCATTTAACATTATTGGATATTGGGAAATCTCAGGGACAACTTAGGAACTTATACAATATAGATTTTCCGTCATAACTTCATGATTGGCCATTGAATCGAAAATTGAGTTCGAGGTGAGGGTACAAACATGATCATGAATCACGTTCCCCTATTGATGGTCTCTATTTAACACGATTCGTAGACAAGTTATATGAAATTATACAATTAAGCAGTAAATTTCAACGCCCTAAAAAGATAAGTCTAGGTCCGTTCATTAAATACAAAAAAGACTAATTTTTAGTGCCTTGTTATTAGCAATCATATGTAACACCCCCAAATTTCTCTCTTTTTGGAAAACTTATTTTTATATAAAACTCTTTGAGAAACTTGAGAGTATTACCGCCACGTGATAACGTTAAAGGCTTTAATACTAACTATTAACTGAACTTGAAACTAATGCAGCAGAAATAACTTAATAAGTCCTCTTTATTAATATATATAAACTTTATTGTACAACTATATAACAATGGAAATAAAGAAAATAAAATAACAACTTCTTGACTAATTATGATTCTTCACTAGCTCCCCCATATGAAGCATGCATCATATCAACCTGTAAATTATGCTCGCCAAAATAGGGTCATCACAGGGACAAAGCCATAAAACAAAACAAAACAAAATAATAATAAAAGTGTGTTAGTAAAAATACTGAGTACATGTATATGCGGAATATTAAACACTTTATTTATTAAATATTTGAAATATTTAATTTCGAAAAGCCTTCCTTCGATACTTGTAATACTTATATAATATAGAGTATATAACTTTAATTAAAAATCCTTTTTCCTTGCCTAGGTACCTTTCCTAAAGTGTGCACACCCCCAAGTTTAGTATTCCTTCTTGAGACTATTACGAGGGGTTAATACCTTGTCCACATGACTTATACAAAAAGTACATGGGTAAACAATATAATGGCTACCGTTCTTGCTAATAAATAACAAGTCGTTGCCCGGATAAAAAAATAATAGCTACCGTTCTTGCTAATAAAAAAACCAGCCGTTGCCTCTTTATAATCGCGATCATAAAAGATCATATAACTTATAAAATTCCTTTGGAAATAATCCTCCTTGAAAAAGAATATTAATACTTATAAACTTAGCCATATAAAGGCATAATAAATAACTTGTTCATAAAATAATTTTGAAAACTCTTGATAATAAACATAAAACCATAATAATGTTGGTTTTGCCAATCACGTTGCTCATGAGTATTCTCATGCTAGTGTATGATATTAAAGTATGAAACTTTAAACAAAGTATGTGATAACGTTTGTTAAAACAATCCTACGACTAATAACATCGTCTACGCCAAGATTACTTTCGAACATATTATAAAAACATAGATATTCGACTATGTTCAACTAAAAATCATGTTGTTCATATTAAACTAAAAAAAATACGCACTTCAATCTATAATATTTTTCTAAAAATATCATACTACATTTATAAAACAAGTATTAAAGATCTACACATACACACACCTTGAAAATTAATAATTACTAAGGGAGAAGAGAAAGAGTAGGCTAAGAGAGATAGTGTTTAAACTTGAGAAAAGAGATGTATTTCTCAAATTTGGTGTGAACAATATGAGGGGTGGAGCCCCCTATTTATACTAGTTGAATAGGTAAAGTCGTATTAGGATTCAAAAACTAAAATATGGGTTTTTTGAGAAAAGATAAATAATTTTAGCTAAGATCCACTTATTTTTTTGTGATCATGTAGCTAGGATTGGGGAAAAATATAAATTATCCCCTAAGATAAATAATCTAGAAGCTTATATGAAGCAAAAGATAAAAATGTGAAAAAGTAACCCAAAACTTACCCACTGGCGGCGAGTTTTGCAGCCGCAAAATTTGTTTGTTTTTTTTTTTCTTTGTGTAAATCCTTTTCAATTTCCTTTAAAACATTTTAAATTTTGTTTTAAACAAACTACTTAGATTTAAAAATTTAGTAAACTTAGGCCCAACATCTATTTGGGCTAGAATTTATTTTAAATACCCAAAATCTTTTACAAAAACCTCCTTTAAAAGCCCTTTTTTTTATAAATAACAAGTCTTTTTAAGAAATAATAGTCTTTTTAATAACTAAAACCTTCGTAAAATAAATAAATATTAACTTACTAAAAATACGGAGTATTACATCATATTACTGTGATCCTAAATCAATTGTCCAAAATATCATATTAGAAGTTAGAACATTTGTATAGGTATTGTACTTAGCCATAATAAGCATGTTAGGTGATGAAATAATAAACATGGACAAAATTATAAAGAATAGTTTAAGGAGAAGAACATACAAAAATCATGAAATTACTAAGAGATCTACATCATTAAACGTGTGTTCGCAACTTGAAAGAAATAAATATAAAAGGAATACAATAAGGACCCTCAAGAATAATACTGCTGTCGTCTGAGTATTTTAAGAGTAACAATCTTTGGCAGGGGCAATCATGGAGCTTGTAACGAAACTAATGGGAGATGGAAAGCACGTATGTGTTTAAACTATTTGTGAGAGTATTTGCTTAAAATATGTAGGAGTACGTGAGATTAATACGAGTATAAGAGAGTATGAGCACATAAGAAAGTGTGCCAAAAAACAGGTGAGGCATGACCTATTTATAGTTAAAATCAAGAAACGAAAAGATAAGATCCAGCTTTGAGCGGCACGCAACAGTGCGCCGCGTGCATCACTATGCGCCGACTCATCCTCCCGAGTGTTTATGGATTTTTGGGACTGCTCATGCAGTTGTGTGTCTTTGCAACAAGTCTGCACAAGACGCATCGGGATGAAGCACATCCACATATCTGACCCGGTTTGTTATTTAATCATTCTTTAAAAGATTCTTATTATCTGTATAAAATATTATCATTTAAATTCGAAAATCAATTATCTAAATAGACAAAATAAGAGTTTAATACAAATACTTTATCTTAGAAAATATGTATTAAAAATAATAATAATAATAAAAACAATTAGTTATCAAGATTAATTATTTGGGCTTCTTTCACAAATTGGGTTGACAATACAATTAATTATCATGAATAATTAATTGGGCTTCGAATATTTTAATATACAAACCTTTTACTTTTAGACGGTTTTTTGCTAGCTCTTCGGATTATAATATCTTTCCGATCGGACCAGTTAAGACGGTGGTATGTATAATCATTGGGTACTAAAATGGGGAGACACGATTATGTGTCTACAATAAGTGAATAAGTGATCCTCCGGTTTTGGAAAGACCCAAATGAATATTTAATAAAATAGGTGATAAATCATTCATATATAGTATTATAAAGAAATCGAAAGAGCGATTTTCAAAAAAAGAAGTATATTGCAATCCATATAAATATATATTGAAAGAAATGAAATCATGATAATCTTAAAAAATCTACCATAATAATAATGCACAATTATATAAAGATAAAAAAAGTATGTAGTTTGTTTTCTCATATCTCGTACATACTAGTTGATTGGTTTATCTTCACTTTTCCTAAAAACCAATTTACTCTAAAGAAGTTTCTAAGTCTCCAAAAATGGCTGAAAAGACACCATTTATGCGCATTGTTCTAGTGCTACTAGTCATCTTATCCTTTGGTAGCGAATACGTTGCTAGTAGTGGTACTTATCATCATCATTGTTCTTGTTGTTATTGCTTTTGTTGATGGAAATTTTGTATAATAGTAATTAAATATTATATTTTATGAAAATATATATGGCCCTATCACCATTTAACACGTTAATCATAATTAAATATTTATATGTATAGCTCAAACCATACTTTTTAGTTATTTTATAATATGATACTTTTTTATAAAAAAAGGTTTTTCAATATTTTAATTACATATAATAATGAGAAATTTCGGATTAAATATTTTCCAATTCATTTGTCCTAACTAAAACTACACCTAAGGCCAGTTCAATAAAAGTAGTTGGTGTTGGTTGTGAATTATTTTGTTATCTTTATGCATTTTAAAGGGTTTTAGTAAATCTATATTCTTCAATATATGAATTGGAAGTATCCTATTTTTCTTAATATTAAAGGCTTGGACTCCCAAAAAGAATAAATGAGATTTAAGCAGTAAGTAGATGAATTCCATGATTATGAAAGATTACCGAGTCTAACTATAAGATCAAAACTAACAATCAAAATCATACTTAATAAAAAGACATAAATTCAAAATTGAGATTTGTAGCTAATACACGATGTTTCTTTGTTGATGTACGTAGTTATCTTGGTTCCACTTTGAATAAAAAGTTCATTTGTTATACTTAAGAAAAAAAAAACTTGCATGAGAATTATTATTTTAATACATTAAAGATGTTGGCACGTAGATGCTACACTTACTTAAAACAAATTTTATTATCTATAGATGATACATTTATTCTTTTGAAATTGCAAATATTGGAGCTTTTATTAGACAAACATTATATACGCTTCTTCTATATTCTTATTATTGACATTAATAAAAAATATTTGTAGAAACAAATTAGATTTATCACAATGCATATAGTCTACTTCTCAATCACTTATGAACTGGAAGCTAAAAAATAACAACGGTGAATGCCAACCTTCGACCTTTATTTGTAAAGTGTCGCTTCCACGGTATTTAATATATATCAACAATACCTTATATTTATGTAACTTGAAATCATATAAATATCAATATTAACATGTGTTGAAAAAAGTTAATGTCAAGTGTTAAAAATCTTTAGAAAAAGAATAAAGGATTAGAGTTGAACTAGTTTCGTATTATTTATTTTACTATATGATACAAAATTCATTTGCCTAATATTTTATTTCATGGCTCAAGGTACTTGTGTTATGAGTTCAAGGTCTAACGGACATTTTGGAGTAGATCGATCTGACTCTTGCGTTCCCCAAAACAACTGTACATTTGATACATGTACGCAATATTGTGGAGCGAACGCTCGTAATCGTCATTGTGTAACCAGCAACCTTTGCTGTTGTACTTAAAACAATACAAAAAAACGTATTGTACACATATGTATTGTTAAACCCATAACTAAATAAAATAAATGACGGACATATTTGAATTGAAAATAAATATTTATTGTCATTATTTACCTTATGTTGTTGTTCTATTTTCCGCTCTCATTTCTCGCTCTAGTTTTTTCTTTAATGGTAATTTTTTATTTGAATTACCAAAATAGTTTAAGAAATAATAATGTTTAACTTATCGATATTGAAACTGTATGTTATAATAGTTTGGTACATAAGGGGTTAGGTTATAGTCATTGGTACTAAAGGCAACACCCCCTGAATATGTAATAGATCAAAAAATTCTCAATTCTATTTCTCATAAACAGCTTCATGTCCCCCACTTTTCTTTTAGACATGACTTTGAGAAAATTAATGGGAAGTTTATTTCACCTTCCAACTCTAACATATGAGCAAATTGTCTATATTTCGGGAACACTATTATGCAAAATGTCTGCAATGTACTTTTTGAAAATTAAGATTGTCAATCATCGCATAATAAAATATAATAAATATAGTACATCTATTGTTGAAAAATAAACCCAACCTAAAATATCTATCGGATACTTATATAAGAAATTTTATAGATCGAATATGGTTGTCCTTTAATCTGCAAGTGTTTTGTTTTGATATTTTTCTCAAATTTCTAAAATGGACTAAATTAGAACCTTTCGTCATGATGATTCGCCAAATGTATTATTTCAAATTTTTTGTGTATGTTATTCCTTTATATTTTCATAACAGGGAGAAATTGTTTCTTATGATTGACAAAATTATTTTTTGATTCACATAGTTTTCTCAAAAGCAAAATGTTATTCATACATTTAAGCTACACATGTACATGATATATATCAAACATGCTTTGTATGAAAATAGTGGGTGCTATTTTATGCCCCTTATACATATAGCTTCTTTAATTTGATATCCATTTTCCGTACCCTGTATAATAAACTCTAAAACGAAGTAAATAAAGTAGTTAATTACATACAATAATAGATACTATTCAAAGAAACGACATTTAAATAGAGCAATGCGGATAATAATAACCCTATGTGAAGAGTCCACTAGTTTTTGAGTTGTTGGGTAGCATATGATATATTTGGTCATAATAATAATAACACTTTTTCCACTTTTTATAATAAATCAAATATAATAATTGATATAAGTGTGGGTATATCTTTGTCAATGCCAACTTATTAATTAATTATAATTATGCATTACGGGGTGTGTCTAAACTCTAATGTTTGTTTTAATGCATTGTCTAGTTTACTTTATTTACGAAGTTATGGAATTGAATATTGTTGAGTATAACTATAAAACTAAATCGGTAGGCGAAAGGTTTGGCATTGGGTACCACTAATAAATGGCTTGCACCTTTTACTTGGTTTGAAAGAAGTTGTAATTTAACCTAATGCAATACTGTGATGAGATTAAGTTATATGTGGAGGAGAAAGTGTGTTTTTTAATTATTGTAAATTAGAGGTTCACACCGTTTACTAGGCCACTCGTTGATTTAAGCAAAGCGTAGACACGGAATAATCAATGATGAAAACCACTATTATAGAACATAATCTCAAATCATAAATGAGCTTGAACATTCAAATCATTTCCCTCGTTTCTCTTTTGTGATTTTAAAATTTTTATCCATTTAAGTGAGTCAAACAAGTCATAAGTCGTTTGAATCTCTTAGCTCTGTACATTTTCTAATCCCTTTAGTATTGTTAGTTTGTTTTTCGTTTGTCCAAGAAATTTTCGAACTAGGTTGATAAAAAAGGGGACAAAGGAACTATTATTCTACCTAGGGGTTCTAATGAGCCAGGGTGGCTCGCAAACTATTCGAGTTCGGCACGGTCAAAGCTCGGCTCGAGATGGCTCGATTCGAGTTCGATATCAGCTCGAGACCCTAGCGAGTTGAGCCTGAGCTACCTTAATCTCGGCTCGAAAGCTCGCCAATAGGATCGATAGTTTTTTAATTACTGAAAATATTACATTAATGTTTAATATAGGATAAAAAATTAATTAATAATTATGGTTTAAAGTAGCCATGTTAGTAGTCATAATATTTTCAAAGTTATGATTTTTGGTTTGAATAACAAAGTTGAGGTAGCCGCTAAAAGCCCACTTGTGTACTTTTTCGCTTCATGGTTTGGGACAACTAGGGGTTGAGGCAGATCCAAAATTTTAAGTTTGTGGGATCTTGAACAAACCATCTAAGAGCTTATTGAGTATATACAATACAAAAATAAGACAATAATTTTATGACACATATCGGCAAATGAGAACCAAGTTAAGCTCAAAATTTATATTGTTCATATCAACTATTAGAAAATGCTTTCATTATATTATTTTTTATACACCAGCTATCTTTTCGATATGTGTAGCACTTTATATTTTTTTAAAAAAAAATCGAGATGATTTAACTTTAATAACTCAAACATACAATTTTGCCCTTTAATTTCTTAATTACTTATTTATTAACTAAAAAAGTTTAATGAATTAATAATTAGATAATATTATAGAGGTAATCAAGTAGTTCAACCTCTTACATAATAATTTTTTTTTACTTAGTCAAATTTAGTATATAAAAAGTGAATGTAATCGAACTACTGCATTTCTTTGAGAGCAAATAAGTTAATTGGTAGAAATGTATGATTGAAAAATTACTTGTTAAAGACTTGGAGCACATAAAAACAAATGAATTAATAGTCTTTAAAAATACTTTCAAAAAAAATGGACAAAAATCAGAAAGAAGAAAAAGGAAAAGAAATATTCAAAATCAATTGCTACTCTCTCTCTTCGATTTCATTATTGCTCATCAAAATCATCAGTTGATGATTTCACATGGTATTCAAGCCAACAATCACTTACTTTTGTAAAAATTTTGTTACGCTGAATTCATTTGTCTTTGAAAGGGAAAGAGCAAAAGCTTCACGTGACTTGGATAGGACCGAAATTAAAAGAACAAATTTTGGAAGTTGAGCATCCCACAACGGTGGGATAGCTTGAGGATGTGGTTACAAGTAGGGGGTGTTAACGAGCCGAACCGAGACCAAACATATCCAAGCTCGGCTCGGCTCGAGAATGGTTGAGGTTGAGCTCGGCTCGAGCTCGAAGCTCGTCGAGCTCAATAATTTGGGCTCGGCTCGAGCTCGAGAGGATCAAAGCCAAGCTCGGCTCGAGGCTCGGCTCGAGAATGCAAATTTTATTTATTAGAAGATAATTCAGGTTATAACTTACATTCATTAGGCTTTAAATAAATACAGCCCAATAAATTTTTGTCAAACTCTTAACAAGAGTAGATATCAAAGATTATCTTTAATAAATGGGTCAGGCGATCAGGCCCAACATCCACAGAGGAAATTCCTCTCCATACACGCTCTTTAATAGAGCAACTCCACTGTTACTGGTGATTCCTCTCCGATGTGGGATTTTTTCCCAACAACAAATTTCGCTCATTGTAAGAGCCTAAGAGGAGGTATTCTTCTTTGGCTGCATGTGTTTCTAGCTACTTTATACCAGGTGTTAGCTACTTTTTATTTTTTTAACGAGAGCTACTTTTTATTATAACAATTGAAGTTGACTAGATTAGTGAGCTGACAAACTAATTGATATACATTATAGTCCAATACTCCAATATACACTAAAGGAGGACATCATAAATAGTCCAATACTATAAATATGGTCCACTATACATATGCATATACAAATACATGCTCTTTAATAGCAAATTTATAATTCATGAGTAATAAGATTTTATAGGAAAATAAGGTTGTTATTTATTTTCTTTATCGATGTGGGACAATACTATTCATCTAAAAACTAACTAAAATATTTTCGAGCTTGTTCACGAACTTTCGAGCCGAACTTAAAGAGGCTCAGACTCGGCTCGTTAAGGTCTCGAGCCGATCCCGAACTCGAATCGAGCCCTCTCGAGCCGAGCTTTGACCGAGCCGAGCTCGAATAGTTTGCGAGCCACCCTGGCTCGTTAGCACCCCTAGTTATAAGCTCTTATAAAAGAAATACTTCTCACCGCTCATCACCTACAGGAGGCTGGCTATTTGCTTGGGCCTTGCTAATAACGAAAGTTTAGAAATTGGGCCTTTGGATTATCAAATATTTGGGCTCAAAAAATTCAACCTTGGTTGAAAGTGAACTCAAGCTTCTCGAGCCTAATTTTTTCAAGCTCGGCGAGCTTCGAGCTCGAGCCGAGCCTAATTATTTTTCTTTCGAGCCGAGCCAAGCCTAGTCGCGGGTCTAGGTTCGGCTCGTTAACACCCCATAAATCATTATTCTATCATTCTACCGCATTAATCATTTTTATCACAAAATAATAGTTATTGGTCATTTAACATAATTGGATATTGGGAAATCTTAGGGACAACTTAGGAACTTATACAATATAGATTTTCCGTCATAACACCATGATTGGGCATTGAACCGAAAATAGCTTTCGAGGTGAGGGTACAAACATGATAATGAATCACGTTCCCCCATTGATGGCCCCTATTTAACACGATTCGTAGACAAGTTTTATGCAATAATACAATTAAGCAGTAAATTTCAACGCCCTAAAAAGATTAGTCTAGGTCCGTTCATTAAACACAAAAAATACTATTTTTTAGTGACATGTTATTAGCAATCATATTACTGGGATCCTAAATCAATTGTCCAAAATATCTTATTAGAAATTAGAACATTTGTTTAGGTATTGTACTTAGCCATAATAAGCATGTTAGGTGATGAAAATAATAAACATGGAAAAATGTACAAAAGTATAGAGAATAGTTTAAGGAGAAGAATATTCAAAAGACATGAAATTACTAAGAGATCTACATCATGAGACGTGTGTTAGCAACTTGAAAGAAATAAATATAAAAGGAACACAATAAGGACCCTCAAGAATAATACCGGTGTCGTCTGAGTATTTTAAGAGTAACAATCTTTGGCAGGGGCAATCATGGAGCTTATAACGAAACTAATGGGAGATGGATAGCACGTACGTGTTTAAACTGTCTGAGAGAGTATTTGCTTAAAGTATGTAGGATTACGTGAAATTAATATAAGTATGAGAGAGTATGAACACATAAGAAAGCGTGCCAAAAAAACGGGTGAGGCTTGACCTATTTATAGTTAAAATCAAGAAATAAAAAGATAAGATCCAGCGTTGAGCGGTGCGCAACAGTGTGCCGCGTGCATCACTGTGCGCTGACGCATCCTCCTGAGCGTTCATGGATTTTGCTGACCGTCTCGTAGTGGTGTGTGCGCAACAAGCTGCGCAAGACACATTAGGATGAAGCACATCCACATATCTGACCCGATTTGTTATTTAATCATTAATTCTTTAAAATATTCTTATTATATGTATAAAAAATTATCATTTAAATTCGGAAATCAATTATCTAAAGAAGCAAAATAAGAGATTAATACAAATCCTTTATCTTAGAAAATATGTATTAAAAATAATAATGAAAAAATTAGTTATCAAGATTAATTATTTGGGCTACTTTCACAAATTGGGATGAGAATACAATTAATTATCATGAATAATTAATTGGGCTTTGAATATTTTAAATATACAAACCTTTTGCTTTTAAATGGTTTTTTGCTAGCTCTTCGGATTATAATATCTTTCCGATCGGACCAATTAGGACGGTGGTATGTATAATCATTGGGTACTAAAATGGGGAGACATGATTATGTATCTACAATAAGTGAATAAGTGATCCTCCAGTTTTGGAAAGACCCAAATGAATATTCAATAAAATAGGTGATAAATCATTCATATATAGTATTATAAAGAAATCGAAATAGTGATTTTCAAAAAAAGAAGTATATTGCAATCCATATAAATATATAGAAAGAAATGAAATCATGATAATCTTAAAAAATCTACAATAATAATAATGCACAATTATATAAAGAGCAAAAAGTATGTAGTTTGTTTTCTCATGTCTCTACATACTAGTTGATTGGTTTATCTTCACTTTTCCTAAAAACCAATTTACTCTAAAGAAGTTTCTAAGTCTCCACAAATGGCTGGAAAGACACCATTTATGCACATTGTTCTAGTGCTACTAGTCATCTTATCCTTTGGTAAGCGAAAACGTTGCTAGTAGTGGTACTTATCATCATCATTGTTCTTGTTGTTATTGTTGTTGTTGATTGATATTTTGCATAATAGTAATTAAATATTATATTTTATTAAAATATATATGGCCCTCTCACCATTTAACACGTTAATCTTAATTAAATATTTATATGTATAGCTCAAACCATAGTTTTTGTTATTTTATAATATGACACTTATTTATAAAAAGGTTTTCCAATATTTTAATTACATATAATAATGAGAAATTTCGGATTAAATATTTTCCAATTCATTTATCCTAATTAAAACTACTAAAAACAACGAATAGACCCCACCTAAGGCCAGTTCAATAAAAATAGTTGGTGTTGGTTGTGATTTATTTTGTTATCTTTATGCATTTTAAAGGGTTTTAGTAAATATATATTCTTCAATATATGAATTGGAAGTATCCTATTTTTCTTAATATTGAAGGCATGGACTCCCAAAAAAGAATAAATGAGATTTATGCAGTAAGTGTAGAAGAATTTCATGATTATGAAAGATTACCAGTCTAACTATAAGATCAAAACTAACAATCAAAATCAAACATAATAAAAAGTCATAAATTCAAAATTGAGATTTGTAGCGACTACACGATGTTTGTTGTTGATGTCTTATACTTAAGGAAAAAAACTTGCATGAGAATTATTATTTTAATACATGAAAGATGTTGGCACGTAGATGCTACACTTACTTAAAACATATTTTATTATCTATATATGATACATTATTTTTTCTTTAGAAATTGCAATAATTGGAGCTTTTACTAGACAAACATTATATACGCTTACGCTATATTCTTATTATTGACATAAATAAAAAATATTTGTAGAAACAAATTAGATTTATCACAATGCATATAGTCTACTTCTCAATCACGTACGAATTGGAAGCTAAAAAATAACAATAGGCGAATGCCAACCTTCGACCTTTATTTGTAAAGTGTCGCTTCCTTGGTATTTTATATATGATCAACGATACCTTATTTTATGTAGCTGAAATCATATAAATATCAATATTAACATGTGTTGACAAAAGTTAATGTCAAGTGTTAACAATCCTTAGAATACGAATAAAGGATTAGAGTTGAACTAGTTTCGTATTATTTATTTTACTTGTATGATACAAAATTCATTTGCCTAATATTTTATTTCATGGCTCAAGGTACTTGTGTTATGAGTTCAAGGTCTAACGGACATTTTGGAGTAGATCGATCGACTCTTGCGTTCCCCCAAAACAACTGTACATTTGATACATGTACGCAATATTGTGGAGCGAACGCTCGTAATCGTCATTGTGTAACCAGCAACCTTTGCTGTTGTACTTAAAACAATACAAAAAAAATGTATTGTACACATCTGTATTGTTAAACCCATAACTAAATAAAATAAATGACGGACATATTTGAATTGAAAATAAATATTTATTGTCGTTATTTACCTTATGTTGTTGATCTATTTTCCGCTCTTATTTCTCGCTCTAGTTTTTTCTTTAATGGTAATTTTTCGTTGAATTACCAAAATAGTTTAAGAAATAATAATGTTTAACATATCGATATTGAATCTTTATGTTATAATAGTTTGGTACATAAGCGAGTTAGGTTTATAATCATTGGTAATAAATGCAACACCCCCTGAATATGTAAGAGATCAAAAATTTCTCAATTCTCTTTCTCCTAAACAACTTCATGTCCCCCACTTTTCTTTTAGACATGACTTTGTGAAAATTAATGTGAAATTTATTTCACCTTCCAACTCGAATATATGAGCAAATTGGAAACAATAAATCGGTAATTTGTAACATTAAATTGACTATATTTCGGGAACACTATTATGCAAAATGTTTGCAATGTACTTTTTGAAAATTAAGATTGTCAATCATCACATAAAAAAATATAATAAATATAGTACATCTATTGTTGAAAAATAAACCCAACCTAAAATATCTATCGGGTACTTCTGTAAGAAATTTTATAGATTGAATATGGTTGTCCTTTAATCTGCAAATGTTTCGTTTTGATCTTTTTCTCAAATTTTCTAAAATGGACTAATTTAGAACCTTTCGTCATGATGATTCGCCAAATGTAACAGTTATTATTTAAAATTTTTTATGTATGTTATTCCTTTATATTTTCGTAACAGGGAGAGATTGTTTCTTATGATTGGCAAAATTATTTTCTGATTCGCATAGTTTTCTCAAAAGCAAAATGTTATTCATACATTTAAGCTACACATGTACATGATATATATATATCAAACATGTTTTGTATGAAAATTATGGGTGCTATTTTATGCCCCTTATACATATAGCTTCTTTGCTATCTATTTTCCGTACCCTTTGTAATACACCCTAAAATGAAGTAAATAAAGTACTTAATTACATACAATAATAGATACTATTCAAAGAAACGACATTTAGATAGAGCAATGCGGACAATAATAACCCTATGTGAAGAGTCCACTAGTTTTTGATTTGTTGGGTAGCATATGATATATATGGTCATAATAATAACAACACTTTTTCCACTTTATATAATACTAGTTGTTGGCACGTGCGCTATCGTGCACGGTCCCCCAAGTTAGCAAAATTTAGGCCTTAAAATTTATAGTGTTATTATTTTGGACAAAGTATCTTAATTATTATTGGTTAATGTAATACTTCCTCCATTCTTTAATAATGTAGTAGCTTAATTGCTAGGTTTCGTAGCATCTTCGGTGATAAGTGCGGTCCCTCAAGGGGGGCAAAATCTAATTATCGTTACTCTAATGGCGTAAAAATCTTGATAATGTAATCTCACAGACCATATTTTCACGTGTTTGGGTTGTCAATAACCTGTCATAATGGTTCGCGCATGTTCTTTGACTTAGAGAACCACGCTTTGACTGATCTAAATAATCATGAAAATAGGTGACACGTTCGCATCACCAACGTGAAAGTAGCAGTTGGTCAAGCTATAAGAAACAAATCCCCAAGATGCTAGAAGCTCTCAAGTCTAATACTTCATCCGTTCTGAAATATGTGATAATCATAAAGACTTTGTTGCTAGCATTTTCGCAACTGGCCTTCTATGTTCATTCATTTTCCACCATCCTTTTCCCTTCGGTCATGCTCGGCTCGATCGTCGTAGTTAGAAATAATGACCCAATTACTCCTGTACCTTTTTATACTCTGTGTACAAGCTAATTATATGATTATTCTGTTTTTCTGCCATCTATTAAATTGACACAAAAATATTTTACTAATTACAAATTTACAATATGTACAATTCAGGCTTAAAAGTTAATATTAATAAGGAAATATTAGACCATTAGAATTTTACAGTGATTTGCTTCGCATTATATTCTCTAATTATACACCTAAAATGCTATTGGGCTTGATCTTGATATTGTAATTTGCATTTACGCAAACCCGAGTATAATCTTTGTTTCAAATTGAATTGAAAACATCAATCAACTATAATCAACAAGCTAAAGGTATAATCAACATTATATTCATATCTGTTTGAATATATATTACATGGTTATGGATATTAACATAATACTAATACAGTGCGATGACAAAATGACTACAATGCTCCAATATTCCACCAACATTATGTTCTGACATTTCCCCAAATAGATAACAAAAATAGAATATTGAACAACAACAAAAAGAAAAAAGAAACTACTACATAACCACTTGACAATAGGACAGTCAGCTTGCTCTCATAGCACCATCGATGACTTTCGATCCCATCTTCCACCAACTTTTTATTTCCTTGATAATCTTACACACACTTCGTCCCTCAAATTCCTTGGCCGAATAATTAATTGCCTACAATTTGAACACCAATAATAATCCACTCAATGCATCACCAATAGCAATCCACTCAATGCATCACCAATAGCCTGATTTGACATGAGAACGAATTAGCCATTTATGAAACCAATGATAGTGGTGACAAATTGTAGGAGTGCAAAAAAGACTTACTTGATAAAACAACTGTTGCTCACAGTATTTCATAGACTTATATAGAGTAGATTGTCGAGGGAGATATCCAAAGAACATTCAGCAACATAAAGATAATATATATCTTCTAAATAAGCAACAGAGCTTAACAAATATTGTACAAACCTAGTGCACAACATAGTAGTGATGTCTCTATTCTTTTTGGCATTAGTCAACCAATTCTTTTTGGCAGTCTATCTCCTCTTCCGTGACTTCATTCTTCTTCTCTAACCTCTACTATTTTATAATCCAAATCTAAATTTAGTAAGTTGTACGCTTCTATGTTTATATTTATCATAGCATCAACAATAATCAACTAATTTATATATTACAACTTAAAATAATTTAACCCAAAATTTTTCTATTAGTGTCATAGGCCTGAAATGACGAATAACCCAATTCCCTTTCTCCACCTTTCTCACCTTCACCTTCTCTCCCCCCGATTCTCTCTTGCAAAACGGAAGCAAATAAACCATTTTTTGATAATGAAATAGCAGAAATTGAAAAGGTTACCTTGGGACCAATTTGCAAAGCCAGAGCACGGATGAGGACAAAGGTCTCAGCATGGTTGGCGTGCCCATCTTCCCTATCGATCTTCATTCCTTATGTCGCCCTTTGTGTTCTTCTTCTTTCAACACTTATTTCGCCCTAATCGTTAAGAACAATGGAGGAGTTCTCACTTACCTTTTGCTAAGTCCAGAGAAAAGAGAAAGAAAAGAAGCAGTGATGGAAGTTGAAATGGATGACAGAGGGAGAAGTTGGCGTCAGCACGCGTAACAAGGGAGGGTATAACCGTCCCGTCACTGTTCTTAAGCACGGTAACTTGAACTCCTTGCTTTTTAATGGGTATAGACATCAAATATAATAATTGATATAAGTGTGGGTATATGCTGTCAAATGCCAACTTATTAATTAATTATAATTTTGCATTGCAGGGTGTGTCTAAACTCTAATGTTTGTTTTAACGCATTGTCTAGTTTACTTTATTTACGAAGTTATGGAATTGAATATTGTTGAGTATAACTATAAAACTAAATCGGTAGGCGAAAGGTTTGCATCTTTTACTAGTTTGAAAGAAGTTGTAATTTGACCTTATGCAATACCGTGATGAGATTAAGTTTTATGTGGAGGAGAAAATGTGTTTTTAAATTAATGTAAAATAGAGTTACACACCGTTTACTAGTCCACTCGTTGATTTAAGCAAAGCGTAGACACGGAATAATCAATGATGAAAACCACTATTAAAGAACATAATCTCAAATCATTAATGAGCTTGAACATTCAAATCATTTCCCTCATTCTCTTTTTTGATTAGACAATTTTTATCCATTTAATTGAGTCAAACAAGTCATAAGTCGTTTGAATCTCTTAGCTATGTACATTTTCTAATCCCTTTGGTATTGTAGATAGTTTTTCGTTTGTCCAAGAAATTTTCGAACTAGGTTGATAAAAAAGGGGACAAAGGAACTATTATTCTACGGCATTAATCATTTTTATTACAAAACAATATTTGTTGGTCATTTAACATAATTGGATATTGGGAAATCTCAGGGACAACTTAGGAACTTATACAATATAGATTTCCGTCATAACGTCATGATTGGCCATTGAACCGAAAATTGCGTTCGAGGTGAGGGTACACACATGATAATGAATCACGTTCCCCCATTGATAGCCCATATTTAACACGATTCGAAGACAAGTTTATACAATTATACAATTAAGTAGTAAATTTCAACGCCCTAAAAAGATTAGTCTAGGTCCATTCATTAAACACAAAAAAATCTAATTTTTAGTGACATGTTATTAGCAATCATATTACTGGGAACCTAAATCAAATTGTCCAAAATATCTTATTAGAAGTTAGAACATTTGTTTAGGTATTGTAATTAGCCATAATAAGCATGTTAGGTGATGAAAATAATAAACATGGAAATATGTACAAAAGTATAGAGAATAGTTTAAGGAGAAGAATATACAAAAGAATTGAAATTACTAAGAGATCTACATCATGAAACGTGTGTTAGAACCTTGAAAGAAATAAATATAAAAGGAAAACAATAAGGACCCTCAAGAATAATACTGGTGTCGTCTGAGTATTTTAAGAGTAACAATCTTTCGCAGGGGCAATTGTGGAGCTTATAACGAAACTAATGGGAAATGGAAAGCACGTATGTGTTTAAACTGTTTGAGAGAGTATTTGCTTAAAGTATGTAGGATTACGTGAGATTAATATGAGTATGAGAGAGTATGATCACATAAGAAAGCGCGCCAAAAAACGGGTGTTTATAGTTAAAATCAAGAAATGAAAAGATAAGATCCAGTGCTGAGCGACGCGCAACAGTCGTCGCGTGCATCACTGTGCGCTGACGCATCCTTGTGAGCGTTTATGGATTTTGTTGACCGTCTCGTAGTTGTGTGTGCGCAACAAGCTGCGCAAGACGCATTGGGATGAAGCACATCCGCATATCTGAAGCACATCCGCATATCTGACCCGGTTTGTTATTTAATTAATCAATCTTTAAAAGATTCTTATTATCTGTATAAAATATTATCATTTAAATCCAGATTTCAATTATCTAAAGAGACAAAATAAGAGTTTAATACAAATCCTTTATCTTAGAAAATATATATTAAAAATAATAAAAAAAAATTAGTTATCAAGATTAATTATTTGGGCTCCTTTCACAAATTGGGTTGAGAATACAATTAATTATCATGAATAATTAATTGGGCTTTGAATATTTTAAATATACAAACCTTTTGCTTTTAAACAGTTTTTTGCTAACTCTTCGGATTATAATATCTTTTCGATCGGACCAATTAGGACGGTGGTATGTATAATCATTGGGTACTAAAATGGGGAGACACGATTATGTGTCAAAAATAAGTGAATAAGTGATCCTCCAGTTTTGGAAAGACCCAAATGAATATTTAATAAAATAGGTTATAAATCATTCATATATAGTATTATAAAGAAATCGAAATAGTGATTTTCAAAAAAAGAAGTATATTGCAATCCATATAAATGTATACAGAAAGAAATGAAATCATGATAATCTTAAAAAATCTACAATAATAATAATGCACAATTATATAAAGAGCAAAAAGTATGTAGTTTGTTTTCTCATATCTCTACATACTATTTGATTTGTTTATCTTCACTTTTCCTAAAAACCAATTATACTCTAAAGAAGTTTCTAAGTCTCCACAAATGGCTGAAAAGACACCATTTATGCGCATTGTTCTAGTGCTACTAGTCATCTTATCCTTTGGTAAGCGAAACGTTGCTAGTACTAATACTTTTCATCATCATTGTTCTTGTTGTTATTGTTGTTGTTGATTGATATTTTGCATAATAGTAATTAAATATTATATTTTATTAAAATATATATGGCCCTCTCACCATTTAACACGTTAATCTTAATTAAATATTTATCTGTATAGCTCAAACCATACTTTTTGTTATTTTATAATATGACACTTATTTATAAAAAAGGTTTTCCAATATTTTAATTACATATAATAATGAGAAATTTCGGATTAAATATTTTCCAATTCATTTGTCCTAACTAAAACTACTAAAAACAACGAAAAGACCCCATCTATGGCCAGTTCAATAAAAGTAGTTGGTGTTGGTTGTGATTTATTTTGTTATCTTTATGCATTTTAAAGGATTTTAATAAATATATATTCTTCAATATATGAATTGGAAGTATCCTATTTTTCTTAATATTAAAGGCATGGACTCCCAAAATAGAATAAATGATATTTATGCAGTAAGTGTAGAAGAATTTCATGATTATGAAAGATTACCAGTCTAACTATAAGATCAAAACTAACAATCGAAATCATAATTAATAAAAAGACATAAATTCAAAATTGAGATTTGTAGCGAATACACGATGTTTGCTGTTGATGTACGTAGTTATCTTGTTTCCACTTTGAATAAAAGTTCATGTGTTATACTTAAGAAAAAAAAAACTTGCATGAGAATTATTATTTTAATACATGAAAGATGTTGGCACGTAGATGCTACACTTACTTAAAACAAATTTTATTATCTATATATGATACATTTATTCTTTAGAAATTGCAAAAATTGGAGATTTTATTAGACAAGCATTATATACGCTTCTTCAATATTCTTATTATTGACATTAATAAAAATATATTTGTAGAAACATATTAGATTTATCACAATGCATATAGTCTACTTCTCAATCACGTACGAACTGGAAGCTAAAAAATAACAACAGGTGAATGCCAACCTTCGACCTTTATTTGTAAAGTGTCGCTTCCTTTGTATTTTATGTATATCAAAAATACCTTATTTTATGTTACTGAAATCATATAAATATCAATATTAACATGCGTTGACAAAAGTTAATGTCAAGTGTTAAAAATCTTTAGAAAACGAATAAAGGATTAGAGTTGAACTAGTTTCGTATTATTTATTTTACTATATGATACAAAATGCATTTGCCTAATATTTTATTTCATGGCTCTAGGTACTTGTGCTATGAGTTCAAGGTCTAACGAACATTTTGGAGTAGATAGATCTGACTCTTGCGTTCCCCAAAACAACTGTACATTTGATACATGTACGCAATATTGTGGAGTGAACGCTCGTAATCGTCATTGTGTAACCAGCAACCTTTGTTGTTGTACTTAAAACAATACAAAATAATGTATTGTACACATATGTATTGTTAAACCCATAACTAAATAAAATAAATGACAAATATATTTGAATTGAAAATAAATATTTATCGTCATTATTTACCTTATGTTGTTGTTCTATTTTCCGCTCTCATTTCTCTCTCTAGTTTTTTTCTGTAATGGTAATTTTCGTTGAACTAGTTGTTGCTCCACGCGCCTACGCGCGCGGCGCCCCATAAATATTGTAATTGTGATATTAGTAGTCCGTTAGCCTTAATTAGTAAGATGGCCAGTTTGCACGGATTCCAACTAGGTGGTGGGTATGCTTGTTGTGTTAGTTGCATTAAGCAAAGTGTTGAACTTTGGTGTGCAAACAATATTTATTTAGTCGTTAATTGCATGTAGAAACATAATACATTTTACAGTAAAAGAAAGCACAATTCTAATAGTTAAGTTAACAACATTTATTTAGAATTTGTTGTTAACTTGTAGGTCTCCCACGTGTCTTTGAAATCTTTTTTGAAACAGAGATGTAGCCTATTCCCGCAAGATGGATATTAGGCTCCACTGCAGCACCCTATTTCTGGAGATTGATGAAGTTGGTGTGACTTGGACTAAGAAGGTTGTTGCCATTATTTCACGGAAAATGTTGGTGAAGGCCTAGCAAGAGGATGTAAATAGTTAAGGAATTAGATCAATGGAGTGGTTAAATCAAGTATGAGTCCGTACATAAAGTAAGAAAAAGCGTAAAGTGCAAGAATGCTTACACTGGTCGCTAGAGTGCTAACATGATCGGCTGGCATTTTGAAAAGCACTTCACATTGTTCAGTATAGGCAGTAAGAAATATTGTGCCAGTAGCATCATACGCTCGGATTTGAAGGCGGAGCCTATAAACAATTAGGTACTGTTAGTGTTGGTTTGTAAAAGCACACATATGATTAGATATGTTAGGATATGTATACCTTGGCACATCCATGGTTTCTTTCAAACAAGTTGAGCAATTGTACGGTACATTGGTTGGTAACGCAATACGTTTGCCGCATGAAGTGCATGCAGTATATGAAAGTAGATCAGAAATATTTGGTTCAAGCATCTGTACTCTAAACCAGTGAATTTCCCCTGTGGTTGTTGTATGAATCTGTTGAAATGTGGAACAAGTGATAAGTAAGCTTTTGAGAAGAGGCCATATTGTAATAGATATAGTGTAGCATTTTGGAAAACATCGTTTACATAACAAGAGTGTACATTTTTTGTAAGTATCTCTGCCACAGAAGCGCGTACATTATTGCCTTCCATTTGTAATACTACTTATAATGTTTAGTTGTACTTTGGACCTTTGTTAAATATATAAATGGAAGTGGTAGTGTAGCTTATTAGTGCAGAATAGCATACCAAATTATGGAAGTTTGCTTTACATAGGTTGATTTGAACACCCCCCAAAAAAAATGAAGCCCTTGTAAGTTGGAGAGGAAAGGAGGTGAAAGGGCAATGGGTACAAAGATGTGGGAAAGGTCTTTTATAGCAAAATCAGTGAGTAATGTCCAAATGCAGAGAGAGAGATGCAATTGTATGTAGGGTGGGCACTATGTGTAGGCGGGGCAACGACAAAATTTAAAGAGTGGTGCAGTTTTGTGTAGGCTGGGCAATATGTGTAGGTGAGGCAACATGTTCTGTAAAGCTATTGATCACATGTTAGCAGTAGCATACTCAGTTGATCACATGGTAACAGTTTAATGTTGCTAGGAACAAGGCTGTTAGAGTAACTTTGAAAAGCCTTAGGTAGAACAACTTGGGCGATTTCTCGCTAGCATGAAGTCGGACAATGCATCTTACCGCAAGCTAAGCAAAGTAGGATCCCGATTTTGACAAAACAATTATGCTTGCTTCTTTCAAACAAAGCAATTCCAACAAAGCATATAGGTAATCCAACTAAAGATAGGTAATTGAATTTGATTAGTTAAGGTAGAAAAGTTAGGAGTACAGATTTAAGAAGTTGATACGAGTGCTCATGAAGATTGTTTGCACACAAAAAAGGGCCCAAAAATAAAAGATAAGTGGCTAACCAACTAAACACTTGCGACTTGTCTTTTGAAACCAAAAGCTAACACTAAATGACAAGTAGTAGGGGTGTCGCATAGGAACAAAGGAACTTGTTTTTAAACTGCCTACACAAAAGGTTCATGTTCCTATCAGAAACCCGCTTAATTCAAAAGGAAGCTTAGTAGCACGGGGTGCACTAATCCCAGCTAATAGCCTTCAGAACCCAGGTTAGGATTTTGTTCCGTGCAAGCACAGTGCCTGGCCCGATCAATAAGAGGAATGGTTTTGTACTCAGGCGATGTGCAATGGGTTCAAAATTGAACGTTCCCTGCATTAGAACACACAAGCAAGTTTAGATATGCTTGTATTTGTTTTTTTTCTTTAAAAAGTATGCTTAAACCTGTAGCGTTATGGTGTGCTCATTTAAATGTTCGCATAATTGGATGACAAAGCAAGTTGTTTAAACTGAAATTCATTTTACATTCATACATCATAAGTCTTTAACTTACAAAGGTAGGCAGAAACAAGGGCCCTACAAGTCAATAAATGATTTCTTTAAAAGAGCGAAAGTGAAAAGAAAAGCACAGAGATGCCAAGCTTTACAAGTGGATCATGTAAAAAGTATTATAAAGGCTTTTCTCTATACTCTTTTCTTTTCACATATGTGTTTGAATACATGTATTATAAGGGCTTTTAAGTGGATCATGTGCAAAGTAGTAGAAGGGCTTGATAAGTAGCATGTAAAAGTATGGGTGAGTGTGCAGAGGCTGAACATGTGCAAAGTATTCTAAGGGCCTTTAAAAGCCAAGTGTGCAAACTATTATGTGCTGCAACATGGCACAAAGCTATGTGTGTTTTATAAATGGCAGTTTTGTGCAAAGTGGTGGATAATTAGATTATAAGGTGTGTACACTTACACTGGTAATCTGAGTATATATCTCAGCAGCTGACAGCTTGAATAGGGCCTCACACTCCTGCGTAAAAGTTGTGAAGGTAAGTTATCCGGTTTCATCAACCGCGTCGAACTTGAAAGTGATTTTGTATAAGGACAAGGGGGCAAATGTGTAAGGAAGACCATTAAAGTAACCAAGTAAAAGTAGTTAGTTTATGTATACTTACCTAGGAGCGGCGATGCATTTTTCCTTGTTGTAAAACTTGCAAGTGTAGGAGACATCACAATCAGCTTCAGTTCGTTTACCACAATTGCTACAACCCACATATGGGACAATCTTAGATTGTTTAGGATCAGACACAGTTACCTTGATCCAATGCTTTTCTTCTTGAAGCGTATTTCCAACCTATGATCACAGAGGAACAATGTATATCAAACAGTGATTTGTCAAAGTGTTTTTTAAACTACAATGAGCAACCCTGGAATTAGACTGTGTTTAGTGTGGATGTGTTTTGCATATGTACAAAACAGCAACACTAACAGTTGAATATATTACCTGTTTCTGCTTGATTGTCTCTATTGTTAGAACTTCATTCCGTTCAGTTTGGATTCCTAACCTCACATATGCGCGCTTATACGATCGAAGCACCGGTGCGCATTTTTCTTCAGATCTGCACAAATGGTTGGAACCACAGTAAGTGTAAGGTAGGCATGGTAGGGAAGTGTTGGTGCAGAAGGGGTGTGTGTTATTGATGCAAACCATTTGCGAAGCGCAGCTGCCTTCTCTCCAGCTGGGTTTCGGTGAAGCACGATTGCCAAGCTTGTTGACAGCGAAAAACCTGTGAACAAGCTGGCAGTAGTAAGTGGCAATCACAGCTGCATACTTGGATTGAGTCTGTATAACTTGGTATTTTTTGAATTTATTTTTGCTAAAAACAAAGTCCCGGTAAGTATATAGGTAATCGGCTACTAATCAGCATAGAAGGTAGTCTTGGTGGAGTCCAGTACAATTAGAAAGAAGCAAAACTTAAGATAGGCATGAGTTTTGTTCATGAGCGGGTGGTTAGAGTAGCTTTGCATTTAGTTTAATTGTAAGAAAGACATTACCTTTGTGGGTGGATGGTTTAAGGGACGTGAATCCAACGATGAGGGCTGGGCCAACCCATGATTTAAGAAGATTAGCTTCCGAACCTGTGAGGTCGTCCCATACTGATATGGTTAAGGGCTAGTCAGTGCTGCAAAAGAGAAAAGTGTGACCTTTAGTGTTCAAGTGAGTTGACTTTAAAAGTGTAGGTGTGTGGAACTTTACACACTTAAAGTCAAAATGAAACAAAAAAAAGATAATGAGAATTAAATTAAGCCAAAAGATGAGATATGGAAAACAGAGCAAGCTTTGAGTGAGAGAAATCGTGCTCACGAATTCTGACCTTACGAATTCAGAATCAGAATTGGAAGATGAGTTCAAGAGTTCAGAGACAGCACAGCAAAAAAACATGCTTTTAGAAGATATGTGCTTTTAGGCTGAACTTCTAGATTTCATTATCACTAAACTTCTTAAAATATTTACAGCCTACAGTGGGAACACAATCAACAACATCATATGAAAGTTTGGCACTTAAAATTAAACTATGAGCTTCAAATGAAAGCATCCATGCTTTCAAGGGAAAACATGTAGCAAGGCTTAAAAGTGAAGGTCAACCAGCATGGATCTCCATTTAAATCTCAAAAACAAAGGCACAAAGTGAACATTAAGCAATTCGCATAATATAAACAGCAACTTGACAACACATCAGTTGAAGGACGATCTTTCCAAATAAGCTATTCCATTGTTTTTTTCCAAAAAACACAGGCTAATGTGTAGTTTTCCCCAAAATGAGTTCCTTCTGAAGAAGGGATCCTATACTACAGATCACATAGCTATTAAATAGATTGATGCCTAAAAACAAGGTCTGCCTATTATTGGGCAAAACAACAAGCAAACAACATGTCATAAGTGGGAAAACCATTCATTTTCCCAACCCATAGAAGACAACATTTTTTTAAAAAGTAAAGATTAGTACAACTGGTTTTTAAAGAGCAAGTATCTATAATTACTGAAATAAGGCTTGAATAATGAGCAAAGAACAGTAAGCAAACCACAAACACAGCAGAGGACAAACAAATTTTCAGGCTAAGCATGACTAAGCAAGCATATCACAAACAGATAACTAAGTAGGCTACAACTGGAAATCAAAAATTAGGATCACCAGGGACTGGTTTGCAGAGTGCTAAGAGGTGATTAATGCAGATGTATAGGAATCCTACGGGGGGGAACAAAAAATTTGTTAGGCTGGCAGCTTTTGTGGATAACCTAATCTATCAACAAATCCACAAGATTAGCAAGGATTAGCAGCAAAAAAAACCTAGATCCTAATATTCCAGATAACTCAGTAGATACCAGGCCAAATTAATTACCAAGTCTCATAAACATTATGCACAGCACACAAGCCATTTGACCAATATTAAGATGAGTTCAAGAGTTCAGAGACAGCACATAAAAAAAAAATGGTTCTAGAAGATATGCTTTTAGGCTGAACTTTTAGATTTTATTATCACTAAACCTCCCAAAAAATTTACAGCCTACAGTGGGAACACCATCAACAACATCATATTAAAGTTTGGCACTTAAAATTAAACTATAAGCTTCAAATCAAAATATCCATGCTTTCAAGGGAAAACATGTAGCAGGCTTAAAAGTGAAGTTCAACAAGCATGGATCTCCATTTAAATCTCAAAAACAAAGGCACAAAGAGAACTTTAAGCAATCCACACAATATAAATAGCAACTTGACTCTCTTTTTTTGTCAGAGTTCATAATTGTCGAGGTATATTTGTCACAAGTTCATAATTGTCAAGTTAGATTTGGTGTGCAAATATTTATCGGTTGTTATCTTTGCAAGTTTCTTTAGAAATTAATTTGTGCCAAGTTCAATTTATCTGGATGATTAAAGGCAAGCCACTGACTAAAATATTAGTTATTGCCTAACACAAGAAGGGCATGAAGCAATAACCTACCAATTTTTAGATTTGAAGCTCAAGCTCAAAAGCATATGAACAGAGAGAGGCACTTTCTATTAGAAGGAGTATTAATACCATAAGGTTATATGGGAAGGGAACTCAAACCCTAGATGGGATGTACTGGGGCAGAGATACAATTTCCTGAATTTTAAATTAAAATGACGCCCTATTGGACCCCAGCCCTTCTTTTTCATTCAGAACGAGCCTTAAAACCAGGATGCATACCTCCTTCACTGGTTAGAACAGTAATTGAACTTATGGGGAAAGCTTTGAAATATTATAATACACATCATAACCCTGCTGGACCCTAACTGCGAATCCATCAAACCTAACCAAAATTTGAACTTGGTTGTTTACTAAATTATTATTATTAATTATTAATAACAACAACAACAACAACAATAATAATAATAATAATAATAATAATAGTAATAATAATAGTAGTAGTAATAATAACAACAACAACAATAATAATAATAATAATAATAATAATAATAATAATAATAATAATAATAATAATAATAATAATAATAATAATAATAATAATTCAAGAGACAACATTGTAAGAATAAATTAAACCACACATAGAACACCTAACCAATCAGATCTATGAATAAAAACTGTAAATTATCAAATATTATGGATTAGAACTTGTATTTGAAAAAATAGACGGTAACCAATTTCCAATAAATTAGATAGAAGTTGCAGATAGAACTTGAATTTGAAATAGAAGACTGTAACCAATTTCCAATCAATTAGATAGAAGTTGCAGATAGAAGTTGCAGAAATTACCCAAAAAAAAAACAGTGAAAGCGCCATCTCACCTGGCCACCAATTCACCAACCTTTGTAATCATCGCCACTTGCAATACAAGCTGAATTAAATGGAGGATGTGCTTGAGCAACCCCTGAATTACCCTGCGCCCAAAATCCATGTGCAGCCATAATCCCCCATGTTGCACCGCAGCCGACTCCATAATCAAGGCAGATGAAGCATAGAGTACCAGCTATGTTAGCAAAATTTTGATATTCTATTGCATAGATTCTGGAATCTCATTGACTACAAATCTAACAATATAGTTTTTATAATATGAACAGATAAATTTGATTTTAAAACCATCAAAGTTCGATCTACAAACCATTACCGCCTTCTAAAGTGAAAGAGTAGTGCTATGTTGGATTATCAATATAATGTACCTCCAAAAGACCTACATCCCGCAAAAGAAAGACTGTTTTATTGAGCAGGATAATCAAGTGCAGAGCATAATAGGTAAATAATTGTTAGAATTGTAGGAATTTAGATGCTTAATGCGGAAAACGAGTATCACATACTCAAACATCTAACACCAAGATCTTTGCATAAATTAACATGAATCTATTAAGAGTGTAGAATATACCTCTTGATGCGTGAATTCCACTTCCACCACAAGCCTTCTAGTGGAGATGCTTTAGAACGTCAACCGCCGTTCCTCTAGTGTTGGTCCACGAACAACCCTTAGATCACCACGTTTCCATCAGTCAAAAGCGGATACCGTCCCCCATGCTCTTACAGTTCGCTTACCGAGGAATAGAAAGGTAGGACCTGGGGCCTCCGCATGTTTGGTTGGGGTATAGAGCCGTAAGCGCGATGGGGGTGACAGAGGACGTGCTCGTACGGTTCATAGAAGGATATGATCAACTCGTTGATTTTTGGGAACTTATGCTAGTACGGAAGAGAGAAGAATCCTCTTGCTTTTGAGGTGAATGATGGCCAAATGAGGAGAGAAAGGAGAGCAAAGAAAATCAGATTTTCTTTACTAAAATGTTGTAATAATCTAACTCCTTTGTAACCCCCATATCAATATATAAGGTGGTTACAAAGAGGTGTTTTCATGAGGCTTTATTTTGCCTCATAATGTCATACATTATGAGCATAATAAACTCATGAGTTACAACTCTTCCATCCATCATAAAACCGCCCAACCCATTTCACATATGGATTTGGGTAATATCCAAGGGTTGTCACATTGTGTGACCTCATAGGACCCAATACATATTAGTAGTTGGCCTAAATATACTAGCCCAACAAACCGCAATTAGCTTCTAGCAAAACGTTGCGGTTACCTAATATTATTGAAAATATTATCTTCATAATCTGTCCATATACATTTAGTTTGCTACACTTGATCGAGGACAAAATCCTTCAATCTCCCGCTTGTCTAAGAACAAGTGTGTAACCTTCAAATTCCTTAAGTCGCTTAATGTCTAACTTGATGACATGGTAACATCGTATGTAAACCATACCAATATTCAAGTTGTTTCTTGAAATCCGAGTTCGAACTGTCGAAACAAATGATTAACTCCTTAATCCATTTGAGCATGGCCATGCATTTTCAGTTCTCGCTCTTCAAGAGGCCAAGACACCAATCCTAACTCTTAGGAGGACTTTATCCAGTCTTGTATAACCAAAACTCCCACTCAATTCATAGTAGTTCTGAACACTTGTAACACCCCAGAATTTCAAAGCGGAAAAGAAAGGAAATAATAATAGTATTAATAGGACGATGGCGGAAACATCGTCTTCTGGGAATGTCACTACTACAAGAAATGCGTTTAAATAACTAAGTGATAAATAAACATAATAAATAGTATAAATAAAATTAATTAACTAGATTAATAACCAAAAGAGAAAACTAGCTCTTCAACTAACTGAAAGTCTAAGCCTAAAACATCTAACATTTTAATGCTCACATCTCAACCCGAGCCCAAAACCAAAGAACAGTCCCATCAACATAACTCCGCAAAATATACAACAATTATCCACAATCGGTGGGGAGTAACTAACAGCTCTCCCCAATCAATTAGGATCCACATAGGAGTTATCAAGCATTAATAAATAAATCCCAATCAACATAAAATATCAAACCGAACCAAATAACGGCCAAACAACAACTAACAGGTTTAACATGGTTAAATAAAGTAAATCATGATTAATAAATTTCATATAAGCATACAAGATCCATGGCATAAGCCTCCGAAATAATTAATCAAAATAATATAATAGGTTTTTGAGAAAGAGCAGAACGCCAGTGGATCGCAACCCACTTCCTAAGGTTTGTCAGATCGAAATCTCCAGACAGCCTATGGGCTTACGTTCCCTACTGCCTGTGTCTAAGAATGGCCAAACTCCCGATGCAGGATAGTACCCGACTCGGTACTTCCCAACCTCTCGGACGACAACAATTAACCCAGGTAAGACCCCTAAATCGCAACCTAGGTGGTTGGCATGTTCTTCACCGGGGACTACATCTATCCCACCGGATATCTTAATCTCAATAAAAACAGTACTACAATTAAATACTATAGTTTATTCATCCATTTATTCATCAAATATAAATAATAAGGCTGCCCTTCAGGCCTTACACCTAAAATCAGCAGAAACTAGGATCGCAATCCAGAAGTCTCAATTCAACAATATTTATTCTTCCCAAAATAATAATAATAATAATAATAATCATTTCACCAAACTAAAAAGAATAAACCTTCATTAAAACATAATTATGCACCAAAACACAGTATAAACAGATACTCCAACTACTACACTCTCGTTGTCTGAGTTTGGGTACAAGGTTAATTACAACGTTAGTTATAATACCCCTGGCACATAACTCTTGGCGAAACGGTACTAAAGACAGTATTATTCTCCCTCGAGTACTGTAACGTCGACAACTTAGATATTGATTAATGAAAGTACAATATTATTATAATCATAATTTAATAACAAACAACCATACCATCATAAAATAAATAAGACACTCACAATATAACTATAAGTAAATATAGCATTCAACTCAAGTACACATATAACAATAGTCATATATAAATATACTAATTAACAAAGGTGGAAGTAATTCCCTCAAAAAAAAACATTGACCATTATATACTAGAGTTCAACTACTACCAATTACAAGGGTGTAATGTATTCACTATATTCAAACAATGTAGAAGTAATGCTCACAACAAACAAACTGCCTATTAGATCTTTCAATGAATTACAATAATCAAGGATGCTACTCATGACATTACGAAGGAAGTACCAGCACTCTAACTCACACGAAGACAAACTTGCAGTAAGGTTACCAACGACATAAAAAAGATCAGATACAAAATGTCACGAGTAAAATCTTTTTTTTTTGGAACAACTAAAACCAGCAGACATCTTATACTCACGCTAAAAAAAAATTAACAACACGATCAGTCTCAAGCTATCTCACAACAACATTATGATATATATGTTTTACGAAATTTACTAACCCAAAACGTAAATCGTACCTAACACAACAAAACAAGAATTCTAACCACTACCCTCCAGCAAGAATAACAACACAATAGAATAGGTTTCTTCCACATAATTATCACTCATAAGCATTCATATATGAAAAGTACGAAATCAGTAAAATGAAACTTCACCCACCCACAAATCTTAGCAAAACTTACCCCAACTTAGATATTAAAAACTAAACAATTCCTAGATGGATTCTAGTCGTACTAGGTTCGCCATTAGTTACCTGGGCCAACTGGAGGAGTGAAGCAGATCGATCTAAACGTCTTCTCCTTGCGCCCATGCGTCCTCCAAATGCCTGCATTTTCATTATGTACTGCTCTGCTCCGATCACGATTCCCGGCGACTGAAAGCCTAGATTTAAAATCGCTCTGTTCAC
The DNA here is from genome assembly GCA_947646795.1 of Beta lomatogona. Classification (NCBI taxonomy): domain Eukaryota; kingdom Viridiplantae; phylum Streptophyta; class Magnoliopsida; order Caryophyllales; family Amaranthaceae; genus Beta; species Beta lomatogona. Next base: position 4,381,299 of record CANSNZ010001065.1, on the reverse strand, counting down.
AATGAAGGGCCGGATGTCCTAAACGTGCTGTCCAAATTTGAAAACGATCCAACGGTTAAAACTTCAGATATCGTCATTTTCGTGAAGGTGTGACAGGGAAAACCGAGATGAATTCTCCTCTCAACTTTGTCTATTCAAATGGTCGATTAGAAGGAAGAATTTGGGCTGATTTTTGCTGTCCATAAACTAGTTTCATGAGATGATAAAAGGGTGTAAATAGGAAGGTTACAATAGCTACCATAATGAGTTGAATGGCTAATAAATGGGGGGTTACAAATGGGGTTATAAGATGCTCAAAAGCCCCTCCAATACTTCTAGTATTCTGATTTTGTGGACAGCTTTTAAGAGCTTCAAACTTCACATTAAAAGGTCGTGCGACGGTCCAAACGTGCTCAATCGAATAAATAAAAATACTAACTCAAACACGTATTTTTAAATAGTAGAATATATATAATTTCTAATCCAATAAATTTGATAAATACAACATTTAAAAAGTTGGAAAACAAATAACATAGGATATAATATTTTTAAGAAGTAAAATATTCTAATTTTAACGGAAAAATAATAATTAAGGGAAAATAAGTCGAAGAAATTATGAGCGAAAAATCCGTGGTGTTACAATCACTCCCCCTTAAGAAAGTTTCGTCCTCGAAACTTCAAAACAACCAAGAGACAAAAGAAATAACTTTAGATAAAGAACATTAAGAAAACAGAAATCGATGGATTTTCGTTAACTAAGCAACTTTGCATGTATAAAATTCGATAACTCAAATCATATATATATTTTATTGTGGAAGACCAAAAGAGTTGTATAGTAAAGAAGCACGGTAACAACAATCATTTTATAAAATGTGAAAGAACCAAAGACAAGTATTAGAAAGTTTAAGGTAAAAACTTTTGCACAATAAACTATAGGAAATTTTGTAAAAGAAGCAGGAATAAATAGTTACGAAAATTATAAAAGAATAAATCCGACCGCACATAAATATTTTTAGAAAAGAAACAAAGAAGAAAAAGTTCGTAAATAGATAGTCAAACCAATTTAAATAGAGGTAACCACACGGGCTTATACTCCACTTAAAGAGATAAGAACACTTTAATAAAGAGTAGCTAGCTGCTTTATTAAAATAACACTTACGAACACAGGTCATGACATATGTTATAAGAGCGTACGCCTCCTAAACATATATATGAAAATTAAAGTTCCCAAAAGAAATTGAAAACTTTAAAATAAATTTTACAACGACGAAACACTAATAAAAAATAGGCGATAAGTAATAAATTATTAACAACAATTATAAAATTTGCCAAGCCGACACAAATGTGCATGGAACCACCCATTGCAACCCAGTATCAACAAAACAAAATTTGAAAGCCAACTTATCAAATCGACATTAGAGTTTACTGGAATCACCCAATATAAACTTAATATCAACTGAAAAAGGAAATTAAATCAAAACAGATAAAATGTGTCAACTTATCAAATTGACTTACAAGTCAAAGGAATCACCCATTATGACTTAATATCAACTCAAACAAGTTTAAAATTTAGAATGAGTATATAAATTTCCTTTCCAAATAATATAAAACAAAATAGTTAAAGTCAGATAATTAAATAAGAAATAAAGAAAATAACCAAAATTTTGCTATGAAATGAGAAAGCACTAAATATTTAAACAAGAAATAACAAATAGTAAACGAGAGCCTTTCACGCATTTGAGTTTGAAAAACAATGCTAATAAGAAAAACAAGTAACGTAAAAGTTGTTGAATGCCAACCTTTAAAACAAAATGGTTTGCGTCTACATTTCAATCTAACCAAGACAACTCAATAAAGTACTTTTATTTTCAAAGACTACCAACCTTATTACCATAATTAAAGGCTAAACAAGGAGTAGCATGAAAAATAAAAATATTAAAATGAAAATATTTATAACTATAGATGGTCAAAAACGGTAAGAGAAATTTGAAGAGTATGTCAAAATATTAACAATAACAAAATTTTAAAATTAGAAAATAACTCTAACATAAGTAGAAAATTTATTAAGATCAAAGATCTAAAATATAATTTGGAATATAAATTCAAACTAGAAAGTTTTGTAAATAATAAAACAGATACATAGTACTCACAAAAAAAAAAAAAAAAAAAAAAAAAAAAAAAACAACACTTAATTGAAAAAGAACATAAAGTATATATACTATCTCACATAATAACATATATATTATCAAGTATCTAGCAAATAAAATAAATGCAATGCAACACACAAGACTATATTAAAATAAAATTAAAGTTTATCTTTAAATTGCAAAACAAAAAATAAATTAAACACACAACTAAACCGAGAAGGCTATAAACTACTTCGCTTTCGCTGCACACTCTGATAAAAGAGAAAATAAATTACATGTAAGAGGCCCTGCAAATAAGATTAGGAAACTTGGTAGACTAATTCCACCAATAATACAAGTAATTATACATATAACATATGCTCCATAGGCAGGAGAGCACATGACATTCCCATAAGGCTTCCCTTTACTTACTCTACCCATAACACTCTCATTATAGGGAAACTACTAAACTTAATTCTAAACAAATTTATATCCTATGGCTAACTAATAATTCTAAAGAATCATTAGCAACTCTTTTTCAGAGTTTAGGAGCGTTTTGCTCTGATACCAACTGTAACACCCCAGAATTTCAAAGCGGAAAAGAAAGGAAATAATAATAGTATTAATAGAACGATGGCGGAAAAATGGTCTTCTGGGAATGTCACTACTACAAGAAATGCGTTTAAATAACTAAGTGATAAACCAACATAATAAATAGTATAAATAAAATTAATTAACTAGATTAATAACCAAAAGAGAAAACTAGCTCTTCAACTAACTGAAAGTCTAAGCCTAAAACATCTAACATTTTAATGCTCACATCTCAACCCGAGCCCAAAACCAAAGAACAGTCCCATCAACATAACCTCGCAAAATATACAACAATTATCCACAATCGGTGGGGAGTAACTAACGCTCTCCCACTCGGTTAGGATCCACATAGGAGTTATCAAGCATTAATAAATAAATCCCAATCAACATAAAATATCAAACCGAACCAAATAACGCACAAACAACAACAAACAGCTTTAACATGGTTAAATAAAGTAAATCATGATTAATTAATTTCATATAAGCATACAAGATCCATGGCATAAGCCTCCGAAATAATTAATCAAAATAATATAATAGGTTTTTGAGAAAGAGCGAAACGCCGGTGGATCGCAACCCACTTCCTAAGGTTTGTCGGATCGAAATCTCCCGGACGGCCTATGGGCTTACGTTCCCTACCGCCTGTGTCTAAGAATGGCCAAACTCCCGATGCAGGATAGTACCCAGCTCAGTACTTCCCAACCTCTCGGACGACAACAATTAACCCAGGTAAGACCCTTAAATCGCAACCTAGGTGGTTGGCATGTTCTTCACCGGGGACTACATCTATCCCACCGGATATCTTAATCTCAATAAAAATAGTACTACAATTAAATACTATAGTTTATTCATCCATTTATTCATCAAATATAAATAATAAGGCTGCCCTTCGGGCCTTACACCTAAAATCGGCGAAAAACTAGGATCGCAATCCGAAGTCTCAATTCAACAATATTTATTCTTCCCAAAATAATAATAATAATAATAATAATCATTTCACCAAACTAAAAAGAATAAACCTTCATTAAAACATAATTATGCACCAAAACACAGTACAAACAGATACTCCAACTACTACACTCTCGTTGTCTGAGTTTGGGTACAGGGTTAATTACAACGTTAGCTATAATACCCCTGGCACATAACTCTTGGCGAAACGGTACTAATGACAGTATTATTCTCCCTCGAGTACTGTAACGTCGACAACTTAGATATTGATTAATGAAAGTACAATATTATTATAATCATAATTTAATAACAAACAACCATACCATCATAAAATAAATAAGACACTCACAATATAAGTAAATATAGCATTCAACTCAAGTACACATATAACAATAGTCATATAAATATACTAATTAACAAAGGTGGAAGTAATTCCCTCAAAAAAAACATTGACCATTATATACTAGAGTTCAACTACTACCAATTACAAGGGTGTAATGTATTCACTATATTCAAACAATGTAGAAGTAATGCTCACAACAAACAAACTGCCTATAAGATCTTTCAATGAATTACAATAATCAAGGATGCTATTCATGACATTACGAAGGAAGTACCAAAGACTCTAACTCACACAAAGACAAACTTGCAAGTAAGGTTACCAACGACATATAAAAGATCAGACACAAAATGTCACGAGTAAAATCTTTTTTTTTGGAACAACTAAAACCAGCAGACATCTTATACTCACGCTAAAAAAAAAAATTAACAACACGATCAGTCTCAAGCTATCTCACAACAACATTATGATATATATGTTTTACGAAATTTACTAACCCAAAACGTAAATCGTACCTAACACAACAAAACAAGAATTCTAACCACTACCCTCCAGCAAGAATAACAACACAATAGAATAGGTTTCTTCCACATAATTATCACTCATAAGCATTCATATATGAAAAGTACGAAATCAGTAAAATGAAACTTCACCCACCCACAAATCTTAGCAAAACTTACCCCAACTTAGATATTAAAAACTAAACAATTCCTAGATGGATTCTAGTCGTACTAGGTTCGCCATTAGTTACCCGGGGCCAACCGGGAGGAGTGAAGCCGATCGATCTAAACGTCTTCTCCTTGCGCCCATGCGTCCTCCAAATGCCTCGCATTTTCATTATGTACTTGCTCGCTCCGATCACGATTCCCGGCGACTGAAAGCCTAGATTTAAAATCGCTCTGTTCACAATGAAGGGCGGATGTCCTAAACGTGTTGTCCAAATTTGAAAACGATCCAACGGTTAAAACTTCAGATATCGTCATTTTCGTGAAGGTGTGACAGGGAAAATCGAGATGAATTCTCCTCTCAACTTTGTCTATTCAAATGGTCGATTAGAAGGAAGAATTTGGGCTGATTTTTGCTGTCCATAAACTAGTTTCATGAGATGATAAAAGGGTGTAAATAGGAAGGTTACAATAGCTACCATAATGAGTTGAATGGCTAATAAATGGGGGGTTACAAATGGGGTTATAAGATGCTCAAAAGCCCCTCCAATACTTCTAGTATTCTGATTTTGTGGACAGCTTTTAAGAGCTTCAAACTTCACATTAAAAGGTCGTGCGACGGTCCAAACGTGCTCAATCGAATAAATAAAAATACTAACTCAAACACGTATTTTTAAATAGTAGAATATATATAATTTCTAATCCAATAAATTTGATAAATACAACATTTAAAAAGTTGGAAAACAAATAACATAGGATATAATATTTTTAAGAAGTAAAATATTCTAATTTTAACGGAAAAACAATAATTAAGGGAAAATAAGTCGAAGAAATTATGAGCGAAAAATCCGTGGTGTTACAACACTGCTTTTATAGCCTCCTTTTACGGCACGACGTTTTGCAGTGTCAAAAACATACTAATCCTTAAGTAAGAATAGTGTCATACTCATGTCTAAGGAATCCACTAAATATATTGATGAGATTCTCATAAACCTTTTAGAGAACTCCCACTAGGTCTGCCCAACGTGTATCAACTATACACGCCTATGCAAATGAATAGACATCTTTATGTCCCCATTGCCCATGAAACTGCACTATCAATCAACTTGCAATCTAGTCCACGAAACAGAATCATTTACGTTCAATTTTAATGATTCGAACTAGGGACAAAGGTAAATTATAACTCCTGTTCACTGGATAGGGTTTCATTCGTCAAATCACATATTTGACAATCCTATCAAACGTTATAAAATACTTTGAACGTTTTATTTAATACTAAACCAAGATTAAATAAGAACATAACCATTTATTGATAAACATAACCAAACATATCACAAGAGTAACTATAACTGTGAACTAATTAAAAGTAAATAGTACACAATCAAAACCACTCTCCTACATGCTTAAGCCCTATAGCCCTAGTATGACTCTCATGCTTAGGCTGAGACAATGGTTTAGTCAAAGGATCAGCGACATTGTTATCCGTATGAACTTTGCTAACTAACTAATCTTTTCTCTCAACGATTTCTCGAATGAGATGAAACTTCCTAAGTACATGTTTACACCTTTGATGTGATCTTGGTTCCTTAGACTGAGCTATGGCACCATTGTTATCACAATGTAAAACAATACCATCTCCAACACTAGGCACTACTCCTAGCTCCAGAATGAGCTTCTTCATCCAAACGGCTTCCTTTGCTGCATCTGCCGCAGCAATGTACTCAGCTTCTGTTGTAGAATCAGCGACAGTACTTTGCTTTGAACTTTTCCAGCTCACTGCCCCTCCATTTAGACAAAAGATGAAACTAGATTGGGATCAGAAATCATCTTTGTCAGTTTGGAAGCTCGCATCTGTGTAACCCTCAACAATTAATTCATTTTCACCTCCATACACTAAGAAATTATCCTTAGTCCTTCGTAAGTACTTTAGAATATTCTTAGCTGCACTCCAGTGTGCGTCACCTGGATTTGATTGGAATCTGCTACACATGCTCAAGGCATATGAAACATCTGGGCGAGTACAAATCATGGAGTACATAATGGACCCTGTAGCTGACGCATAAGGAACATTACTCATTCGCTTAATCTCATCAGGTCCAGAAGGACACTGAGTCTTGCTAAGCGAAACACCATGTTGCATGGGTAGAAAACCTCTTTTAGAGTTTTTCATATTGAACTTAGTAACGATCTTATCTATCTAAGTTCTTTGGCTAAGTCCAATCATCCTCTTAGACCTATCCTTATAGATCTTGATCCCCAAAATGTACTCAGCGTTTCCAAGGTCTTTCATAGAAAAACAACACTTCAACCATTCCTTGACTGACTCAAGCATGGGAATGTCGTTTCCTATGAGAAGTATGTCATCTACATATAAGACCAAGAAGACTATGTTACTCCCACTTTCCTTCTTGTATACACAAGACTCTTCTCCGTTTTTGAGAAAACCAAACAGTTTGATTGCCTCATCAAAATGAAGATTCCAACTCCGGGATGCTTGCTTCAATCCATAAATGGACTTTTGAAGCTTACATACCCTCCTAGGATATTCTGGATCCACAAAACCTTCCGGTTGTGTCATATACACATCCTCTTTCAAGAACTCATTCAAGAAAGCGGTTTTGACATCCATTTGCCAAATCTCATAATCATAGAAGGCAACAATCGCTAGGAGTATCCGAATGGATTTAAGCATTGCTACTGGTGAAAAGGTTTCGTCATAGTCTATACCATGAACTTGCTTGAACCCTTTTGCAACCAATCTTGCTTTGTAAACCTAAATGTTACCATCCTTGTCTGTTTTCACTTTGAAAACCCATTTGCAACCAATAGGTGTAACCCCATCGGGCAAATCCATCAAGTCCCATACTTGATTTTCAGACATAGATGCCATTTCGGACCTCATGGCTTCAAGCCATTTTTCGGAGTCTTCACTCATCAAAGCTTGCTTGTAGGTAGTAGGTTCCTCAAACTCTAAGATCATTATCTCATAACTTTCGGTTAACAAGAAATCAACAAACTTCTTGTTTGGTATTCTTGATCTACTAGTCCTACGAGGGGCTGCAACAGGAGAAATTTTCTTCTCAACAATTTGAGAATTTTCGCACGAATTAGATTCGAGTGGGACAGTAGGAGGTTCGTGTACAGGATGCACGTCCTCCAACACTTGGTCAGTTATGGAAGAAGATTCCTCTAAAGGAGGAATTACTTCAAGCTCCACAGCTGGCACTTGTGCTTCTGACTCTAACATAGGTTGAACTATGTCCATTTGTTGCTTTTCTCGAACCTCTTCGAGAAATACATTACTCCCACTTGCCTTTTTGGAAATAAAATCTTTTTCCAAAAAGACACCACGACGAGCAACAAACACTTTGCCCTCAGTCCGATGGTAGAAGTAATAGCCCTTGGTCTCTTTGGGATAACCCACAAAGAAACACTTATCTGATTTAGGGGCGAGTTATCTAAAAGTAAACGTTTTACATAAACCTCACAACCCCAAATACGTAGAAAAGACAAACTTGGAGTTTTTCCACTCCACATCTCATATGGTGTTTTTTCTACTGCCTTTGATGGAGTTCTATTAAGTGTGAAAGTAGCAGTTTCGAGAGCATATCCCCAGAAGGAGATGGGAAGATCAGCAAAACTCATCATAGACCGAACCATATCAAGTAGTGTTCGGTTCCTCCTTTCGGACACACCATTCAACTAAGGTGTTCCAGGTGGAGTAAGTTGTGAAAGAATTCCACAACTCTTCAAGTGATCACTAAATTCTTGGCTCAAATATTCACCACCACGATCGGATCGTAGTGCTTTAATTGTTTTACCAAGCTGGTTTTGGACTTCATTCTGGAATTCTTTGAATTTTTCAAACGATTCCGACTTATGCTTCATTAAATAGACATATCCATATCTACTTAAATCATCAGTAAAAGTAATGAAGTATCCAAACCCTCCCCTAGCTTTTGTGCTCATTGGTCCACACACATCACTATGTATTAGACCCAATAGATCACTGGCCCTTTCACCCTTTCCAGTAAAAGGTGACTTTGTCATTTTACCCATTAAACATGATTCACATACATCAAATGGCTCAAAGTCAAAAGATGTTAGAAGTCCATCTTTATGTAACTTCTGAATGCGTTTCGCGTTTATATGTCCTAAACGACAATGCCATAAGTAAGTAGGATTAGTATCGCTTGATCTATGTTTTTTGCTGTCTATGTTAAGGACATCTTTGTCTAAGTCTAGGAAATATAGACCATTAGACCTTTTAGCAATGGCATAAAACATTGAATTCAAATAAATAGAGAAACAACCTTTCTCAATTGTAAATGAAAACCCTTCATTATCCAAAACAGGAATAAAAATAATGTTTTTGGTAATAGCAGGAACATAATAATAGTTATTAAGCTCTAATATTAAACCAGAAGGCAAAGGTAGACAATAAGTCCCAACTGCAATGGCCGCAACCCTTGCACCATTTCCAACGCGCAGTTCTACCTCCCCTTTAGCCAAGGTTCTACTCCTTCTTAGTCCCTGCACATTCGAAGTAATGTGAGAAACACAACCGGTATCAAATACCCAAGAAGTAGATGTTGCTAAATTAATGTCAATGACATAGATACCTGAAGAAGAAGCCCCGGACTTCTTATCATTCGAATACTTTGGGCGATTACGCCTCCAATGGCCAATTTGACCACAATGGAAGCACTTGGCATTTGCGGCCACCTTTGGCTTTGCCTTTGCCCTCGTGGCTTATCGCGAGCCTTAGCGGCAACTTGCTTGCCCTTGTCTTGCTTTTTCTTGCCAGCCCATTCCTTCTTAAAACCCTTCCCCTTTTGAACCATAAGAACTTCCTTCTTAGGTGCAACAGAGATGTTTTGCTCGGTAGTCATGAGCATCCCATGTAACTCAGCAAGGGTTTTCGACACCCCATTCATATTGAAGTTCAACCTAAAATGGTTGAAGCCTTCATGTAGGGAGTGTAGTATGATGTCAGTAGCCAACTCTTGGCTATAAGGAAAGCCCAACCTCTCCATTGTCTCGAAATAACCAATCATTTCAAAGACATGAGTGGCGACTGGCTTGCCTTCGACTAACGCACACTCAAGAATAGCCTTGTGAGTTTCATACCTCTCTATCCGAGCTTGTTGCTTTGAAACATGGTTTTTAGCTGTCGGATAATACTGCAGGCATCCAAGCTTGCAAACCTCTTTTGAAGGCTTGGTTCCATAGCCGCGACCATAAGGCAGGTAACAATTACCGACCTTTCTGCAATGGCCTTGTGGGCCGCCTTTTCGGCTTCAGTACAGGTGGTCGTTAAAACCGGGATCGGGGTTTCAAGAACATCCTCTCGACCTTCGGATCTAAGAACAATTCTTAGATTCCTTTCCCAATCAAGGAAGTTGTTCCCGTTCAACTTATCCTTTTCAAGGATTGAACGTAAGTTAAAAGGTGAATTATTGTTGTTACCAGACATGATATCTACATGGAAGATGCAAAAGTAATAAGTATGTTTACCATCAATAGCTTTTAACAAATTTTAAACACTTTAAAATAAAAGCTATGCACTTGACCAATTTTAAAAGTGTCCCTTTTGAATCAAGTGATTCTAAGACCCTATCAAACATGATTTATAAGTGGACTTTGGCCTCAACTTAAAACCAAATTTAAAAGGTAAGTAAACTCCTTTACTAATTACAACAATTGTAATTCTTAGTTGATGGGTGATTGCTAAGGTGATGAAAGTTCCCAGGTAAGGAAGTTACCCACAACGTTGGGGAAAGCCTTCCTAATCCTAGACAGAACTTGTCACCCAAACACAAAAACCCAACCCTTTGCTTCAAAATCCAAAACCGTTTTGATGATTTTGTTGGGCCAAACCAAACTAAACATGCAAATTTCGGAAATTTACTCTACTTAGCCCAAGATTGGAAGTAACACTCGCTTTGGCGTAACCTATTACTAACGATCAAGATTTTAGTAGATGTTTATTTGGAAAAGCAATTACCTAATATTAGCTTTAGGGACCTAAGTAAATTATTATGTGATTTAATTACTAGTGAACTCGTTGCAAAAATAAATCACATGCATAATAAAACTTAGAAAGCATTCAAAAGCAATATTTAAATGCATAAAATAAAATGTGATCCTAGTATGGCCCCTAACCCTAAAGACTACTCTTTAAGGCCTCCATTCTTGAACCACCTTGGATCTAATCCTTGTGCTCCATGGAAATGAAAAACATCGGATCTCCATCCTTGAATCACTTCAACTTGAATAATTTTTTAAAAATTTAAACTAATATTACAAAAGTACCAACAATGCATAGTTCGTATTTAAATTACAAAAATACATTAACGATACGCAGATCGTATTTTCTATCCAAGTTTGGGCCATACTAGTCATCGCATGCATTCATAATATCATATATATAAAACATGCATTTTAATCAATTATTAAAATAAATTATTATGCTTTAACAACTTTAAACATAATAACACCATCTAGATTTAATCTCATATTAAATCAAATGGTTAGTACCTTAAGACAAATTTTAATCATATTAGAATTTATCTCCCAAGGGCTTTAAAATATTAATCTAACAAATTTAATCAACTATTAAATTTAAAGAAAAATACATAAGCACTCTAAGGCACCACATATATTTTAATCATATTAAAATATAAACATAACATGATATTCAACCACATATACTAGCATGAAAGAATTAATCAACTTATTAAAACTAACATCCTAACATAAAATTAAATATCATATAATAAACTCCCAACATAATTTTAATTCATTTAAGCATTAGCATAGGATACCAAGCATAAAAGCTACTTAATATGCATTAAGGGAATAAATGGATTTAAACGTTTTAATCCGTTGAAAACAAGAACCAGCCATTATGGCCAGTGAGCAGGTCGCACCCCGCGAGCAGGGTCGCACCCCGCGAGCAAGATGGTCGCACCCGGCGACCGTGCTCGCCTCCGTTTTTCAATCTCAATTCAGGTAATTTTAATCGATAAACACATGATTTTCTTTATACAGTAAAACATTTTTATGCATATATAAATCATACTCGGCCTCTAATTCAAGAATTCATGCCATGAAATTATACATAATCAAATTAAGCATATAAAACTCAAAGTATACAATTCATGAATCATACATATATACATTATATTCTAATTAACAACTTAATTAGAACATGAAATAATATAACAATTACATATATATACATGTATCGAAAAATGTATAAACAACTTTTATACTCCCACTAGATTAAAATCCTATTATTTTAATCATGCAAACAATATCCTCATGCTAATACCCTCCCCTAAATGAATTATAATGGAGAAAAACATGCATCAACATGATCATATTAATCTATGCAATAGGCTCTCTGATACCACTGTAGGAATTTAGATGCTTAATGCGGAAAACGAGTATCACATACTCAAACATCTAACACCAAGATCTTTGCATAAATTAACATGAATCTATTAAGAGTGTAGAATATACCTCTTGATGCGTGAATTCCACTTCCACCACAAGCCTTCTAGTGGAGATCCTTTAGAACGTCAACCGTCGTTCCTCTAGTGTTGGTCCACGAACAACCCTTAGATCACCACGTATGCTAGTACGGAAGAGAGAATAATCCTCTTGCTTTTGAGGTGAATGATGGCCAAATGAGGAGAGAAAGGAGAGCAAAGAAAATCAGATTTTCTTTACTAAAATGTTGTAATAATCTAACTCCTTTGTAACCCCCATATCAATATATAAGGTGGTTACAAAGAGGTGTTTTCATGAGGCTTTATTTTGCCTCATAATGTCATACATTATGAGCATAATAAACTCATGAGTTACAACTCTTCCATCCATCATAAAACCGCCCAACCCATTTCACAAATGGATTTGGGTAATATCCAAGGGTTGTCACATTGTGTGACCTCATAGGACCCAATACATATTAGTAGTTGGCCTAAATATACTAGCCCAACAAACCGCAATTGGCTTCTAGCAAAACGTTGCAGTTACCTAATATTATTGAATATATTATCTTCATAATCTGTCCATATACATTTAGTTTGCTACACTTGATCGAGGACAAAATCCTTCAATAATTGACCTAACTGGGTATGCTCTTATCGAAATCATAAATCGAGCCAACAACTTGAATTCAATGATAGCATATTTCAAACTTTGCACCATAATCAACCCCGACTGTAAAATACATCCCTAATAATATATGCCTATTTTTTTGTCTTACTACAACAAAATTAAGAAGGTGGTTCAGTTAAAATAAGGCAATGAAACTAAAACTTTGTAATTTCCCAAATCACATAAGCACACTGAAAAACGAAGACCAACAACATAAACACAAGGTACAAGGTTGGAGAAAAGACTAAAGAGTTATCAATAGTTTTAGGAGTAGAAAGGGTATACCTGTATGTTTCTGCTAAAATCCTTAGCATAGGACCAGTAAGATTGTTAAACGACAAATCCCTGCCAATAAAAATCTTCATTTCAATGTTAAGGATGAACAAGCAGGAATAAGGGCAATAAAAATGTTATTGTACATACAAAGATCAGTTGATAGTACTACCATTGCTTTTTGTAGGAGTAATCCTATAGAAGAAATCAAACTTGTGCCATTGTTCCTGCAATTTGATACCTGACAAAATTAGATGATGATTCAACAATGAAAATTAAAACACACTAAAAATATAATGAATATAGATGGTTTTTGGCATTAATTGAATAATTAAAGATGGAAATAAAAGAGAAAAAGTGAGGAGATAGGAGTTTGCATCCCCTTTGATGAAAGGAAAATGGTTACAAGCATTTGTTACAAACTCCACCAACATTACAAATTAACATCTATACAACAGTTAATTAATTTTCAACATCATAATTTTTGTAACATCATATTCTCCCTCCCAAAAAAAATTATACATCTTTTTCGCAAGAGAACAACAAAAAACAAATTAAATTAATAAAACCTTGGAAAAAGCGAAGTTGAGATCTTGAGTCTCAAACAAGGAGTTAAAACACACCTTAAACCCCAACCGATCTTCATTATCTTTCTTCACAGTAACATCATTTTCTGTGCCCACCAACTGCATCTTCCATAAAGTAGCACCAAGCTTCCTAGCAGAAACATGGGGACCCACTTTCTCTCTCCTCGATTTCCGGCGACTTTTCTCCTGCGACATTGCCGTAATTATGTTTCACATCCCCAGAAAAGGCAGTGGTGGTATTTTCTCTCTCCTCGTGAAACTTCCAGCGGAGAAGAGGGGTAGGAGGGCCGGATTTCTTGGAAAGACGAGGGGTATTTCGGGAAGTTTTACGGGGTATTTTTTTTGGGAAGATCTTGGGATTTTTGAGGTTGAGGTGGGTTTTTTGAAGAGAGGAGAGTAGAAAGATCGGTGTTTGGGGTGATCTTCATTGTTTGAGGAAATGGGTTGTTGTTAAATCCGCCATTAAAGTTAAAGGTTGAAGCCTTTTTTTTGGGTTTTTGAGGAGAGAGAAAGTGGGAGTGAAGGTTAGAATGGAGGAAGGGGGGCTGAAACTGGAAGAAGAGATAGAGAAGATAGAACCTCACGCAGCAGACGAAAGGTAGAAATGAAGAGAAGGAGATAGTATGAACCGGAATTTGCAGAAAACGAACCAAAATCGAAAACCCTAAACCAGCTGAAGAAGAATTAAAGACAAAAGGGGAAAAGTAATTGAATTGAAACCCTATAAAACGATAAAGAGGAAATGGAATTCCAGCAAAAAGGGAGAAAAATGAAGATAAAAAGAGATAAAATTTGATGATTAGGTTAGAAATGAAGAGAAGGAGAGAGACACAGTGATGATTGAGGTGTAATATTGAATAAGCTCATATTAAATAATCTCTTGAAATCAAATAGAATTGAGATGCTATATTGAATAAATTCAGACACGGAAATGAAATCAAATAAATTGACACTATAGATCGAAACTTTACACCACTTAACAAAAGCAATCACATTACTCAAATATTGAATCTTTTGAAACACCCACTAATCAAAATCTATCTAATTCCTCAAATATTGAAACTATACGAGATACCCACTAAGTTTTTAGTCAACATTACTCTAGATCTCAACTTGCTTCACAAGATCAAACACAAAAAAATAAATGAAGGCAGAGAAAATGGAAAGAAATAAAACCTTATGCGCTGATATTGCTGCATCTTGTTGTAGAAGAGAAGAAACAGCCTAATTCATAAATCACAAAAAAAGTATCAGAAACTGAAATTTATCAAAACCGTGGGCCATTCTTTCAATTCGAATTAGAGCAAAGTCTTTGAAAAGGTAAAAGGACGAAAATCTGAAAGAAAAAAATCAAGAACTTATGCCTCCGTGATTAAACTTAACAGTGCTTTGAAGCTTGACGACACACGATATAGAAAGATATCCACCAAAAACAAACAGATCAAACATAAGGCAATCATTGCAACACGATCTCGATTCTCACCTAAGAAATGTCTTCGCCGTAGGATTACCCATCTCATAGTTGAGGGTTTTAAGCACTTCAGCCTCCAATTCTACAACCTTGACATTCAATGAAAAGCAAAACTCTCAGTACCAATATAAACCCAGATTCAGATTCAGTAAATTTGATATTTAAGATTACTTAAAACAGAAAAAAGAAAACATCACTAACCTCATGTTTAGTGTAGGTATTTTCTGTCATATCACGAAATTTTTCCACAGATTTTGGACCTATTTCTTCATACTTTCTACAATCAAGAACAAAGGATTTCAATTTCAAAAATTAAAAATTTCATTTAAAATAAAATTAAAATACCCAAAAACCACAGAAACTAACGATGCAATAAGCATTGCAGAAACACCCAGAAGCTGAAGGCGTTGTCGATTAATAGGTTTCGTCGACAAAAATCGATCGATGTGTGAACTTGTCAAATAAAGTGTATCATAAAGTGACAGAAACAACTTTAAATTCTTCAGCAAGCTCAACTAACCAATCCACCAAAATTCCTCTCATATTTGCACTCAAATCCTTCTGAATCTTCTGTATGTAATCCCCTTGTGGCTTTCTCTTCACTTCTTGCTACAAAAACCCAATTCAATTTCAATCGTAAACCCTAATTCCCGCAAAACCCATCTCACCAATCAATCGAAAAAAAAATCAAATTAAAGAAAAGGGTTCTCAAATTCACACCTTTAATACTGTAAATATTACTTTAATCCCTATAAAAACTGTAATAATGAAACTAATTCGAAAATCTTACCTCCATAATATTACGAAGATATTCGTAAATTCCAGTAACATATGGGCCACACATTTGAGGATCTTTAGAAACAGCATCAATATCATCAGTAGAAACTTTAGGTGGACCCACAACATCCTCCTCCGACGTTTTCTCCGACGCTGAAATCGAGGTAGAGCTGCTGAATTTAGTAGATTTTTCGAATGAGCTCGTGTTCGAGGCTCAGAACATGATTTTAAGCTGGAATTACCCAAAACATTCGACGAAATTTCACCCAAAACAAATTAGGGTTTCATATGGGGAAGATTTCATTGCAGTCGCAAAAGAGGAGAGAGGAGAGAGGAGAGAGAATAACTTGTGGCTCAAATGGAATTGGGCACAGTTGAGTAGGCGCCTAATGCCACGTGAAGGCCGCGTGGTGGGCTGAAGTTTTTTGGATCACGAGAGCAGCACGTGAAGCGCTTATGAACAGTGTTTTGCATGGTTTTGTGACTCAGATCACTGTTCAAATGAACAGTGCCCATTCTTCCAACTTTTAAAAGGTCTAGGATTACCAAAATAGTTTAAGAAATAATAATGTTTAACATATCGATATTGAAACTTTATGTTATAATAGTTTGGTACATAAGGGGTTAGGTTTATAGTCATTGGTACTAAATGCAACAACCCCGAATATGTAAGAGATCAATAATTTCTTAATTCTCTTTCTCATAAACAACTTCATGTCCCCCACTTTTCTTTTAGACATGACTTTGTGAAAATTAATGTGAAGTTTATTTCACCTTCCAACTAGAACATATGAGCAAATTGGAAACAATAAGTCGGTAATTTGTAACACCAAATTGACTATATTTCGGGAACACTACTATGCAAAATGTCTGCAATGTACTTTTTGAAAATTAAGATTGTCAATCATCGCATAAAAAAATATAATAAATATATGATTAGTCATGTACCTTTTTCATACTCTGTGTACAAGCTAATTATATGATTATTCTATTTTTCTGCCATCTATTAAATTGACACAAAAATATTTTACTAATTACAAATTTACAATATGTACAATTCAGGCTTAAAAGTTATTATTAATAAGGAAATATTAGACCATTAGAATTTTACAGTAATTTGCTTCGCATAATATTCTCTAATTATACACCTAAAATGCTATTGGGCTTGATCTTGATATTGTAATTTGCATTTCTGCAAACCCAGTATAATCTTTGTTTCAAATTGAATTGAAAACATCAATCAACTATAATCAACAAGCTAAAGGTATAATCAACATTATATTCATATCTGTTTGAATATATATTACATGGTTATGTATATTAACATAATACTAATACAGTGCGATGACAAAATGACTACAATGCTCCAATCTTCCACCAACATTATATTCTGACATTTCCCCAAATAGATAACAAAAATAGAATATTGAACAACAACGAAAAGAAAAAAGAAACTACTATATGACCACTTGACAATAGGACAGTCAGCTTGCTCTCATAGCACCATCGATGACTTTCGATCCCATCTTCCACCAACTTTTTATTTCCTCGATAATCTTACACTTCGTCCCTCAAATTCCTTGGCCGAATAATTAATTGCCTACAATTTGAACACCAACAATAATCCACTCAATGCATCACCAATAACAATCCACTCAATGCATCACCAATAGCCTGATTTGACATGAGAACCAATTAGCCATTTCTGAAACCAATGATAGTGGTGACAAATTGTAGGAGTGCAAAAAAGACTTACTTGATAAAACAATTGTTGTTCACAGTATTTCATATACTTATACAAAGTAGATTGTCGAGGGAGATATCCAAAGAACATTCAACAACATAAAGATAATATATGTCTTCTAAATAAGCAACAAAGCTTAGCAAATATTGTACAGACCTAGTGCACAACATAGTAGAGATGTCTCTATTCTTTTTGGCATTAGTCAACCAATTCTTTTTGGCATTAGTCAACCAATTCTTTTTGGCAGTCTATCTCCTCTTCCGTGACTTCATTCTTCTTCTCTAACCTCTACTATTTTATAATCCAAATCTAAATTTAGTAAGTTGCACGCTTCTATGTTTATATCTATCATAGCATCAACAATAATCAACTAATTTATATATTACAACTTAATATAATCTAACCCAAATTTTTTCGATTAGTGTTATAGGCCTGAAATGACGAATAACCCAATTCCTTTTCCCTACCTTTTTCACCTTCACCTTCTCTCCCCACAGTTCTCTCTTGCAAAACAGAAGCAAATAAACCATTTTTTGATAATGAAATAGCAGAAATTGAAAAGGTTACCTTGGGACCAATTTGCAGAGCCAGAGCACGGATGAGGACAAAGGTCTCAGCATAGTTGGCGTGCCCATCTTCCCTATCGATCTTCATTCCTTATGTCGCCCTTTTTGTTCTTCTTCTTCCAACACTTATTTCGCCCTAGTTGTTAAGAACAGTGGAGGAGTTCTCACTTACCTTTTGCTAAGTCCGGAGGAAAGAGAAAGAAAAGAAGCAGCAATGGAAGTTGGAATGGATGACAGAGGGAGAAGTCGGCGTCAGCACGCGTAACAAGGGAGGGTATAACTGTCCCGTCACTGTTCTTAAGCACAATAACTTGAACTCCTTGCTTTTTAATGTATGGGTATAGAAATTAAATATAATAATTGATATAAGTGTGGGTATATGCTGTCAAATGCCAACTTATTAATTAATTATAATTCTGCATTGCAAGGTGTGTCTAAACACTAATGTTTGTTTTAACGCATTGTCTAGTTTACTTTATTCACGAAGTTATGGAATTGAATATTGTTGAGTATAACTATAAAACTAAATCGGTAGGCGAATGGTTTGCATCTTTTACTAGTTTGAATGAAGGTGTAATTTGACCTTATGCAATACCGTGATGAGATTAAGCTAAGTTTTATGTGGAGGAGAAAATGTTTGTTTAAATTAATGTAAAATAGAGTTTCACACCGTTTACTAGTCCACTCGTTGACTTAAGCAAAGCGTAGACACAGAATAATCAATGATGAAAACCACTATTATAGAACACAATCTCAAATCATCAATGAGCTTGAACATTCAAATCATTTCCTTCGTTTCTCTTTTTTAATTAGACAATTTTTATCCATTTAATTGAGTCAAACAAATCATAAGTCGTTTGAATCTCTTAGCTAAGTACATTTTCTAATCCCTTTGGTATTGTAAATAGTTTTTCGTTTGTCCAAGAAATTTTCGAACTAGGTTGATCAAAAAGGGACAAAGGAACTATTATTCAACGGCATTAATCATTTTTATTACAAAACAATAGTTGTTGGTCATTTAACATAATTGGATATTGGGAAATCTCAGGGACACCTTAGGAACTTATACAATATAGATTTTCCGTCATAACATCATGATTGGCCATTGAACCGAAAATAGAGTTCGAGGTGAGGGTACAAACATGATAATGAATCACGTTCCCCCATTGATGGCCCCTATTTAACACGATTCGTAGACAAGTTTTATGCAATTATACAATTAAGTAGTAAATTTCAACGCCCTAAAAAGATAGTCTAGGTCCGTTCATTAAACACAAAAAAGACTAATTTTTAGTGACATGTTATTAGCAATCATATTACTGGGATCCTAAATCAATTGTCCAAAATATCTTATTAGAAGTTAGAACATTTGTTTAGGTATTGTAATTAGCCATAATAAGCATGTTAGGTGATGAAAATTAATAAACATGGAAATATGTACAAAAGTATAGAGAATAGTTTAAGGAGACGAATATATAAAAGATTTGAAATTACTAAGAGATCTACATCATGAAACGTGTGTTAGAACCTTGAAAGAAATAAATATTAAAGGAAAACAATAAGGACCCTCAAGAATAATACCGGTGTCGTCTGAGTATTTTAAGAGTAACAATCTTTCGCAGGGGCAATTGTGGAGCTTATAACGAAACTAATGGGAAATGGAAAGCACGTATGTTTTTAAACTGTTTGAGAGAGTATTTGCTTAAAGTATGTAGGATTACGTGAGATTAATATGAGTGTGAGAGAGTATGATCACATAAGAAAGCGTGCCAAAAAACGGGTGAGGCTTAACCTATTTATAGTTAAAATCAAGAAATGAAAAGATAAGATCCAGCGCTGAGCGGCGCGCAATAGTCGCCGCGTGCATCACTGTGCGCTGACGCATCCTCGTGAGCGTTTATGGATTTTGTTGACTGTCTCGTAGTTGTGTGTGCGCAACAAGCTGCGCAAGACACATTGGGATGAAGCACATCCGCATATCTGACCCGGTTTGTTATTTAATTAATCAATCTTTAAAAGATTCTTATTATCTGTATAAAATATTATCATTTAAATCCGGATTTCAATTATCTAAAGAGACAAAATAAGAGTTTAATACAAATCCTTTATCTTATAAAATATATATTAAAAATAATAATAAAAAAATTAGTTATCAAGATTAATTATTTGGGCTCCTTTCACAAATTGGGTTGAGAATACAATTAATTATCATGAATAATTAATTGGGCTTTGAATATTTTAAATATACAAACCTTTTGCTTTTAAACAGTTTTTTGCTAACTCTTCGGATTATAATATCTTTCGATCGGACCAATTAGGACGGTGGTATGTATAATCATTGGGTACTAAAATGGGGAGACACGATTATGTGTCTAAAATAAGTGAATAAGTGATCCTCCAGTTTTGGAAAGACCCAAATGAATATTTAATAAAATAGGTTATAAATCATTCATATATAGTATTATAAAGAAATTGAAATAGTGATTTTCAAATAAAGAAGTATATTGCAATCCATATAAATGTATATAGAAAGAAATGAAATCATGATAATCTTAAAAAATCTACAATAATAATAATGCACAATTATATAAAGAGCAAAAAGTATGTAGTTTATTTTCTCATATCTCTACATACTATTTGATTTGTTTATCTTCACTTTTCCTAAAAACCAATTATACTCTAAAGAAGTTTCTAAGTCTCCACAAATGGCTGAAAAGATACCATTTATGCGCATTGTTCTAGTGCTACTAGTCATCTTATCCTTTGGTAAGCGAAAACGTTGCTAGTACTAACACTTATCATCATCATTGTTCTTGTTGTTATTGTTGTTGTTGATTGATATTTTGCATAATAGTAATTAGATATTATATATATTAAAATATATATGGCCCTCTCACCATTTAACACGTTAATCTTAATTAAATATTTATCTGTATAGCTCAAATCATACTTTTTGTTATTTTATAATATGACACTTATTTATAAAAAAGGTTTTCCAATATTTTAATTACATATAATAATGAGAAATTTTGGATTAGATATTTTCCAATTCATTTGTCCTAACTAAAACTACTAAAAACAACGAAAAGACCCCATCTAAGGCCAGTTCAATAAAAGTAGTTGGTGTTGGTTGTGATTTATTTTGTTATCTTTATGCATTTTAAAGGATTTTAATAAATATATATTCTTCAATATATGAATTGGAAGTATCCTATTTTTCTTAATATTAAAGGCATGGACTCCCAAAATAGAATAAATGATATTTATGTAGTAAGTGTAGAAGAATTTCATGATTATGAAAGATTACCAGTCTAACTATAAGATCAAAACTAACAATCGAAATCATAATTAATAAAAAGACATAAATTCAAAATTGAGATTTGTATCGAATAAACGATGTTTGCTGTTGATGTACGTAGTTATCTTGGTTCCACTTTGAATAAAAAGTTCATGTGTTATACTTAAGAAAAAAAACTTGCATGAGAATTATTATTTTAATACATGAAAGATGTTGGCACGTAGATGCTACATTTACTTAAAACAAATTTTATTATCTATATATGATACATTTATTCTTTAGAAATTGCAAAAATTGGAGATATTATTAGACAAGCATTATATACGCTTCTTCTATATTCTTATTATTGACATTAATAAAAAATATATGTAGAAACAAATTAGATTTATCACAATGCATATAGTCTACTTCTCAATCACGTACGTACTGGAAGCTAAAAAATAACAACAGTTGAATGCCAACCTTCGACCTTTATTTGTAAAGTGTTGCTTCCTTTGTATTATATATATATATATATATATATATATATATATATATATATATATATATATATATATATATCAACAATACCTTATTTCATGTAACTGAAATCATATAAACATCAATATTAACATGTGTTGATAAAAGTTAATGTCAAGTGTTAAAAGTCTTTAGAAAACGAATAAAGGATTAGAGTTGAACTAGTTTCGTATTATTTATTTTACTATATGATACAAAATTCATTTGCCTAATATTTTATTTCATGGCTCAAGGTACTTGTGTTATGAGTTCAAGGTCTAACGGACATTTTGGAGTAGATCGATCTGACTCTTGCGTTCCCCAAAACAGCTGTACATTTGATACATGTACGCAATATTGTGGAGCGAACGCTCGTAATCGTCATTGTGTAACCAACAACCTTTGCTGTTGTACTTAAAACAATACAAAATAATGTATTGTACACATATGTATTGTTAAACCCATAACTAAATAAAATAAATGACAAACATATTTGAATTGAAAATAAATATTTATCGTCATTATTTACCTTATGTTGTAGTTCTATTTTCCGCTCTCATTTCTCTCTCTAGTTTTTTTTCTGTAATGGTAATTTTTCGCTGAATTACCAAAATAGTTTAAGAAATAATAATGTTTAACATATCGATATTGAAACTTTATGTTATAATAGTTTGGTACATAAGGGGTTAGGTTTATTGTCATTGGTACTAAATGCAACACCCCCGAATATATAAGAGATCAAAAATTTCTCAATTCTCTTTCTCATAAACAACTTCATGTCCCCCACTTTTCTTTTAGACATGGCTTTGTGAAAATTGATGTGAAGTTTATTTCACCTTCCAACTCGAACATATGAGCAAATTGGAAACAATAAGTCGGTAATTTGTAACATCAAATTGACTATATTTCGGGAACACTATTATGCAAAATGTCTGCAATGTACTTTTTGAAAATTAAGATTGTCAATCATCGCATAAAAAAATATAATAAATATAGTACATCTATTGTTGAAAAATAAACCCAACCTAAAATATCTATCGGATACTTTTGTAAGAAATTTTATAGATTGAATATGGTTGTCCTTTAATCTGCAAAAGTTTCGTTTTGATCTTTTTCTCAAATTTCTAAAATGGACTAATTTAGAACCTTTCGTCATGATGATTCGCCAAATGTAGCAGTTATTATTTCAAATTTTTTGTGTATGTTATTCCTTTATATTTTCGTAACAGGGATAGATTGTTTCTTATGATTGGCAAAATTATTTTCTGATTCACATAGTTTTCTCAGAAGCAAAATGTTATTCATACATTTAAGCTACACATGTACATGATATATATATCAAACATGTTTTGTATGAAAATTGTGGGTGCTATTTTATGCCCCTTATACATATAGCTTCTCTGCTATCTATTTTTTGTACCCTTTCTAATACACTCTAAAGCGAAGTAAATGAAGTACTTAATTACATACAATAATAGATACTATTCAAAGAAACGACACTTAAATAGAGCAATGCAGATAATAATAACCCTATGTGAAGAGTCCACTGGTTTTTGAGTTGTTGGGTAACATATGATATATATGGTCATAATAATAACAACACTTTTTCCACTTTTTATAATTAATCATATATAATAATTGATATAAGTTTGGGTATATGCTGTCAAATGCCAACTTATTAATTAATTATAATTCTGCATTACAGGGTGTGTCTAAACTCTAATGTTTGTTTTAATGCATTGTCTAGTTTACTTTAATTACGAAGTTATGGCATTAAATATTGTTGAGTATAACTATAAAACCAAATCGGTAGGCGAAAAGTTTGGCATTGGGTGCCCTTAATAAATGGCTTGCATCTTATACTAGTTTGAAAGAAGTTGTAATTTGACCTAATACAATACCATGATGAGATTAAGTTTTATGCGGAGGAGAAAGTTTGTTATTAAATTAATGTAAAATAAAGTTTTACTCCATTTACTAGTCCACTCGTTGATTTAAGCAAACCGTAGACACGGAATAATCAATGATGAAAACCACTATTAGAGAACACAATCTCAAATCATCAATGAGCTTGAACATTCAAATCATTTCCCTCATTTCTCTTTTGTGACTAGACAATTTTTATCCATTTAAGTGAGTCAAACAAGTCATAAGTCGTTTGAATCTCTTAGCTATGTACATTTTCTAATCCCTTTGGTATTGTTAGTTAGTTTTTCATTTGTCCAAGAAATTTTCGAACTAGGTTGATAAAAAAGGGACAAATTAAAGGAACTATTATTCTACGGCATTAATCATTTTTATTACAAAACAATAGTTGTTGGTCATTTAACTTAATTGGATATTGGGAAATCTCAGGGACAACTTAGGAACTTATACAATATAGATTTTCCGTCATAACTTCATGATTGGCCATTGAACCGAAATTGAGTTCAAGGTTAGGGTACAAACATGATCATGAATCACGTTCCCCCATTGATGGCCTCTATTTAACACGATTTGTAGACAAGTTTTATGCAATTATACAATTAAGCAGTAAATTTCAACGCCCTAAAAAGATTAGTCTAGGTCCGTTTATTAAACACAAAAAAAGCTAATTTTAGTGACATGTTATTAGCAATCATATTACTGGGATCCTAAATCAATTGTCCAAAATATCATATTAGAAGTTAGAACATTTGCTTAGGTATTTTACTTAGCCATAATAAGCATGTTAGGTGATGAAAATAATAAACATGGAAATATGTACAAAAGTATAGAGAATAGTTTAAGGAGAAGAATATACAAAAGACATGAAATTACTAAGAGATCTACATCATGACACGTGTGTTAGCATCTTGAAGGAAATAAATATAAAAGGAAAACAATAAGGACCCTCAAGAATAATAGAGGTTATTTAGGGGTTAATTGGGGTTAAGACTAACGGCGGTTAACGCCGTTAGTCATTAAGGGTATCTGAGTGTATTAGTTTGAAACTTAGGGGTACCCTATGTATTAGTTTGAAACTTAGGGGTACCCTATGTATTTTGAAAAGTTGGAGGGTATCAGGTGAATTTTTTGAAAACTCGGGGGTATCTGGTGAAAAAAACGTTTTAGATAACATATGGTTTAACATTTTTTGGCTCTAAGAAATAGAATCAAATACGTACTCTATTTCTTCTTGTTTGGTTCAACCCATCCTCAATCCATTACCATTATTTGATGGTAATGAAATCCTCTAGTTTCTTACCGTCTTTCCCTCAAGTAACCTTTCATTTCAAGGCTTGAACCAAACGCTTAATAAAAGAAATAAGTGCTGCTACCATTCTAGTCCTCTATTTGAATCCATTATCTTTCTATTTCATGACTTGAACCAAATATGCTTAACTTCTACCTTTATAATAACCTCCATCGAAGAGTGATTTTGGATAATTTCTTATGAGTTTTAACTTGCCTTTTCCATTAATCGAATTATTGGATTACTTATTAGACGTTGTCTCTCCCTTTCTTTCTCTTCTTTTTCTCCCTAAAAACTCTGGTTTTTTAGCCAGTTGGGGCTTCACCATCCTTCTAATGGTGGTAAACCCTGATTTTTACACACTCCGTTAGAGATATTTTTTTTTTCAAAACAATGTAGAATGTTAGACGCACTCCGAGAAGGTTGCACGATTTAGCGAACAAACGAAGGCTATGCTAAATTGTCAAATTTGGTTCATATCTATCATAGTTATATTAATTGCAGAGGAAATTTATTTGATCAAATTAAGTTGTGTTTTGTTTGTTATAATATCGATTATAAATGCCATGTGACTTTCAATTAATGAAATTTATTTATCCCTTTTTAAAAAAAATAAAAACCTCCACCGACGCCTGGACACCTCACCACATGAGATAGAAAAAATACACTTATGGTGCGTTCTCTTCACCTTAGAAAATTAAGTTTTAGGTCCAATCAGTTCAGTTCAAATAAGTTTCAATCATGTCCAATCGGGTCAATAAGTTTCAATAAGGTCCAATCAGGTGCAATAAGTACCAATCAGGTCCAATTAGGTCTAATCAGGTCCAATAAGTTCCAATAAGGTCCAAATTGTCAATGATCAATAAATTTAAATTTAAATTGTATTTAAAGTACACTATAATTATTAAATAGTATTATATTTGTAATATTGTCTATTATTTTTATTTTTTTTTGGCAATTCAAAGATATTATTGACCACCAAAAAAAGGGGTGAACACACCATACAAGCTAAAGGCACTGACAAAACCCAACAACAAGGGGGAAATCAGCCCAACCAAACAAGCCTAAAGCATTAACAAAGCTCTATCATTGTCATTACAATTAACAGCAACTCTAAAGAGTATATCCTTGAGCACCTGAGAGGGATGGATCAAAATACCCCTAAAGATTTTGTTGTTCCTTTGCATCCAAATTGCATAAATGGACTCAGCAAATAGCATGAGGTACAATTTATCTTTGCTCTTTGAGCTGTGAGCTTTCACACCAGCAGTAGCTACTTTAGCCTGAAAAGACCTCTTCTGATATTGAATATTCAGCAGGTGCATCAAAGTTTTCCAAATGAACTCAGCATACTCACAAGCAAAGAAGAGATGATCACAACATTCTGGCTCCTTGTTACAAAGACAGCAAGTGACCGAGCAAGGAATATTCCATTGATGAAGTCTATCTGCAGTTGCTAATCTATTTTGCACTGCCAGCCACACAATAAATTTGCTCTTGGGTGAAGCCTTGTTGTTACAAATAATTCTTCTCCAACCAACCCTTTCTTGATCACCCATGAGGATTGAATAAGTTTTCTTGATGCTGAATTTGCCATTTGTAGTGACAGAGTTCCAATCACCAATTTGATCCAGCAAGCTTCTAGAGTCTATGATCTTCCTTAGTAGCCAAGATGTGTTGCTACTAATAGCAACAGATAAGATATCTCTTCTCTTAATATAATAAGCATGAACCCAGCGAACCCACAATTTATCTCTTTTGAAAGCTAAGGCCCAAAGCAATTTCAGAATTGCAGCTTTGTTCCATAAAGCCATGTCTATAACATTCCATCCACCTGCAGCTTTAGGTTTATGGAAATTAGACCAAGCAATAGGAACTTTTCTAGAAGGGAGGGTGTTGCCAGTCCAAAGGAACTTCCTACAGATACTCTCCACTTCTTTGATGACTTTTTTTGACAAGGGAAAAATATGACCCCAGTAATTTTGCATGCTACTCAAGATGGTCTTCACCAACTGCAGTCTACCTGCATAAGATAGAAGATTTGCCATCCAGCCTTGAGCCCTCTCTGTAATTTTCTCAATGAGAGGCTTACATTGAGCAAAATTAAGCTTTTTAGAAGTTAAAGGAATTCCTAGATACTTGAAAGGCAAGCTCCCTATAGGCATGCTAGTAGTTTCTGCTAATGTGAGAGCTTCATCATTGGAAACACCTGCAATATACATACAACTCTTTTCCACACTAGCTTCCAGGCCTGAAGCAAGGGAAATTTTTTGAAAAGCTTTCATCAGTTTAGTAACTGAACTAATGTCTGCTCTAGCAAATAGAAGCAGATCATCTGCAAACATCAAGTGAGTGAGCTTCAATCTTTCACATTTAGGGTGAAAATTAAATTCAGGATCCAAATGCAGCTCCCCCAAGCATCTACTGAGATATTCCATACTTATTGCAAAAAGGAAAGGAGAGAGAGGATCTCCCTGCCTTAGCCCTCTTTTGGCATTAAATGGGGTAGTAGGAATCCCATTAATGAGCAGTGAGTAAGAAGCTGTTCTGACACAGGCAAGGATCCAGCTGACCATGATATTAGGGAAACCCAATTCGTGTAACATATTTTCAAGGAAAATCCATTCAACTGAATCATATGCTTTTTTATGTCAACTTTTATCACACACCTAGGGGAAATATGAGACCTATTGTACCCCCTAATCAGTTCAGTAGCTAGAATAATGTTGTCAGCTATATGTCTTTCTGGAATGAAACCTGACTGACAATTTCACCAATGACCTGATGCAATCTATAAGTAATCACTTTGGCAATGATTTTATAGATAATTGAGCAACATGCTATAGGTCTGAAATCCTTAGCATACTTAGCAGTGTCCTTTTTAGGGATCAAAGTAACAGCAGTAGTATTAACTGGCCAATGCATAAAAGAGGTGTGAAAGAATTCCTTGACTGCAGACATCACATCATCTTTTATATACCCCCAACTCTTCTTGAAAAAGACAGCATTAAAGCCATCTAGTCCAGGAGCTTTTGTGTCATCAATGGAAAACATTGCATTTTCAATCTCACTATCAGAAACTTGTTTAGCCAGAAGATCAAAAGCATATTGACTTAATTTTGCACCTGATCTGACTGTGACTAAGTCGATTGCTGGTAAACTGTGAGAGCAGGTTCCCAATAGATTCTTATAAAACCCAAGGAGTTCATGCTGAATATCTTCAGGATCAGTCAGAATTTGATCAATACTATTGTGCAAAACTGCAATCTTGTTCCTTGCCTTTCTAACCTTAATTGCATTGAAGAAAAATTTGGAGTTAGAGTCTCCTAGTGAAAGCCAATTAATCCTTGATTTCTGAATAAGAATGCTGTCATCCACTTTTGACCAGTATCTAAGTTTTTCACAACATTCTTTCTCATCAGCCTGTAAAACAGCATTTGTAAACAAGTCAGGGAGGGCTTGAATAGCTGCTAGTTTCCTTCTGAACTCTTCCACATTATGCTGGGCCTGAGAAAAGTGTTTTGAGTGAAACTGCTTGAGAGCATTTTTAACTCTCTTCAGCTTTAACCACACACTTTTCATTTTGTAACTATCATCAATGCTCTCCCAGGCGGTTTTTACAATGTCATGATACTGATCATGATCACAAAGAATATTGTGAAATCTGAAAGGCCTACCACCATCAACTGAAACAGGAGCTAGATTGACCACTAAAGGGGTGTGATCAGAGACACCATATGTAAGGTAATTAACCTTAACATCATTGAATCTATCAATCCAGTCCATATTAACAAGAGCTCTATCAATACGACTAGCAATTCTGTTATCTCCCAAGCCTTTATTGGTCCATGAATAATAAACACCTATACTAGGAGCTTCAAGAACACGAGCTTCCATAATAAAATCAGCCATATCTTTAGTTTCCGCATCACTAACCAAATTTCCATTCATCCTGTCATCTGCCTTATACACTGCATTAAAGTCACCAATGATGATGAATGGCCAATTGCAAACATTTATAGCATCTAACAGCTCACTCCATAATCTTTTCCTGTCATTAATGGTATGCAGGCCATAAACAACAATAAGATTAAAATGAATAGAGCCAGTCAAATTAGTAACATCCATCACAATCACTTGTTCAGACAAGCTATGAATAGTTAGATTGACCTCCCTAGTCAACCAACCCACCCATATTCTTCCTTTTGGAGAAGAGGAATAATTGCAGTCCAATTCCAGTCACTACCAAATTTCCTCTGAACTTTGCTCACATTATGAGCTCTAATCCTTGTTTCAAGCAAAGCACACACACTAACTTTCTGTGTAATCAAGAAAAATTTAATTTCTTTTATTTTGAAGGGGTCATTCATACCCCTAACATTCCAAGAAGCAATTATCATTAAGATAAATAAGGGTTTGGTCCCTTAGCACCCCCAGGTCTCCCTGAGTCTTGTCCATTAAATTGAACAACTCTAGCATTCTGGAAAGCTACTTGTTTACCTTTGTCCTTATTCTTCCTAGTTACAACTTTCCAAGCTTCTTCTTCCTCAACTGTAGTCTCTTTATGTCCATCAGGTGTTTGAACTGGAGTTTGCACTGGAGTAATCAAAACACTAGGATCTACCACCATGACAGGACCACCAGCAGAAATGCTAGGATCTACTGCCACACTAGGACCACCAGAGTCTGTATTACTTACTTCCACAACAATTTCTCCAGAATCAACAACATTTTTAGGAATCCATTTTTGTAGTGGTTTTGCCTGAACTTTGGGAGGTCCAGGTTTCACAGCACAATTGTGTCCAATTTTTTGACACTTTTTACAGAAGTGAGGTAACCAGTCATAAGCCACTTTTTGATCAATTACATTCCCATTAGGATCAGCAATCTTAATGAAATTAGGAGCCTCTTTAGTAACATCCATCTCCACCAAAATGCGAGCAAATGAGACCCTCAATGATTGAGTAGTACACTCATCTGCATATAATGGTACTCCCAAGATACTACCTATTCTACTCAGGGAATCTTCACTCCAGCAATTTAATGGTAAGTTAGGTAACTTCACCCATATTGGAACTACTCTTAATATTTCAGAGTGAAAATTAAAAGTAGCAGTCCATTGCTTAACAATTATAGGCTTCCCATAGAATAGGTGTGGACCTGAGTACAAGATTTCATCTCTACTTTCCCTGCTTGCCATTTTAATGACAAAAAATCCCTCCTCATGTTTAAACATCCTGGGTTCCTCTCCTAAATTCCATTGAGTTACAATGTAAGATTTCAGAGCAGTAAGTGTAGGGTTTTGACCTACCACATAAACAATTAGAGAATTCGCCCAAATCTCATTCATTTTTTCAACCTCATTTTTCTCTAGTTTAGCTGTAGGAACACCTTCTACATAAACTGGAGCTACAAACTTTAAACCCATACCTTTGGCAGAAATTTTGCTCTGACTTGTAAAGCTTTTCCAGTTCCCTCTAGCTTCTTCTCCAAAAGTAACCCCTGCAGCTTCCTTCGCTTGAATTTCAGCTGGAATGGTGACTTGGTTCTGTGTTACTGTTCCATTGCCATTCACATTCTCCTGGTCCTTTCCTTGCCCATTATTATGCTTCTCCAGATCTAAAGACTTATCCGGTGCCGACGAGCTACTTGCCTCCCCGGAAGTCTTCTTCTTCCTCCCCATTTGGCTGAGAGGCGCACGATAGAACAAACCTTAACGTGCACCGCTAAACCCTTGGTAGAGAGAAAAAACCTCTCTAAAAGAGAAGAATGTCATTTATTGTCTATTATTTTATTATGGAAAAATTAACAATAGAGGTCTGAACTTTGGGCGATAATTTTTAAAAAGGTTTGAACTATTGATTAACCTGTGTAGGTCCCAACTTTAGGGGGTCTTAACTTTTAGAGGGCCTTGGTGACTTATAACTGACAATTTTTTTAAAAATCTCACCTAGTTCCTACTTCCCTCCCTCAATTAACCCTTCTAGTGTGACCCAAGTTTTACAAATTATGACCTATTAATCCAGTTTCAAGTCACTAAGGCTCGCTAAAAATTAAGACCCCCTAAAGTTGGGACCTACATAGGTTAATCAATAGTTCAAACCTTTTAAAAATTATCACCCAAAGTTGAGACCTCTATTGTCAATTTTTCCTTTTATTATTCATAATACTATTAGTTGATTACGTCATTATTAAATTTTTTAATTAAAGTACCACAATGATTATATAGTATTATATTTGCATTATTATCTATTATTTTATTATTCATATTACTATTAGCTGATTATGTTATTATTAAAAAATATTATAATAATAGTCAAATAAGGCTAACAATAATAATCATCACAATTATAATATTTTGCAATTCATTTTTAAATAACTAGAGATAACAAGTTTTTTTTGCTAATAACAATGAAAGATATAAATGTTATTAATTGATTTCCTACTACTGCTTTATGAAATCAAAGTAAGTCTGTAAGATATATTAGTGGTGAATGCCGAATGGTGTGTATAGGCAAGCATATAAATAGTATTTATTTGTTAAAATGTTAATCATAAGAGATAATTAATAATTACTATATTTTCGAAGGATAAATTTAATAATTATTATGTCATAATAAATTTTAAGGGATAATATTTATGTCAGGGGTAATATTTATGTTGTTACTCATCAATTTTTTTTGTCAAATAAGGTCAAATACGTTCCAATTAGGTCCAATAAGGCCTAATAAATTTCAATCAGGTCTAATAATTTCCAATTAGGTCAATAAGTTCCAACCAGGTTCATTCAGGTCCAATAAATTGAATCATGTCCAATCAGGTCTAATAAATTTAGTTCAATTCAGTTCAGTTAAAATAAATCATTTCAGAGTTATTCGGGTGAAGAGAACGCATCCTTATACAACAAAAAAAACAAGGGAATTTTTTTGGAAAACATTTTCTAGAGAGAGGGGCTCTCCCTTCTCTTTAGAAATTCTAGCCCCAATTCAATTTCTTCTAAAATTGAAACCCTAGCCCCAATTTAATTTCTTCTAAAATTAAATACCTAGCCTCATCCCTCTTCTCATCCTTCTTGTTCTAGCCACTTCCATGACTTAACTTGTCTTCTAGTTCTCTAGCATATCCTTTATGGTAGGTAAAGTTTTCTAGTGTTCCCCTTCATGGCGCGTCGCGGTGGGTCAAGGGTGTTCGCTTCGATGATGTCCGTGTTCGCATCACTGGTGGTCGGTCGTGGGTGTTCGCATCGCTGGTGTTTGTTCGCGGTTGTTGGTGGTGTTTGCGACGGCTCCGCCAATTGGTAGCCCTTAGTTTTCTTTTCTTTTTTTGGTTTATTTTTCTTTTCATGTTTTTCTTTTCTATTTTTTAGTTAATTGTTGTTTTTTAGTTTGTTAGATTAGTGGTTAGATTGTTGTGGCCTCAAGTAATTGTGGTTTTCTTGAGAAGAGTTGGGAGCTTATTCATTTTCAGTGGTGTTTGTCTTGCTCCCCGTGAAGGGTTTCAAGAAGTTATCTTCAGTTGGGCTTGGGGAGATGGTGTGTTGTCGCGGCGGAGCATCTACTTGTGTTTCTTTATGCTTTAATTTCTTCTATATCTCTATTATATATGGGAACTCCTCACCTTTTGGTGTCCACCCTTTTTACCCAAAATACCCCTAATAACTAAATAAAACTACTAATTGCTTTCTCTCATTTTTTTTTTTAAAAAAAAAATCCCTACAATTGCAAAACAGTTACATCTTACATCTGCATAAGTAAAAAAGAAAATAGAACAATATTACTTGAATGACAATTAAATTAAAACTTTCACAAAATCACTTACACACGATGTCACGCACGCATCGCGTGCAACAGATACTAGTATTTTTATACTTGAAGCTTGTTGTAACCATCCTTATGAGTGCTTTAGGTGGTGTCTTTTGACTCGACACCTCATAGTTTTCTTTTCCTGAAAAAAAAAAAAAAAAACAACCAAAAAAACCAAAATAAATGGCAAATGGTAAGAAAAGGAAAACGATAAACGTAATAAGACTGAAGAGTAGTAGAAAGGAAGATCAATTCTGTAACCCTAACCCTCCTTTGAAATTTTTTGCAACTCTCTTGCTCTCTCTAGATTCTTCCATTCCAGCTTTCCATCGAAAAGTTAACAATTATTACACACAATTTTCGGTTTCTATCATCAGATAATCTTGCTCTAATATGTGGTGCAGATAAGAAGAGAGAAGAATTGCGCGCAAATTACACTTCTCCGAAGAGATCGGAAATTTGTCTTCCATAATAGTTTGAGGTATGATTAAGAGTAATTTCAATATAAGTTTGAAAACTTTGATTTTTCACATATTTGAGCAAGAATGCAGATTTTCATTTACATTAGTAAGCTCAAAAAATAAAAAAGAATTACAGATTTTGGGAGTTTAGTTGGACTTACTGAATCTTTCTTCGATACGCCACAGTACAGAACTCAGTTTGTTTTAGATTAGAGCTAGGGGAATAATTGTTGAATATATTTGTTTTTTTGACTTGATTACAAGTGACCAAGTGAGTTTATATGGCTCGTGCAATATTGTTGAATATTGGTTTTTTGTTTAATTTAAGCTAGTTTTTCACTTGTTCCTTCTTAGTGTAATCGAAATAGCAACTTAGAATGTTAAGTAAGATCGTTGTTACCTCGTTCGATCTTCTTTTTCTTAAACTTCAGGTGTGCTAGTTAAGTAG
Source organism: Beta lomatogona (assembly GCA_947646795.1). Lineage (NCBI taxonomy): Eukaryota > Viridiplantae > Streptophyta > Magnoliopsida > Caryophyllales > Amaranthaceae > Beta > Beta lomatogona. The sequence goes on along the minus strand of CANSNZ010001065.1, from coordinate 4,347,345 downwards.
TTATTGCATCTGTAAGATTATTATTTCGTTACTAAAAACTGTGTATTAGTGTTTGTTTGGTTGAACATGTGAATTGATATTTCTTTTTAATTAATTTTCCTGGTGCATTTTCATTCCTAGGTCGCCTAGGTAAGTTGAACTTCTCGGACATAGGCAAGCAATTTATTCTATCTTGTGGGAAGTAGAACTTTTCGGACCTAGGCAAGCAATTTCTTTCATTTTGTGGAAAGTAGAACTTCTCGGACCTAGGCAAGCAAATTCTTCCATCTTTTGGGAAGTAGAACTTCCTACATTTTAACAACCGACCAAATTCACACAATTCTACTCCTTATAAACTTCTTCTTCCCATGTTTTTGTTATGTCAACCAAATAAGCACTTAGAGTTAGAAAAGATAGGATTTAGCTTGTAGTTCATTTGTTTCTTTCTGTTCTACTATAAGCCAAGGCTAAGCACAATAAACCAAAAATGGCGAGTCTTCTTGGTGAATGGAGGATATATATATATATGACTTAGATTGGGGAAGGGGTTAGTGAGCCCTATTGGTGGGTCTTCTTGGTTAGTGGGCCCCATTGAAGAGTAAAAGAAGCAATAGAATTTGCCAAAATAGGAATTAGTGAAAGTGTGTAGAAATCAGATAAACGGAAGTGAGTATAACAAACAAAAACAGAGGAAGTATTACATCGAATGGAACTTAAAGATATTCAAGTTGTCTTTTACTTCTTTAGAAAAACCTAGGAAAATATATACATCGAATAGATTGAGGGCTTGATGTTGGGTATTCTTCATTAAAAATCGAATGAAATAGTCTGTTTTAATTAAGGTATGGTTTATTCGAGCACAAGCTCTATTATTGGTATGACTGAACTTTAATCATATCAATGCATGGTTCAAATTTTTTGCAATCTTGTTAATACGTACTTAAAATGAGTCTTTGGAATAAAGAGATCCAGATGGCCTAGTCTAAATCTTTTTGATGTAATAACTTTCACCCCTAAAAGTGGTTAGAATGCCTTATATGTTAAACGTAGGAGTAATTTTCCTGGATAATGTAAGATCTTTGGGCTCTTGTTTAAAAGATTGCTTCTTTGTCCTTTTCAGAAGGCACACATGTTTTTCAAACTTTGAGTACTTTGATCATTGACATCTTTTGAATATTTTGCCAAATTTATACCATTTGATTTCTAAAAGGTATACTTTCTTAATGTTCTTTTTCTTTATAATTTTAAAAAATATGTGTTATGAGTAATCAATGTCAACTTTCTGCCTTTAATAGTGTGTAAGGGAGTAACTATTTTGACAATTTCAAAATGAGTGACTTCTTATTTTCCTCAAATTTGCTTGTGAACTTTCAGATTGTAGAAAGCTGAGCAAGGAGGCTTTTGAGCATCCAAAAATGGAACCCTCCTTATTAGAGCTTTTATCCCTCATGGACATAGCTGAAATTTGTTTTGACTTACAAATACATGAAGTATGTTTTCTGTACTGTTTGAATGGAATAATGGATCATTTACATATTACACTAAATATACTATACATATTATTTTGCAACTTATGTTCACATGTTTCTGAATATAGGAGTGATGTTTAGCATTGTTGAATGATTATTTGGGAAAGATGGACGCAAAAGTTGTTCAACTCGTAGAAACAGAAGTTCTTATTAGAGGCAGTTCAGGGGCAGACTTGGATTCTAGTCCCAGACAAGTTGAAGAGAGAGAATACGAAAACCATGTTGCTTGTGAACAAACAGCTTTGCGAGTTAAGTTAATTGCTAAAGGTGTAGATCAAGAACTGGAATATGAACCTGGCTTTTCAGTGCCTGAGCACTTGGAGGATAGAGCACAAGATGATGTTCATGAGGTTGACGCTAACGTAGAAGATGTCAAGGATATGCAAGAACAAGCTGCTAATGCTGAAGCTGTTGAGTCGCCTGAAGAACAAGACCTAGTGGATACAAACGCAGTTCCTATTGTGGGAACAGAAGTTTTTGATGATTCTATTGGGGGAAGCTCAGGGGAAGACTTGAATTCTGGTCACAGACAAGGTGGACATAGAGTATATGGAGACCATGCTGCTGTTGAACAACGACCTTTTAATGTCAAGTCATCTGTTCGAGGTGTAAAGGAACAGAGATATGTACCAGGCTCTTCAGTGTCTGATCACATGGAACATATAAGAACAGGTGATTTTCATAAGGTTGGTCCAATGGTGGGAAATGTCAAGGGAGTGCAAGAAGAAGTTGCTAATACTATTGCAGGTGAGATGCCTAAAGAACAAGAAGTAGATCAGGAGCTTGTTTCTGGAAAGATGGATGCAAAAGTAATTTCTATTGCGGAGAAAGAAGTTCCTGATGTTTCTATTGAAGGCAGCCCAGACTTGGATTCTTGTCCCAGGCAAACCGAGGATAGAAAATATGGAGATCATGCTACTTATGAACTACCACTTTTGCCAGTGCAGTCAGTTGATGAAGCTGCAGATCATAAGAAGAATCTGGAACATAGAACAACAGGTGATAATTATGAGGTTGACACAGGATTGGAGGGCATTAAGGAAGTGCAAGAAGAAGCTGCCAATACTGAAGCAGTTGAGTTGCCTAAAGAACAAGAAGTAGACCAGGAGCTGGTTTCTAAAAAGATGGATACAAATTTAGTTCCTCTTGTCGAAAAAATTCTTGATGTTTCTCTTGGAGACAGCCAAGGCTTAGATTTTAGTCCTAGGCTAGCTGGAGATAGAGAGATTGGAGGTCATGCTGCTAATGAACGGCCACCTTTGCCAGTCAACTCATTTGATAATGGTGGAGATTGCGGGCTGGAATATGAATCAGGCTTTTCACTGCAGTCATCTGATGAAGGTGTGGATCATGGACGGGAATATGCACCAGGCTCTTCATTGGTGAAGCTCCTGGAACATAGAACAGTTGATTCCCATGTGGTTGACACGGAGATGGAGGGTGTAAAGGAAGCGCGAGAAGAAGCTACTGATTCTGAGGCAGTTGAGTTGCCTAAAGAACAAGAAGTAGATCAGCAGTTGGTTTCTGAAAAGATGGACGTAAAAGTAGCTCCTATTGTGGAAAAGGAAGTGTTTGATTTTCCTCTTGGAGGCAGCCAAGACTTAGATCTTGGCCCAAGGCAAGCTGGAGAGAGAGAATTTAGAGATCGCACTGTTTATGAACAGCTACCTGTACCAGCCAAGTCATTTGATAAAGGTGGAGATTGCGAACGGGAATATGAACCTGGCTGTTCAGTGGCTGAGTACCTAGAACATAGATTAACAGGTGATATTCATGAGGTTAACACAGAGATAAAGGAAGTGAAGGAAGTTCAACAAGAAGCCGCAAATATGGAAGCAGTTGAGTTGCCTAAAGAACAAGAAGTTCCTGCTTCATCTACTGGAGGCAGCCCATACGTGGATTCGGATCCTAGGGAAGCTGGTGATAGAGAATCTGAAGAACATGCTGCTTATGAACAACCGCCTTTGCCAGTCAAGTCACTTGATAAAGGTGTTGATCAAGGACTGGAATATGAACTGGGAACTTTAGCGCCGAGTTGTATAGAGCATAGAGCAACAGTTGATTTTCTGGAGGTTGACACACAGATGGAGGATGTGAAGGAAGTGCAAGAAGAAGCTGTTGATACTGAAGCACCTGAGTTGCCTGAAGAACAAGCAGTAGATCAGGAGCTGAGTTCTGAAAGCAGGGATGCAGAAGAAATACCTGTTGCTGGAAAAAAAGTTTGCGATGTTTCTGATGGAGGCAGCCCAGACATGGAATCTTGTGACAGGCAAGCTGGTGATAGACAATATGCAAATCATGCTACTTATGAACAACCATCTTCTCCAGTTAAGTCATTTGATAAAGGTGCTGACCACGTACAGGAATATAAATCAGGCTCTTCAGTGATTAGTCGCCTGGAACCTAGAGCAACAATTGACTTTCATGAGTTTGATGCACCCATGAAGGATGTTAATGAGAAGCAAGAACAAGCTGCACGAACAGAAGCAGTTGAGTTGCCTAACGAACCCAAAATACTTCAGGAGCTGGATCATAAACTATTGGATGAAAACATATTTCCAATTGTGGAAACTGAAGCTCCTGATGTTTCCATTGGATGCAGTGCTGTGGCAGACATGGATTCTAGTCCCAGACAAGTTGGAGATCATGCAGCTTATGAACAGCTATCTTCTCCAGTCAAGTCATTTGATAGAGGTGCCGATCATGGACAAGAATATGAACCAGGCTCTTCAGTGGCTGAATGCCTGGAACACGGTGCATCAGGTGATGCTCATATGTTTGATACTGACGTGGAGAATGTTATTGAATTGCAGAAACATGCTGCCAGTACTAAAGATGTTGAGTTGTCTGCAGAACACACAGGAGATAAGGGGCTGGTTTGCAAAGAGATGGATGCTAAAATGGCTCCTCTTGTGGAAATAGAAGCTCCTAACGTTTCTACAGGAGGCAGCCCCACGTTAGACTTGTTTTTTGGTCCTAAATTAGTTGGAGATAGGGAACATAGAGACGTTAGTGCTTATGAACAACCACCTTTGCCAGTAAAGCCATTTGTTCAGGGTGTAGATGATGGACTTGAATGTGAATCAGGCTCTGCAGTGGCTGAGCACCCGGGACATGGAGCAACAGCTGATGTCAGTGAGGCTGACACAAACACGGAGACTGTTCAGGTAGTGCAAGAAGAAGTTGCCGATGCTGAAACAGTTGAATCACCCAAAGAACATATAGTAGATCAAGAGCTGGAGTCTAGAAATATGGATGTAGAAATGGATCCTATTAGGGAGACATATGTTCTTGATGTTTCTACTGGTGGTAGCCTCGGGGTAGACTTGGATTCTGGTCCCAGACAAGTTAGAGATAGAGAATATGGAGATCATGATGTTTGTGAACAACCACCTTTTTCAGCCATTCCATCTGTAGAAGGTGTAGATCAAGGACTGGAATATGAACCAGGCTCATCTGTGGATGATCACCTGGAACATAGAGCAACAGATGTTCATGAGGTTGACGCAAATATAGATGATGTTCGGGAAATGCAAGAAGGGGTAAGTACAGAATCAAAGGAGTCAGCTGAAGAACAAGAAGATCAGGAGCTGGTTTCTTATCCAGCAAAGGCTCGTAGCAAGGAAGAAAAACATGGCAGACGTTCATCTTTAAAACCTGGGAGCTTGATGAAAGATCACCGTGTTAATTATCAGCTGCCATCTGAAAATGAAGGTGAGTTTGCAGTTTTTGATTTGGTATGGGGAAAGGTAAAGAGCCATCCATGGTGGCCTGGGCAAATATTTCACCCTTCTGACTCCTCAGAGAAGGCTATGAAATATTATAGAAAGGATTGCTATTTGGTGGCATATTTTGGAGACCGGACATTTGCATGGAATGAAGCGTCTGTATTAAAGCCATTCAGGAATCATTTCCCTCAGGCAGAGAGGCAAAACAAGTCAGAAGCATTCCAAAATGCAGTGAGTTGCGCATTGGAAGAGGTTGAGAGAAGGGTGGAATTGGGGTTGGCTTGTTCTTGTTTATCTGAAGAAGCCTACGACAAGATCAAATATCAAATAGTTGAGAACACTGGGATAAGGGAAGAGTCAAGTAAGAGGGAAGGAGTAGATAGATCCACAGGTGTGGATTCTTTTCAACCTGATAAACTCACCAAGTATTTAAGAGCTCTAGCACTATTCCCAACTAGTGGTGTTGACCGGCTTGAGATTGTAATAGCAAAAGCACAGCTATTAGCTTTTAATCGACTAAAGGGTTGTGATGCTTTACCTGAGTTCCAGTATCATGAGGGATTAGTGGAATATGATGCTGACAGGCAGATGCTAGATGAGAATGAGCAAGCAGATTCAGTGACTGGAGTTGATGTCAAGAAAGGCCCTCATAAACGTAAACATAACTTGAAAGATATTGTGTACCAAAGGAGAAAAGAAAAAAGCATTACAGAATTAATGGGTGAGTCGATGTATTACCTTGATGGTGAATTTGACTCACATGAGGAAGATGATCTAATTTTGACTTCCCCAGTTGCCGGCACTAAGAGAAAAGCATCAGGGTTTCTAACAGATGATTCCACAGCCAAGCGGAGCACAAAAACTATCTCCTTAGCTAAGGTTTCACATGCAGCATCTCCAAATCCTCAGCAATCCTTTAAAGTTGGTGAATGTATTCGTAGAGTTGCAAACCAGCTGACAGGATCATCTGCGATCATCAAAAGTTGCAGTGAGGGAAGCAATAACAAGCATATAGGGGATGATGCTGATGAAGTGTCAGAACCTCCTGATGATGATTTGACTGAAAGCGCACCAAGTCCTTCAGTAGAATCTTCTTTAGATGAGATGCTCTCACAGCTTCACTTATCTGCTCGAGAACCCATGAAAGGATACAGCTATTTGGCTGACATTATCAGATTTTTCTCTGAATTCAGAGATCTAGCTGTCACGACTCGGCGACAAAAAATGCGCAAAGGGTCTGGCAGAAAGAAGAAGTCTTCTGTTCCTGTTGTTGGGTCCCCTGAGACTTTTGAATTTGATGATAGAAATGACTCCTATTGGACGGACATGGTTGTCCAAAACAGCGCTGAAGCTAAACCGTCTCGACGTGGTCGTAAGAGAAAGGATGAACAGGTTGTCTCTGGTGATCCTGAGAAGACTCTGAAACCGAATCGTAGGAAGTATTCCAGGAAACAGTATCATGTTGATAATCATGAATCGACAACTGAGATTCCAACTGGGGATGAGAAGAAACTGGACCTGCCTACAGAGCTCATGATGAACTTTGGTGAGATGGGTTCTGTACCTTCAGAGGTGAATTTGAACAAAATCTTCAGGCGGTTTGGGCCTCTAAAGGAATCGGAGACAGGAGTAGATATGCAAAGCAGTCGCGCTAGAGTGGTGTTTAAGAAGCGTTCAGATGCTGAAGTTGCTTATAGTAGTGCTGCAATGTTTAATATTTTTGGGTCAACTCCAGTTAACTACCAGCTTAACTACACACCTGCTTCCTTCAGTACTCTACCCCTTGCATTGACTGATGGGAAAGAGGATGCAACATGATGTGCTGTGAGATCCATTACACCAGGAAGACTGTCAGGTATGAGCTCCAATCTTCTAGCTTTTGCATTACTAAATAAGAAAAAAAAGGTTAACGTTAGCCTTCTTTGCTTGAGCACGTGCTACTCTACAAATATGAAAAAACTACAATTATCCATTCAAACAGACACTCTTTCATTATTTCCTGCCGTGTATGAGTCATATGAGTCCTCTATTCTCCCAATCATAACGATAATTTAACTTGTTCTAAGAGAGTGAGAGACCCAATCTTCACATTGAGATGAGTCAATTAATTTTTTTGGTAACATCAATACCTGCTTTTAAGAATTGATGTTGAACAATCATACTGTGTATTTGATTTTAAGTCGCTTACTTTCTCTGTTTACAATTGATATATTCAAATAAGGCTGGGAGAGGATCGTTGTTTTATAGATGCACTAATAAATATACGAGGCATTTTCGATTTTTGAGTGATAGGATCAATATCTGGCGTATACCATGTACTACTATTACCTAAAAATTGTATGATTAAGATAATTCTCAGATGTGCTGCCTTTTTTTTATAGTTATTAAAAAAAAATTATGTTTATAATCATGCATGCATGATGCGTGCATATGGTTGTATTAATTTTGGTTGTACTTATTTTTCTAGTATCCTTCACCAATATATCTCAATTGATAGTCATTTTGCACATCTGATTTGACATGAAAATTTGGTTCACTAGATAAATTGACATGGATGGGGATTTTTTTAGTCCTTGACTAACATGATATAATATGTCTTTGTACCAGAATGTTGAGAAACAAAATGACTTCTTAAAAATGAGCACTATGCTTTAGATGTTCCAGATTCAGGGGGAGCATCTCAGCTGAGCTTGGATGGAGTTTGACAGGTAGTTGATTATCCGTATTTTACAAAATCCAAAAGGGTTCAATTTTTTTTGTTCTGTACAATCTTTCACGGAGTTAGTTTTCATGCTTCTTTTGTATAATATTCGCCTGGAATATGCTCCTGATACATCTGAAGAAATATGTCGAATTTTTTTGTCTCATTGTCGTGGTGAAATAGCTGGCTTTAAACATCCATTGGATCTGAACAACTAATTCAAACCTTAAACATCGTACTGGTGTATTCTTCTACAGAGCAAGTTTCTTAAGTGAATACCTTCCTAATCGTCAATTAATAATAGAGTATGTGAACTTAAATGAAGCCGTCGTGAAGTTATTATATCTTGATGGTGTCAGCAAAATCTGCAATATGAATAAAGTTGGTGAAAGTAGTTTTTTTCAGGAATTCTTCTACATGTTTTTTTTTTTTTACCTTCAGTTCTGATTTTTTTAGGGGGTTCACTCATGTTTCTCTGGCTATTTAGAATTGTGTTTCTTCATCGTCTTTTTCGATTTTTATTTTTTTTAAAAGGTCCAAACAGAGTTAAAACCAGATTTGTTTAGGTTGTTAGAATTTAGAACTGAACAAGCATCCAAAGAATAATTTTATTTGAGCACATCCAAATAAATGATGCGGTATAAAAAGAGAAATAGCACCGGTTGACCTAATTTTGACTTTCTTAAAGTGTTACTTGGTCTAACTGGTTTATAATAATTCGTCAAAATTTTCTATTGAATTGTTCTTAAAGTTAAAATTTCTCAGTATGTTAAAGGTGTAGGAAATAAGCATGTCTATGTCGAATATACATCAGCTTGGAGAAACGAGGAGCTAATAAGAACATAGCATGACTGAAAAATATATATTGGTTTGGCTGTTTGAATTTATCTTTGCTTCCCCACTATTTTAGTGCTTTTCATTTCGGTTTTTTTATCGACATGAAACTTCAATCTAATGCTCATGTATTAACTATGAGTAATGATCTGCAATTCACAAGTTTTCTGTTTTTATTGTTCATGTGTAGGGACTTTTTGGTCCTTGACTAACGTGATAAAATTTGGCTTTGTATTTGAAAGATAAGAAACAAAATGACTTTCTAAAAAGGAAGTATTGCTGTACTTTGTTGGTTTCAGATTTAGAAGAGCATCTTACTTGAGATTAGACAGATTTTAAAGTAGTTATCTAACCTAAAACAGTTTTAAAGGCTTTATTAAATTCTGATTCAACAGTCTTCCATGAACTTTTTTATTTTTACTTTTTTCCATTCAAATTGTTTATAATTCAATTGCAATCTTGTGCATTGTTGGTACATCTTTAAAATTGTGTTCAGGCCTTGTCTCGTTTTTCATATGACTCATATTGAAGTAGCTTGCTCACGTTAAAGGGTAATGTACTAATACCTGTATCTTGGATATAAATCACTAAATCTATAAGGGTATAGCTCTATGTTGGTTCCAATGAACATATCCAATGAACTTAATGTATCGATCTGATAACACTAATACTCCTTCAGTGCAGTTTTTGAAACACCCGAGGTTATATGTATCCCTCGGAACTCCCCCCCTTTACACAACCATTGAATGTTTCTCGGCAGCCAAAGTACTTGGTCACCAGTAGTTATGGTGCCAAAGTTGTTGCATTTTTCTAAATCTGTATTGGTTTATGATTGAATATTTTAATATTCTACTATTATGATAAAGTGATGTGTGTAGTTGATAAGAAATGACACAACTATGATAAAAAGGGTTTTTTTATTGTTATTTTTATATAGAGTCATGTTGTAGTCTTAATTATGAAGGATTGGGACAATGTGATGACTGATGGCTAGTTTCGGAGAGGGAGTACCTTTTTGAAAAGCTTCAGGGTGATGACTATTTGTTTTTGAGATGTTAAATAGTATTCGTAAAAAAGCAAATACTATCTATAAAGTAAGGAATTTCCGTCATGGTCTTGTTTGAGACCATCTCATACATGACTGATATTTTGCTATGATGGCATACAGAACTTTAACATGCAGCCATGCAAACAAAGTCGCTTAACACCATTTTTTCGAAACTACTCGTGCAATTTTGTTCTATATACAATGAAATTTCCCCTCTTGTGCTATCCTTTGTTTTACAGACTTGGGTCAGATATATTGGTTGGGAGTATGAAGCAAGCGCCTAAGAGCAACTCTGCATGAAGACATCCAAATGACTGAGGCACCTGGTCATTGACATGAAAAATGGGTAGAATTGATTGAGCTAATGGTAATTTCTGTATAGTGATACTCTATGTGACTTGTGAACTCATTCTATCATTCTATTTAGATTTGTCTAATATGTTACATTACTCGTTCTTCTCGGGTCGAAGCAAATGAGCATGAATTGTTCATAAATTATGTGGATAAAAAAGGTAATTATAAAGATTACTTGCTTTGTATTTTCTGTTTGATGATTAGTTACTCAAGTTAGGGAACTATGGTCATCTTGTGCTCTGTTAGTGTCAGACTCGTAGGATATGTGGGCTCCAATAAGGGTCTCATTGGTACTGGTCGAATTTGATCAGGAAAACTTCATATGGATACCATTCTTTCTGAATCTTTATTATCTTTGAAGCGGCTTACACGTATTGCTTTAACTTTTGAACCTCTTTTACCATTACTAAATGCTTAATATGACTTGTGAAGAAATAGATTTGGTGATTCGCTGCTTTGATTTAGTAATAGATCAAATTCTTGTACTTCTTCTGATTTCATGCAGGTTATATTGCTCCGTTGCTTTTACAGAGGACACTTGTCTGTGTTGCTTAATGATGTTCTGCTTGTACAAACATGTAAACTTTTTATGACATTATTAGCTTTTGACTTACTACCAGTTATGAATGATGCTCACTAAACGCTGCTCGCATATTTGTTATTCTGTGCGAATCTCAGACACCGGAAATGACGCATATATTGTGATTTTAAGAACTCCTATGTTTTGACACTTTGGAGCTGGTTCATGACCAGTATATTGGTCTTGGCTTGGTCTGTGAGAATTAACCGGGTACTGGCCACCTCTTTCTGAATAGTGGTAATTGGCACAAAAGGGTTGGCTTAGTCCAGCTTGGCTGCTGCTACTATGTTTAGTTTCCTGTTTTGCATTCAAAATGGTTTAATCAACTGACATGCAGATGCTGAATATTTCTTGCCTGGCACATTGGTTCTTTTACAGGAGGTGATTTTGGGCGAAACTATTAGTAGTAATTTGTGTGCCAACTTTGATTCATATTGTCGGATCAATGGGTCTACATATGAACAATCATAGGCTATGACATTGGAAGAAACTATTAATTGTTATTTGTGTGCTCACTTTGATTTAATATTGCTGATCAATGGGTCTACATATCAACAATTATGAATGTCCTGGTGGAGAGGTCAACTGAAGTTTAATCCAATTTTACAATTTATTTCAAAGTAGATAGGGTTTCTGAAATTAATAAGCTCACAAGTCACAAGTTAAATTTAGTTGATATTGGATTTAGCTCATTTGGTACAAAAGAAACATGGGGTGATCTCTTTATTCTATTCACCGTGGTTATTCGGGGGTATATTAACTATTATTAAGTGAGTAGAATTTGGGAAATGGATTGTGTATAATATAAAGTAGTCTTATATGAACCCGATGTGTGTGGAAATAAATAAAAACCAAAATTGTATTATTAAATCTAATAACTTATGTTATAGGTAAGAATTTGTTTTTGCAAAATCTTCTAAAGGAAAATTTGATATCATTTCTATTTAGCGAATATTTGATAATTATGTGTATATTTAGGGAAATCCATTGATTAATAAAGTTTGCATCATTTTAAAAATTAATTTAGTCTAATTATTATGAGTGATGGTATTTTTGTCTTTTTACCGGCACAATTTTTTGAGAGTTAGCTTATAGTATGGAGATATATTTAGTATACACAATTAATTTACCAATAATTTCATCTCAACATATTTTACAATACATAATATAAGATTTTTTTTGGGTTGTAAATGAGTGACTAAGCACAATAATAAAGGGGATTCGATCCTAGGTTTTGGTTACCACCTCTACAAGACTTTAACGATTAAGTTAGATGATATCCACATACACAATATAAGATGTAATTGTACACCGTTGGCTTTATAAGTTATAACAAGTTAATACTAATAAATTCAAATAAGTTTATATGAGTTTAAATAAGTTGAGAACAAATAAGGTAACTTTTGTAACTTTTTTTAGAGAGAATTGTAACATTTTATCTAAGAATTGACTAATATGATTTGTTCGTCATCGTTTTTTTGTTTTCAGTATTCTATTTTTTTTTAAACTAAAAACAAAAAATTAGAAAAAGTAATTTTCAGTTTTCTATTGCTAGTTTTTGAACTTGATAGGTTTAATATAAGGGTCTGTTCTGTTCAACTTATATAAGATAAGATAATATAAGATAAGATCAGATAAGATAAAATAAGATGTTAAACACATTTATAATAAACTATAAGATAAAATAAGATAAGATCATATAAGACAAAATAAGGTGAACAGTTCATACTTAAGTCTAATTAATTATAAATTTATTATATTCCGAACGTGCCCTAAGTAATTGGGTAGTATTTTTGTTTTTCAGTTTTGGTAAAATCTTATGTGGACTTGTTCACCGACGGTTACAAATATCAATATTGCAACAAAAATCCTCCTCTATCTCTCTCTATTTCTCTCTCCTCTCCTCAACTGAAAAGTATAAACTCGAATCACCCTCAAATTCTCTCTCCAACAAAAACCATGTCCGGCTACCCCCACACCCCTCCTGGCTACGGCTACGGCCAACCATACAACGCCCCACCACCACCTCACGGGTCCCACCCACCTCCACCTCAACCCCACGGGTCCCACCCACCTCCACCTCAGCCTTACGGGTCCCACCCACCACCACAAACGGCTCAACCCTACGCCGCTCCCTCCTCTTACGGCTCCACCCCCTCGGCTCCTCCCTCTTACGGCTCCAAGCCAGATAAACCCCCTAAAGAAAACCACCCATCACCTTACGGGCCTCCTCCCGGGTCAGACTACCCGAACCCACCTCAACCGGGTTCAGGCTACCCGGGTCATGGGTCCACTTACCCGCCTCCACCCGGTTCCAGCCCATTCTCTTCGTTGCTACCGTCTACTTTTCCACCGGGTACTGACCCGAATGTGGTGGCCTGCTTTCAGGTTGCGGATCAAGATGGAAGTGGGCTTATTGATGATAAGGAACTTCAAAGGGCTTTGTCTTCTTATAATCAGAGTTTTAGTCTCAGAACTGTTCATCTTCTTATGTATCTCTTCACTAGCTCCAATTCTCGCAAAATCGGTCCGTTTTCTCTCTCCTTCATTGCTTGTCTTCTTCTTGATGTTTTAAAAGGAAAAATTGACGTGAATAATCCCAACTTTTAGCGTATGTTTATTCTAGAATAATCGCAACTTATGGGGGAGTTTCTTAAAATAATAATCCGAACTAATTATGTTCTTACCTACGCTAATCTAATCTAGGTTTATGATACTGGAGAAATTTACACTATTCACTCACCACTCTTTAACTATCTATTGTGATTTTTATATAAGAATAAATATATTCATGTGAGGTTTTGTTAGATTCGTCTCAATATATACTTTTAAAATATTAATTTTTTATAATTTTTACTAAAAAGTAATTAAAAATATTAATAATTGAAGGTGTGTATTGACAAGCGTGAAAACTCAATTGTTATAATAGAAAAAAACGGAGGAAGTATAGAACATTTAATAGTTTAAATTATTTTGAGAAGACAACCCTAATATTGGGATTATATTAGAATACTATGAAGTTGAGATTATTTCAAGGAGATGGGTGAAAGGTGGGATAATGATTTATGCATGTTAATTTTTCTTTTTGAAATTGGAAATTGGAATGGTGGGCTGATTTTTGGATTATTAGAAGTTTGGGATGATTTGTTGGTTTTGGGATTGTTTTTGGGTATTTAATGAATGTCACGCGTTTATAGGTTGATTTTTTAAAAAATTAATTAGAGCGGGGCCCACATTAGTCTGGAATGGGATTTGGTTTGAATAACGTGAGCGTGTTTGGTGGTGGGATTTGGACTCTAATAAAGAAGAAGATGATGATTTGGTGAAGATAAATTGAGAATATTAAAGTTACTCAAAGTCTCAAACCTAACAAAGCGAAAAAGTAAAGATAAAGATGAATAGAATTGTTTTTTTGAGGGAAAAAAGCGGGAAGATTATTGAAGTATATCAATTTCCGCCAAAGCTAAGACACTTCGGGGAAAAGAGTCAACACCATACATGCTTATAATAAAAAACAATATCTCATCTAGCAATCAAATGAGCTACTGTATAACCTGAGAAATAGAATTGATCTAAACATATTGGTATTTGTTAATGTTACTTTGGTTTTGTAAAATATATAATCTCATATGGGCGGGCTACGTTTGAAATAATACCTTCCTGTTTTTAAAGGTGCAACATTTGCCTTTTGGTGAGTGAACTAAAAAAGTCATATGTTGCACCAAAAAGAAAAACAGAGGTAGTATATTACATTGGTGATTGTTGGTAGTAATAGCCATAGCTTAATAACTTTGTATACACTGGTACATTGGTGATGGTGCTTGTCCCTAATAGCTGAATGCTGATGTAGCTCAACGCCGTGTCATGTATCAGCTTCTCTCAGAGGAAAGAGGGGATAGTCTTTGTTTGGTTTTGGGATCATAAGACATGGTTGCTGAGACAGCTAACAGGGGAAGGCCAGCTGTCACTTAAGGGTCTGTGATACTCTACACTGTTGACTGTTGTGCGGGCAACACTTCTCAGATTTTTAATCAGGTAAATTCACTAAGATAACTAGGAGTCTAGGAAGAGAGAGGTCATGTTAAGATGGAGGCCTGGTCTCAAACTCTCAATATTGAACCAGAGGGGTTTCAGTACATTCTAACCGTGCAGAAGCCTTGAGAATTGTTAAGGTTGGTTGATGAAGAAAATACACTAGGCAATAGGAATATATCCTTGTATTAAGGCTAACATGAGCAGGATCCTCGGTCGTTGCTGGTTGTGGTAGTGCTATTTTGGGGATTTATTGAAAATGGCTCTTTGTGTTTTATTACAAATGGAAAGAAGGATGAAATTTTGTGGATTGTACCGAATGCTAGTTGGCTATAAAATTTCCACGCACTGCTTCTTTGTTTGGTTTTCGACTTTTGAGGAAGTCATTTGAGACTTATATGAAGCTCAGAGTTATTCTTCCATTTATCTCCTCTTTGTTTTTTCTCCCGCTTACTGTGTAGTGTGCTTTATTTATCAGCTTAGCTCGTTTGTAGAAGGTACTAGATATTCTAGACGATGTAGATTTGGGAGCCTACACGAATATTTAAGTAAGGCTGCTGATTACTAATATGTGACTTTAAAATTAAATATCATTCTTGGCTGCAATTTAACCAGTTGTCTTAGTTTAATATGTTATTGGACATCTTCAAAACAGTTGATGTGCTTCATACCCATGTCTGATTGTTCTAATAATTCCTCTTCTTTCCAGTGCTTCATTTTTAGTCAGCTTCTGCCTTATATCCCGCCAGCATTGGAAATGCAGCGAAAATGACATGGAAAACCAAGGGCACTGTTTCTCTAGCATGTGTCCAGAATATTTTGATCTACTTCATGATGCATTGTACTTTTCGTTTATACTCTTTTCTTTCCTGCTACTTGTAGGTACACATGCATGCTCTTGCACACTGCACAGACACTAAGTGTTGTGTGGGTGGGGTGGATATAGCACAGTGAGACTAACTTACTGTCCATTTTTTTTTAACTTGCACATGTTTGGTGCAGGTCCTAAGGAATTCACTTCTCTGTTCTACAGTCTGCAATCTTGGAGGGTATGTTAAATCTTCAAATATACTGTTGCACCATGGTTTATCTCTTTTATGGAGGTTTATTGGTTACTAAGCATTTTTCGGGGGCCTGTTGTTCAGGAAATATTTGAGAGATATGATAGAGACAGGAGTGGCAAAGTAGATGCTTCAGAGCTGCGTGATGCACTGTATGGCCTTGGATTTTCTGTTTCTCCTGCAATATTGGATTTGTTAGTGTCCAAGTTTGATAAGACTGGGGGAAAGAGCAAGGCCATCGAATATGATAACTTCATCGAGTATGTACCAGTTTAAACTCTTTTGGAACTGCTGCACATTGTATTTCATAGATCATACTTTTTGTTAGCAATTCTAATTGTGTATTCTCTGTGCTGCAGGTGTTGCCTCACCGTGAAGGTAACTTTCACTGTTCTTCTATTACCAGTGTTCCATCTTGCTCTGGATATTCTTCATGTCCTTCTCTTGTTCTTCTTTGGCTGCCCTTTGTTTTCAAGGGGGGTTGGGAAGGGTTACTTTTTAATAGTGGGCTGCAAAATTTTGGATAGCCTCTTGATGTCATTTTAACTACAAGATACTTAACTGATGACACTTACGCGAAAAAGATTTTTCTGCGGAGTGCATGCTTCATAGTTGCTTTTTTTCAAAAACTAATTTGCCAGACATGTCCTTAGACTTCAATTTGGGAAAGCAGCGAAATTAGAAATGTAACCCCTTGCTTAATGAGTACTTTAAATCTTCTGCTTCAACCTTCAATATAGTCCTACAGCTACATTAGAGCCTTAAGAGGACATTTTGTGGTTGTATTCGCATTGGGGAAGAACCATAATTATTGAACAAAGTTTAGACTAATCTAAGGAAATGTACATAAAGACATTTATGTCCACAACATTGATTTAATTATGTTTTACTGGGAATTTTTGGCATTTAAAGCACCATAGAGAATAAAATTTAGTTTCTCTAAGGGAATTGTCTTTTTTGACATACAGTAACTGGTTATTTTTTCTTTTCAAACTATTGTTTCTGATGTCTGAAACTTGTACTCTAGTGTCTGAAATTCTTACTGTAATGGCACCGAATCTATAGTTTTTGAACGTCATTCATAGTTGAGTTTCTTTTGTAGATTTTCATAGTTCACTTTATTTTGGTTTGATGCCCTATACATCAATCTTTCTGTGTCAATTTGGGTTTGCACTCATCCTGTATCTTACTTGCGTTTTTTTTCTTCAAAACATTCCAACTTTCAAGTGTTAGGGTAAGGGTATTTGTTATAAATGTCAACCTTCAAGCTCTTTCTTCTCTCAGTCTCAACCTGTTCATTTATTCTCTTTTGTCCCCAACTGAATTTCCACATGGTCCCAATTATGGAAAGTTTGAACTACTAGCGAAATCTTTCTTTGAATTTTCTATCATCTTTCTACAAATGAGAAGAAAGGGGACTTTGTCTACTCTATCCATATAGAGCTGGACGGAAGAATTGGAGGCAAAAAATCAGTTGTGTTGGCCCCTGTTAAGGAGAGGATGAACAAGATTTATACCTTATCTGTAGTTTGCAACTAAAAGGTCGAACAAGGACTTGTATTAATATCTTTTCTCACAAACAAAACGAGTAGAAACCGAAGTTCACATATGAAACTTGACATTATCAAAGTTCCTATTGTCTCCTTCATGTTACCTACAATTGGAGGGACAACTTTGATCTCAATTATAATGCTCTTTTCTCATTTAGTAACTTCAATGCAAGCATTTTGTCTGAGAAGGAATCATTATGTTACCTTATCTTTTTTGTTTATTCACATTTTGCTTGTTGCAGGGTCTAACTGAGAAGTTCAAGGAGAAGGATAAGAATTATAGTGGCTCAGCAACTTTCAGTTACGAGGATTTCATGCTCAACGTGTTACCCTTTCTTGTTGCGTAACTAAAAGTTCCAGAATAAGTTCTTTGGTTTCTTTTCTGGTCATAATAAGTTCTTTGGTTTCTTTTCTGGTCATAATAAGTATGATATAGGAGTATGTCAGTTCTTGTGCTTAAATGCTACAACATAGTGGCTCGATGCTTTGGGATATATAGCTCTGTTTTCAATTGACTTTTTCTTATGTAACGACTAATCTGTGTATATGATATTGTTTTTCATCTCTATTTTTCACGAGGTAGGATGTAAAAACTTTGTTTGATATCGATTTATCGCCGTTGAGGAAAATGTTGATTATGTAGGTTCTGCTGCTGGAAGCTGAAACTACACTGTTGTTCTTGTTGTGATTCACAGACCACAGTCGCTTGCGGCTGTTAAAATTATGTTGGGGAGCTGCTGCTTCAAACCTAGTGTTGCGGTTAGACGCTTGGGTGAGACTTTTGATAGAGATCATTCTATGTTTTAGAATGCTGTTAAATGGTGAAGCCATTCTCACTGAGAGTTACCTCAATCGCAACGTGTAAGAGAAATTATGTTGTCCAGGCATAACTATAAATTTAACTATAAAAAGATCATGTTTAAGAGACGAGCTACCTAGGCTTACGGACCATGCGGTATACGTGGTGAACGTGTTTTGAGGTAAGTTATACTTCCTACGATATGAAATTAATGAAACATCTCTCAAAAAGACTCACATAAAAGGAAGTGTTACTTATTTCAGTATAGCGAAAGTAATATATATATATATATATATATATATATATATATATATATATATATATATATATATATATATATATATATATATATATTATTTTTTGACATCGAGAAAATTTGCGTTAATTAAAACTGCAATTCAACCTAATGCTAATACAACCAAACAGAAACAAACTAATAGTAACAAGAGCTTTTATTAGCTCGTATATACTTTATGAAGAAAAAACTAACTATTACGTGTCCAGTCCAAAAGAAGTTTGTCTTGAGCGATAGTGGGTGAGGTTGGGTTATATATCTTGATGAAAAAGACTTGATATGAGAGGGAGCCTGTTGTGATACGAAACTTTGACGATCTTCAGAGAGAGATTGCCACGCGACAGCTAGCAGTCCCCAATGTCCACTAGACGCTAAATCCCAAGGTTCTTGAAGAAAAACGTCCTCCTGGGATTTTACTGAATCAACTAACAATAAAGTCACGTCCTTTGGTGAATTATGACCCTGCTGCGAGGGTACCCGGAGTTTAGTCTCATTAGACTGAAACTCGAAAGACGTGGATGTCGTCTGCATCGGATTCCATTTATGGCTTTTCCTTAATTTCTTGGATGTTTCTCTTTTTTTTTTTTTGACAACGGGGAAAACGTACAAGAGAACTAAAAAACAAAATACAAAATCTAGTGATAGGTAAAAGGGAAACTGGAGTTCCTGCACGTCCTCGCGAGATCATGAGCTGAGGAGACTTCCTGCCTAGGCACCTTGACTATACTACACCACTGGAAGGACCCTACAATGCGCCTGATAGCCGTAATGGTGTGATGAATTGAAATATCCATCATAGTGGTCGAGGCGAGAAGACGAACTAAGACCTCCGAGTCAGAGTAAACACACACTCTAGTAAGATTAGTAGAGTGAGCCCACAGAAGAGCTGAGAGGCAGGCCTTGGCTTCCACTTGAAGAGCGGACACTGCATGTAGCCTATGACCGTGCCTAAAGGTATCACTCGAGGAGCACAGGGAGGCCACCCAAGCCACTCCGGCCATATTAGAAAGACTTGTTCCACGAGCCATCGACTCTTATGATGACCTCCGGCCCATTGATAGAACGACACCCAAACTGGGCCATTAGGAAGCCTGGAGGCGGACCAGAATTGACTGTGGGGGAACCCAACTGAGAAGGGAAGGAGCAGAATCGCAAGTGTTGGTGTGAGCCTTCCTCCATATGATGTTTAACTTGGATGTTTCTTTGATGTCAAAAAAGAGAGTCTTGATTTAGCTATGAATTAAGAATAGATTTGGAGGTAAGGGTATGAATAAGGCATACTCATCACTTGATACTAAAATGGAGGGGAGAAGGGTCCACAGCTAGGGGAGATAGAAAAAAGTAAGAAAAATAATAAATAATGCCTGAAAAGAGTTATCCTTAGTATTCCGAACGTATACATATAAAAGAACACAAGTACTACAAAAAAACGTAAACTTCCTAAAAAATACATAATAAGAATAAAATAATAATCAAAGCATATTTAGATATTTTATCAGTTCACTATGCCCTCTTTGAAAATACTAGTTGGACCACTGCGTGCTACGCACGCGGCATCCAACATGAATTTCTAATAACAGTTCTGGACTTGTATGCAATAATATGGTATTTCTACCTTTTCTTCTTACATCATGTTTGTATTGCGTACAAAATTTGAGATATCAAATTATTAATTTCAACATTTTAGAGTTTACAAACCATATGGTAAATGATAACAATATGACAGTGGTTTGAAGTTATATGTAGTCTTGAGAAAATTTTCATACTAATGTTCATGAAGATTATTTTCCACTCCCAACTACTCTTTCTATTTAGAAATTTCATTATCGTACGTCATACTCCATTGGAATAAATTTGGAATTTAGTTATAACTTTGGGGATCTTATATGCTTTACTATAAACCTCCTTTTATTATTGGCTTTAATATTGTAAAGTATAAGAATTTCATTGCAAAAATGCGTTACCTCCATGGTTTCTTTTCAGAACTATATATATATATATATATATATATATATATATATATATATATATATATATATATATATATATATATATATATATGTAGTTTTGACAGCAAAGAAACTCAAATATATGCATAACGAATGCCAATTCACTGTTCATAAAAAGTACGTTGTAGACATGTATTTTGTCTTTATAGTTTATTTATTCTCACCATTTACATTATATATTTTTTACACTTTTTATTTTCAGTCGTCTCCCATTACTGCTTACACTTTTTTTTGGACATGACACCACTATTTTTTTTTTTTATCTTTTTTGCTTTTTAAGCATGGCCAGCTACTCTCTCCCCTCCAATAAAAAATGATATCCACTAAAACCTATCACATCCAAATTTCTATAAAATAACATTGATAATCATATAATAATTTATCATGTAGAATTATGTTCCCTGATAAGTATTGTAAGCAAGAATAATATGGAACGGATAAAGTACGCAGTCTACATATAATCAAATTCATTGAGTTACTACATATTGTATTGGATCTTTGCATTTGGTAAAGTTTCCAATTTTAAAACATGCTATGTTTAAATTTGTGCAATACACACTCTAGAGCTAGTATTGACAACCTATGTTACAACAAATCACTTATAAATAGTTACGACACTTGATGCAATATAAGGATACAAAGATGATTTTAAGTCCACTTTATATTAAGCTATTACAAATTGTTTTAGAACTTCTACTACACCTACCCTTTTAAAGACTACCTTAAAAGTATCGATTCTACTAATAGGTGTAATTTTTTATTTATAATAAAATCTACATATTTCTTCGATGTATATTAAGATTCTATATTTTTTTTGGGTGAGGAGAAACCTTGACAAATTGAGGAGAGTAAAAGGGATCCCAACTTGGCAAGGGTGATAATCTATTCTAAGACCTCTTATAACTGGGAGAGATGTTCTAAGTTTCTAACCATTGAGCTACCCCTCGCTCTCAATTTTTTTTATATTTGTTTATATTTTAGCGTTATCGTAGTAATATACAAAAAGGTTAACCTTTTTCCTAAAAAAGAGGGTTAATCTTAAGAAAATTATACTTTGTATCATCATTCTTATCAGGACTTTGCTCAAGGGTGGAGATAAGTGGAGGGAAAGAGGATATTGTCCTTATAAAATATATCGTTGACATAGGCTCACAAATGTTCATTAAAATATGAGAACTTTTTTTTTAACACAAGAAGGTTAAAACATAAGATTTTTTTTAACGGAAGAAGGTTAAAGCATGAGAACTGAAAACGTGAAGTTAATGACAACTACAGTTATGCATAGCAGAGAGTTCTTGAAGAAAGTTCATCTTAGTTTACTTGTAGCTAGTTTTTTTTAGATATGGTACTTACGATGTTTTTTTTGAGGGAGTACTTTTTATGTTTCTAAATACACATAACATTTACATAGTGACAACAGTTTATCTACCAACCTAATCTTATATTAACTCACAAATAATATCAACGGTTTATAATTTTTACTTATACGTAATCAAAGATGTTAAGGAGCAAAGTAGCGTACTAAATAGTGTACAGACAAGAAATTCATATGTATTTAGAAATGGAGGAAGTGATAGTTAATTAATCAAATCAATATTGATCCTTTTGATAGTTGTATATATTCACCATTTTCTTGTTCATAATAATTTGACATACTTTATCAACATTTAAGTTCTTGAGGCCCCTTCGTGGCGTGTATACTTAAATAGTACTTCCTCCGTTTTATTTTAAATGCAACAAATGAATATTTTATATCTCACTAAAAATACCCCTTTGTTGCATTTAAAACGAAACGGTGGAAGAACAAGAATTTGTATTGCACGTCTCTTTTCATAAAAAGATCTATTTATACATAGTGCATAACAATAATGAATAACCTAATTATGTAATATCTTTTAGAATAAGAAATAAAATAATCGTAAATGTCATATAATCATTATTCTCAAAAGAATAAATATACATGAAGGAATCGCAACTATAAGGTTGGAACTTGAAAGAGATACAAGATTGAAGAAATTTCATCTTAGTTTACTTGTGGCTAGTTTTTTTTTTAGATATAGTACTTTCTATGTTTTTTTGAGGGAGTACTTTTTATGTTTCTAAATACGCACAACATTTACATAGTAACCACTATTTATCTACCAACCTAATCTTATATTCATTCACAAATAATATCAACGGTTTATAATTTTTAATTATACATAATTAAAGATGTTATGGAGAAAAGTAGCGTATTGAATAGTGTGCAGAAAATAAATTTTATATGTATTTAGAAATGGAGGAAGTGATAGTTAATTCATCAAATCAATACAGACCCTTTTGATAGTTGTATATATTCACCATTTTCATGTTCATAATAATTTGACATACTTTTATCAACATTTAAGTTCTTGAGGCCCCTTCGTGGCGTATACACTTAAATAGTAAAGAATTTGTATTGCACGTCTCTTTTCATAAAAAGATCTATATATACCTACCTAGGCCATGTTCTTTTGGACTTATTTTCAGCAAAAATAAGTAGAAATAAGTCCAGTTCAGCAAAAATAAGTTCAATTCAGCAAAAATCAGTAAAAATAAGTTCAGTTCAGCAAAAATAAGTAAAAATAAGTTCAGTTCAGCAAAAATAAGTTCAGTCTTATCTAATGTTGTAATTATTATTTTTGTATTCAATATTACTATTAATATTGTCATTATTATTAATATTATAATTATAATAACGATGAATTTGTAATTTTTTTTATTTTTTTATTTAGTTTTTAATTTAATTTTATTTTTTATTATTTATTATTTATTATTAATTATTATTATTATTATTATTTATTATTTATTATTATTATTATTATTTATTATTTATTATTTAGTATGTATTATTTATTATTTATTATTATTTATTATTTACTATTTGTTATTTATTATTATTATTATTTATTATTATTTATTATTTATTATAATTTATTATTATTATTATTATTAATTATTATAATTATTATTTAGTATTATGATTAATATTTATTATTATTTATTATTTATTATTTATTATTTTTTACTATTATATTATTATTTATTATTTTTATTATTTATTATTATTTATTATTTATCATTTAATAATTATTTATGATTATTATTTATTATTATTATTATTTATTATTGTTATTTATTATTTATTTTTATTATTATTTTTTAATTATTGTTTATTATTTATTATTATTTGTTATTTATTATTATTATTATTTATTGTTATTATTATTTATTTATTATTTATTATTATTTATTATTATTTATTTATTATTTATTATTATTTATTTATTATTTATTTATTATTTATTATTATTTATTATTTATTATTTATTATTATTATTATTTATTATTATTATTATTTATTATTATTTTTTATACATTATTATTATTTAGTAAAAATAAGTTCAGTTCAGCAAAAAAAAAATTAAGTTCAGTTCAGTTCAGCCAAAATAAGTTTAAAAGAACAGGGCCCTAGTGCATAACGATAATGAATAACCTAATTTTGTAATATCTTTTAGAATGTGAAAGAAAATAATCGTAAATGTCATATAGTAATTATTCTCAAAAGTAAAAGAAAAAGTGTCAAAAGAATAAATATACATGAAGGAATCGCAACTATAAGGTTGGAACTTGAAAGAGATACAAGATTGAAGAAAGTTCATCTTAAGTTTACATGTAGCTAGTTTTTTTTTAGATATAGTACTTTCTATGTTTTTTTTGAGGGAGTACTTTTTATGTTTCTAAATACACACAATATTTACATAGTAACCACTATTTATCCACCAACCTAATCTTATATTCACTCACAAATAATATCAACAGTTTATAATTTTTACTTATACATAATTAAAGATGTTAAGGAGCAAAGTAGCGTATTTAATAGTATACATACAAGAAATTTTATAATGTATTTAGAAATGGAGGAAGTAATAGTTAATTCATCAAATCAATACTGATCCCTTTGATAGTTGTATATATTCACCATTTTCTTGTTCATAATAATTTGACATACTTTATCAACATTTAAGTTCTTGAGGCCCCTTCGTGGCCTGTGCACTTAAATAGTACAAGGATTTGTATTGCACATCTTTTCATAAAAAGATCTATTTATACCTAGTGCATAACAATAATGAATAACCTAATTTTGTAATATCTTTTAGAATATGAAATA
The DNA here is from genome assembly GCA_947646795.1 of Beta lomatogona. Lineage (NCBI taxonomy): Eukaryota > Viridiplantae > Streptophyta > Magnoliopsida > Caryophyllales > Amaranthaceae > Beta > Beta lomatogona. The sequence goes on along the minus strand of CANSNZ010001065.1, from coordinate 4,322,657 downwards.
AAATAATCGTAAATGTCATATAATCATTATTTGCAAAAGTAAAAGAAAAAGTGTAAACAAATAAATATACATGAAGGAACCGCAATTATATGGTTGGAACTTGGAAGAGATACAATATTCCAACCTAAAAGAAAACTCTAGTCATATACTTCCTTCATTTACAAATAATTGTTGCGATTCACTTTTGGGGGAGAACCAAGACAATTTTGAAAAAAACATGACAGTATTAAAACAAAAGCATATCTAATTTTTGAAAAATGTAAAAAAGCCATTTAAATATTGAGGAGAGAGAAAATGGGGTAAGTAAGAAGGTTTTCGGTGGATTAATAAAATGGGTGATAGGACATATGAGGTAGAAAAGTGTATAAAGTTGATGTGACATGTTTCCATATAAGAAGAAAGTGAGAGTGTAACAATTAAATAGAAATGATCTTAAAACGAAAGTGTAACAACAAACAGAGGTAGTATGAAGGGGTGGGGGAGTGAGACTAGGGGTATGGGCGTCTCTCATTTAAACTTGGGATCCCTCAAATAGGGCTAAACTCAACACATAACTAATGTACCTGGTAAAAAAATGTATAGAAGAATTAGGAATTCTATTTTTTTTTCCCTAAAAGTTTATTGATAGATGGTACTCCAATTGTATTATTGTGCGAATTAGTAGGTGCACACGTCCGTATAGTGTGCACCATACTCACAATAGCCAACAACGCTATTTCCATTTACAAAGCAGGCAACAACTGTTTCCCTCTAGAAAAGCAGGCAACAGCTATTTAGGCGGCATTTGCTTTTTGATTAAATAATTTCTCTCTCCTACACTGTTGCTGATGTTCGGATTTTAGTTGTTTCTCTCTCCTCTGCTGATTTATATACCTAGGATTCACAGCTCATATGTTTCTGTCTTCTCCTTAAGCTTTCTCTATCCCCTTAAAGCTTTCTCTATTCGCTAAAAGTTACATTTCTTCAAACTTGCGAAAGTTTTCTTCCTTTGTATTTATTAAGGTAAAATCCAGAGGATAAATTTAATTCGTTTAGATTATATTATCATGGAAAATGCAGAATTGGGTGATGGAATTATGTGTGAAAATATGGATAGCTCATGTGGAAGATGCTGAGGAATGTGCGTCAGGAGGTGTAGGTAGGTTTTTTGTTCAACGTTGTCATGATATTTGCATGTCAGTTGAGTTATGTAGCACGAGAAACTGCTAATTACTGTTGATATTGACTGAACATGATAGCCCTTGAATGAACATGAATAAGGGTGTAGTGAACATTAGTTCTCGTACATATATTAGTAATAAAATAGTGGTATGTATGTGTTGTGTGCAGAAATCCGGAGGCAGAGGTTTCGAAGTTGTTGCAAAAACAAGTTGCAAATGATGAGGAAGCATACACTTTGTATAACGATTATGCATTTAGGTGTGGTTTTGGTGTGCGGAGAGACAGCGTATGTTATAGAAATGGGGGGAAGATAGTTAGGCAGAGGTTTTTTGTTTGTTCGTGTGAAGGTTTGAAGCTCAAAGGAGGAACTCAACCGAAGGTTCTGACGATGTCCCTCTTGAATGAAATATATGTTCACTGACCGCGTTTTATATGTTCTGTGGGCGCATTATGTATGTATGGTACGAGGCATTATAGGTTTATGTTAAATGTTCATTGCATGAATAACATATGTTCATTCCATATGGTCTAGTGTGTTCGTTGGTTGTAGGTAATATGTCCATGGGAAAAGTATGGTGATGATACCCATTTTTATATGTGCACTAGTTCGGCAAGGAATATATATGTGTGCAAGAAGAAATTGTTGGAAACACTAATACGACGATGTCCCTCTTGAATGAAATATATGTTCAATCAACGACGTTCAATATGTTCATTGGAGACCTTGTATATGTTCACTAAGCAAATTATGTATGTATGGTATGAGGGATTGTAGGTTGAAGTCAAATGTTAATGTCATCAGTAACGTATGTTAATCACAGCTATTTTACTGTGTTCAATGGTTGTATTTAATATGTCCATTAGACAAGTGACATATGTTCATGAATTAAGCTGAAGGTCTTGACGATGACCTCTTGAATGAAACATATGTTCACTGAACGTTTTTCAATATGTTGATTGTAGACCATGTATATGTTCACTGAGGACATTATGTATGTATGGTATGAGGCATTGTAGGTTCAAGTAAAATGTTCATGTCATCAGTAACGCAAGTTCATGAGACTTATTTGACTGTGTTCAATGGTTGTAGTTAATATGTCCATTAGAAAAGTGACGTATGGTGATGAATCAACTGAAGGTTTTGACGATGTCCCTCTTGAATGAAACATATGTCAATATGGTCATTGGAGACCATGTATATGTTCAGTAAGTACATTATGTATGTATGGTGTGAGGCATTGTAGGTTCAAAGAAAATGTTAATGGCATCAGTAACGTATGTTCGTGAAACCTATTTGAGTATGTTCACTGGTTGTAGTTAATATGTCCATTATAAAAGTGACGTATGTTCATGAATTAAATTGAAGGTGTTGACGATGTCCCTATCTAATAAAACACATGTTCATTAGACTACTGTCATACGTTCATTGATGGGATTTGAAATTGTGATCTCCTAATTAATGTATGTTCATGATATCTATTTTAATATGTGCATTGGTTGTAGATAATGTGTATGCGACAAGGATTATGAAATTGTGGAAGGAGAAGTAGTTTGATAAACTTTATTATAAATAACATGACGGGAGAAGGCAAATGGAAATATGATAAATCACAATAAAAACAGTAAATTAAGAAGCACCAAGTAGATCTACTCTTCGTTGAGCTGTTCTTCCCACTTAGCAACAACGTTCATTGCTTTGCTAGATTAAACAGTAAATTAAAAAAATGTCATGTTTGGGCTTGGATTTGTGTTAAATGAAACAATCGATTCTTTTATTTGGCTTTTCTCTTCTTTCTTGAGGAGTATGGGTGAGAAGCCGCCTATTACAATAATGACAAATCAAAGTCAAGCTATGGCGGGGGGTATAGCTGAAGTGTTTCCGAGTGCTATTCACCATTTGTGCACGTGGCACATTATTAAAAATTCAATGGTTAACATTAAAGGGTTAAGGGCCAAGGTTGGTTTCGTTGATCTATTCAATTATGTGCTAAAGTATTGTGATTCAAAGAGTGAGTTCAAGCACTATTGGAAGAGGTAAATATATGTTATGTTGCTTTCTGTGATATGTTCAATGTGGATATTGCAGTTGTTCATTTATACATGATATATATTGTTCATAATAACTCGAACATGCATTGAGTCAGTTGATTTTTATACTTGTTCGTTTGCGGTTATTTCATGTTTATGTATACAAATCATATGTTCATGTACATTGGGCACATGTCTTTTACTTGAATGAACATCTACATTTATTTACTCACTGGCAAATTGAACACGTTACATTTTGTATGTGAACATGCAACTTATTTAAACAAACATGTCACCTAAATTCCATGAACATGTATCTTCCTCCCATCAATGCACATGTCGCTTGCATCAAGGAACATGACACTTACTTTAATGAACATCTTCATTGATTACATGACCATATTAATTAATTATATGAACATGTCATCAAGATATGTGAACATGAAACGTACTGAAATGAACATGTACTTACGCAACAATTTTTCCTGCAAAATGTTCATTTTGTTATTTGTGATGTTCAGTATGGTTGCCAAGTATGATTGTGAGGATGACGTATGGCTGATAAATCTGTACAAGCTGAGGAAGATGTGGTGTCCTATTCACAGCAAGGCCTATTTTTCTGGAGGAATTTTATCATTTCAGCGCTGTGAGTCGACAAATCACTTTATTGGTACTAGGCTCCACCCTACACAAGGACTGTTGGAGTTCTATAAAACATTTGTGGATGTTATAGACGAATGGTGAGAGACGGAGAATGGCGAAGATCATCAGTCCTTGTGTGGGAACAAGCACCTTGCCTTTGCCGACGTTCAGTTACTACTTCATGCAATGGAGATATACACTGTTGCGGTGTATTTGATGTTTGAGGATAAATTCATCAATGGGGCAGCATGTGCGTAGAGAATTCTTACGTGGGAACCCCCTAGGTTTGTTTATCATGTTGGGCGTCCGGATAAGGATTTTTTGATGCACACAGTGACTTTTGATCAGGAGATATCATGTGTGGAAGTTGCAAATGTGCAGGAAGTTTGTAGGCCTAGTGAATTGCGCCCAATATCACAGCGAAACACGAGATGTAATGGACAACGTGTATGTTGAGATGAAGTCGAAACTCCAAGGGTTGATGGGGAATATTGATGATGCGTTATCGCTTGTGTCGACGTCATTACGAGACACAGGCGCATACAGTAGCCAGTTGTGAAGGACCCAGTTCAAAGAATTAAGAAGGGGACAAAAAAGGGGCGAGAGAAAAGTACGCTAGAAAAGAAAATTAATAAACTAAAAGGCTGGAAGAAACGAGCTGAGAAGGCAGTGGTTAAGTCGAAGGGGAAAGCCCAAACTGACTTGTTATGCATATACATATAGGAGTTTTTGGCAGTTCCTGTGCAAGGAAGTGTAGCGCATTCAACAAGTGGTACTTCGTTGTTGGAGGTGTTTGAAGCAGATGATTATTTCAAAGTGAATATAATTCAATAGATGATTATGTAGATCTGTGTATGTAGATGGTAGCTATGACTGCTTGTATAACACATTGTACATAATATATTATCGTAAGTAAGATTTTGTTCTGAAGAAATATAAGTTGCAAAACATCTTAAATTGTCATAAACATGTTCACAACAGTTGTTCCCTATGTTCATGTAAATGGCAGATGTTCAGTTGGGTCAGTGAAATGTTCATGTATGCACTGTACATGTTCATTTTTTGTTTCCTTTTTTTTTGTTAACATGCAGTTTTTTTGTTTACATAAAGAAATTATTATCTTTCCTTTATTTTTTTATTTTTTTACCTTTATCTATTTTTTTGTGTCCCCTATGTGTTGCCTTATATAATAGAGATATATAGTCTTATATTTTGTCGTTTCCTATAAAAATGCCTATAAAAATAGAAACTAAGCGACGCAGATCAGTTAACTCCAAACATTTTCTCGTTTGCTTTCAAAAATATTCAGTATCCATGGCTTCATCAAGTTCACGCCGATCGTCATCCTCCCTCCAAAGGCCAAGGACACCATCATCCTCATTATCATCCTCAACGTCATCAACCCCACCACCACCATCACCGCCGTCGCCACCAAAGTCGCCTTGTTCACTCATTGAAGATGCGGTAAAAAGTTACTTCGTTCACCGTGACCTCGCCGACGCGCAGGATCAACTTCGCAATATAGGCACGGATTATGCAGAGTTCGTGTGCGGGGTATTGTTATACCATGAAGACCGTATGGAGGGGTTATTCACCCTCGTTGGATTTGCCAAGCAAGAATTGTTATCCACATACGCTGGGAAGCTCAAAAGATTCCTAAATAGAAACGGTCTCCATGTCGCTATGCACGACCTCAACAGAATGCGTCGAGCATCGTACGAGAATATCTGTCACCAAACTCCAGGAACAGAGATCCAACACTGGAACTTCTTCGATACATATGAATCTGAGGAGGTTACATGCCTGTTGTGTAAGGTTCAGTATTATATGCACATACTCCATGCTCCTTAGTACAGACAGGAAATAGCAGAAGTGTTTCGTAATTGCGTAGTGTTGTTCTTCAAAGTTGTTTGCATTTCTTATGTTCTAGGAAAAATTGTTAGTAATTACTCTATATCCTAAATATCAATGTTAAGTTTTGTGAAATGTTACCCACTGTTTACTCTATATATAAAAGTTAAGTTACTACAACAAATATGATCAAGGTATGGTATTTTTCGAATATTTATTTTGAATATATGGGTATGGTAACTGTGGTACTTAACTTACAAATGGGTATGGCAGTTAAATGGTGTGATATGAGTAGTTAATATTACTCACGGTTTTTTTAAAAAACTGCATAACATTATCAGGGGCGGGGAAAATGTAAAGGTTGCCCTATTCACTTTCTTAAAATTAGGCCTTTAATTGATAGTTCAAAACAAATATAATATTCTTAATTTTGACCCAAAAAAACTACTTTTATATTTTTAATAATGCCAAATTACATGATATTAGGAAAAAAAAGGGTTTTTCTACGTTATACCCTTGTGTTTCTTCAATATCTACGTTGTACCCCAACCTTTTAAAAGTTCTACACGGTACCCTCAAGGTTACCTTATTTAATGCATGATGCCCCTACAGCTGATTATATGTCATTAATTTCATTTAATTTTTTTGATTTATCGGAACTAATTTAACTTATACATAATTTAATGCTTGAATGAAATATTTACAGATTAGATTAGTTCCACTAGATTATAAAAAGTAAACGAAATTAATGACGTATAATAAGCGGTAAGGCCATTGTGTATTAAGAAAGGTAAGTTTGAGGGTATCGTGTGGAACTTTTAAAAGGTTAGGGTACAATGTAGAAATTGAAAAAACACAAGGGTATAACGTAGAAAAACCCAAAAAAAAAATTATCTACTTTAAAAGTATGGAATAGTTAAATAACAAAAGTTCTTATTTGTATTTTGTCAGATGTTTTTCAAATACCATAAGCTAACTTTAGGCATTAACAAAATTTAAACTAAAATTACAAAAAAAGGCATAGTTCATAAGATTGAGAAGTGGGTAGTCATTATATGTACAGAGAAGTCATTAATGCCACAAGCGTGTTGTTTCACACGCTAGTTGTCATGGACAGCTTTTCAATTTCCCAATAAGCAATAATTTAATGGGTGTAAGGGGATTCGATCTCCATACTTGGCATTCATTAGGTGAATAAGTAAGAGTTTATTTATTGTCATTACTTATTGTCGTTATGTATTATCGTAAGTAAGAGTTTGTTCTGAAGAAATATAAGTTGCAAAATATCTTAAATTATCATCAACATGTTCACAAAAATTGTTCCCTATGTTCATTTAAACGGTAGATGTTCTGTTGGGTTAGTTATATGTTCATGTGTGCATTGTACATGTTCATTTTGCCAACGTAGGTACTCATTGGCCAAAACTACATGTCCATCATGTGCTTTCATATGTGCCGTGGTACCAGTATTCACTGCATACTCTACATATGTTCATAGTTTATGCTTATATGTTCATTTCACACCTTATTGTTTCATTTGAGGTTGGAGGTATGTTCATCGTACTCACTTAGACTTGTCCATTGGTTCAGTTATTCTCAAACACGAACTTATATGTTCATTACTTGATAGCATATGTGCATTTACTTATTGTCATTATGTTTTGCACTTATTTTTTTGGCATTTGGGGATGTTCATCGTGTACGCTCATGTCTGCATAAGTTCATTGAGGCTTGTTGAGTATGTGCAATTACTTTCATAAGGTGAGTAAGTAAGAGGTTATTGATTGTCATTACTTATTGTCGTTATATATTATTGTAAGTAAGAGTTTGTTCTGGAGAAATATAAGTTGCAAAAACGTCTTAAATTGTCATCAACATGTTCACAACAATTGTTCCATATGTTCATTTAAACGGCAGATGTTGAGTTGGGTTACTGAAATGTTCTTGTGTCCACTGTGCATGTTCATTTTGCTGAGGTAGGAACTTATTGGCCAAAACTACATGTTCAGCATGTGCTTTCACATGTGCAGTTGTACCAGTGTTCACTGCATACTCTACATATGTTCATAGTTTATGCTCATATGTTCATTTTACACCTTATTGTTTCATCTTAGGTTGAAGGTATGTTCATCGTACTTACTTAGACTTGTCCATTGGTTCAGTTATTTTCAAACAGGAACTTATATGTTCTTTACTTGATAGCATATGTGCATATATTTATTGTCATTACTTATTGTCGTTATATACTACCTCTGTATATTATTAATTGCACCATTTGTTTTTTCACATTTATCGAGACACTTCTTTAAACTTTAATATCTCTTATTGGGTGTAAGTAAATATTATAAAAATTTGATATTTGGAATCCTCGCATTGACACGAATCTAACGAGACCCCACTTGACTATGTTTTTTCTTATATAATGGTGCGTGATAACTTAACAAAGTTGGTTGATGAATGTTGTCAAAAAGGCAAATGATGCAACTAAAAAAATACGAAAGTAGTATTATCGTAAGAGTTTGTTCTGAAGAAATATAAGTTGCAAAACATCTTAAGTTGTCATCAACATGTTCATAACAATTGTTCCATATGTTCATTTAAACGGCAGATGTTCTGTTGGGTTAGTTATATGTTCATGTGTGCATTGTACATGTTCATTTTGCCAAGGAAGGTACTCATTGGCCAAAACTACATGTTCAGCATGTGCTTTCATATGTGCAGTGGTACCACTATTCACTGCATACTCTACATATATTCATAGTTTATGCTCATATGTTCATTTCACACCTTATTGATTCATTTTAGGTTGGAGATATGTTCATCGTACTCACTTATGACTTGTTCATTGGTTCAGTTATTCTCAAACACGAACTTATATGTTCATTACTTGATAGCATATGTGCATTTACTTATTGTCATTATGTTTTCCACTTATTTTTTGGCATTTGGGGATGTTCTGCATAAGTTCACTGAGGCTTGTTGAGTATGTGCAATTACTTTCACATGTTCACTGTGTATATGTATGTGGGCAGTACATTTTGGCTTGCAGGTATGTTCATCGTACTCACTTGGCTTGCCACTGGTTCAGTTATTTAAAAACAATAACTCATATTCATTAGGTTATCATGGTATGTTCGTTGCATTCACTTTGCCATGTATGTTCAGCGTATTCTCTTATATGTTCATTTATTATGAATCATGTACTGATATATTCATTAGTTGCTTGCATATGTTCATTTACTTGTATTCACTATGTATTCCCGGTTTTTTTGGCATGTTCGTATGTTCATCATGTACGCTTATGTGTGCATAAGTTCATTGAGGCTTGTTGGTTATGTAGTGTCACATGTTCACTGTGTGTATGTATGTGTGTAGTTCATTTTGGGTTGATGGTATGTTCATCGTACTCGCTTAGCTATGTTCATTGGTTCAGTTATTTTAAAAGAATAACTCATATTCATTAGGATATGAAGCTATGTTCGTTGTATGGTTGTGGTATTTTCACTCAAATATGGTATATACTTTTATTTTTCAAACAGGGATTTGTGAACAAATTGAGTATGGTTAAAAAAGAAAAGACAACACAAGTATTTGCATGGAGCAACATACAAAACAGATGATGTAACGAAAATGTTAAATTTCATTAAGAATTCAAGAATGTTTATATGAACAAAAGTTGAAACAATTCATCTAAAATATGGACAAATTTGGAGTAGGAATTTATAATTGCCATTAAATAGAAAAGAGTATTTACATGGAACACAAAAGTAGGAAAAAAAGAGGTTCATGGAACAAAATATTCAAACCAAAAGGAGTTCATGCAAGAACTCGTATAAATAGGCACTGGAAAACCCCCAAAAAAAACCCAACCCAAGGACATCAACCCTCCTTGAAGAGCAGCGGGAAACCATCAAAGTAGGCTATCTTGTCGTTCTCCACCTAGGCTTTGAAGTCGGTGCCGTTGTTGTAGAATATATCGTTGAGGACCCATTCCTTCAGGGGGTCTGTTTGCTGGACGTGGTTGATTGGTAAATGACTGAACCTGCACCAGGTGCGCCATTTTTTGCACACCCTTTCCACAGTTAATCGCGCCTCCCAATTAAGATGGGAGAATATGTGGTATGTGAGGAGGTCACACTCCCTGCAAAGTGGATGCGCTTCATCAAGCGCTGTCAGACCAATTGGGGGGGGGAGAGCCTTGGTTTTTTTGGGGCACTTAAGATTGACATTTTTTTGGGGGGAGCGAAAAAGCTTTAAATTAATGGGAGAAGAATGGTGGAATTTTTTTTTTTTGTTAAATTCAGCTAGGTATATATAATGGGGAGTGGGTGGGTGTTCACTAGATGGTAAATAAACCGTCAACTCCATTATTGCATGGCTTACAGGACACATTGATCTAGAATGGTGTTTACAAGGGATATGACTGTTGAGTGTCCATTTTGCCGAGTAATGATGGCTTACATCAATGTTCGTTTGATGACGCAGGTGTGTGATAAAATGGGTGATGTTCTTTTATGATGTACTATATGTGCATTTGAGTTTTGGGCCTCGGAACTGAACATATTATAGTAGTTACATATTCTAGTACTGCGCAACAAATCATGTTCACTTACAACCGAGTATGTACATAATGTTCTTTCATATGTTCATGTACAGAACATTGGCCGTTAAACTGCGGATCCGCTATAAAGAGAATTCCATATACATTTTCAATTTGTTCATTAATACTGGGCATATGTTCAATAAAAACATGTGACTGAACAATTGTTCATTGCAAAGGGGGGTAAGATGGTATAATGATCAAATTGAGTGTGGTATTAAAAAAATTACTTTACCCTTTTTTTTATGCAACGAAAATGACAAATTTCATTAACAATTCTAGAATATTTACATCAACCAAAAAAAAATTAAGCAAATGTGAAATAAAAATCTTCAAAACCAATGTTATATAGTAGAGGTCAAACTTCATAATTCCCCAAAAATTAATTTTGGACGAGTTAAGCCGATGTTTTGGATGATGCATTCTTTGTTTAGCAATAGAACATGACCAGCTTCACATTCTCATTGATCTGTCCTTGGTCATGTTTCATTGCTAAACAAAGAATCGCATGATCCTAATAATCGAGCCCACATGCGTCAAACTTAGTTCAACAAGAGTGGGAAACCATTATTTAGATTTTGTTTTGGGTTGGAAATGGAGGAGCTAAGGGGGAGAGCTTTTGAGGGGTTGTAGAATTATGGAAATGGAGAATGTAAGGGGGAGTTATATATATAATAGAAATTGAAAATGGGGTAGTAAGTAAACCGCCAACTCCCTTATTTATTGGGGTCGTTGCTTAAGGCTGGATGGTATAAGGGTTGTCAAGGTTGTGTTCATTGGACTGCGAGCCATTTGTATGTTACTAAGTCAAATGTTCTTTTAGTTAAATAAATGTTCATTTGATTAATGTTCACTGCTAATTAGGAATCAATGTGTACTGAGGAGGTTATATATGTTGCATATGTCCTTATGTTTATGTCCATATTCAATAAGTCGTATCACATGTTCAATTAGTAGAATGGTACGATCAAGTGTTCATAGTTTTCTGTAATTGTTGCATATGTAATAGTTCAGTTTGTTGAATGTTCACAATGTAATTGTGTATGTTGAAAAGGAATATGTGTATTCAGTAGGTTATTTATGTTTATTGTGTTGTGTTATATGTTGTTCGAGGGTGGCAGGTATTGATGGTACCGCTTTATCGCTGACTGGGCGATGTCATTGCCCAGTGTTCAGTAGCAACTTTTCTTTTGTACATGTAAATGGGATATATGTTCATTTACAAGTTATGAACATTTGAAAATCGCATTGTTCATATGAAAATATAACTCGTTCACTAAATCTGCGTTTATTGTACTTTATATGCACGTTATATGTACATATGTAGATTAACGAATAGCGTTACTGCGTATTATGTTCCATACGTTAATGTACTGCGTATTATGTTCACTTGTCTTCTAGATATGTTCATTAAGTAAAAGAACATGGAGACATAATAATATCAATCTGTGACGTTCAGATGTTCATTGAAATATACTCAAATGAGCATTATAGTGATGGCTATTAGCATGCTCATCGCCACAGTACTTTTTTCAATTAATGTTCATTGTGTAATTAATAATAGTACTGTGCACAATCCCAGATGAACATTGAGGTTAGTTCGATGTTCACTCAGTATGCAATATCTATGTACCTTGTTTTTATACGCATGTTCAGCAAGTACATGCAATTGTTCAATTGACATGGGATAAGTAGTTGGTGCATATTGAATGAAATAACATATTATTTTATACACTGTCATCAATGTTGGCATGTACAAAAAAATGAGGTTCAATGTTTTTCATGTGGTGGATGTGTCATCCAATGACAATTCTGGCAGCCCGTTCATTCTTCGTGTTGCATTTTCGACAACCCGATCTCGTAGCTTGTTCATTTCATGGGTGAGGATGTCAATTGTGTACCGTATCCGGAGCTCCCTCAGCTTATCGGCATGTCGGCATTTTGATTAGTTAATATATGGTAAGAAAACAAAATCGAATGTAGGGAGAGTTGTTTCAGACGTACTGTACATTGTTTTTCTCGAACCCCGTTTGAAAGTTATACTCCCACTGCCCGTTGTATGTTTCCATGTGGCGCATCACGTACACACAGCAGTCGAGACTGTTTTCATTTGTACGCCAAGGCATGTCTATTACCCGAATGGGCATGGCGTTGATACGATTCACGTGATTCACGCCATGGTATTCCAACAATAAGTTGGCCAACAAGTCCCTCTGCATTAATAAGTTGAGGCATGTCAATGCTTGAGGTTTAAGGCAAATATAATGTAACAGCTACATGTAAGGTGGTTACCATCTTTTGGGGGTAGTCACCATACTTCGCAGTGAATGGGATGCTGGGGTCCAAAATTCTGTTGTCTATTACATCAAGTGTTTTTTTGGGGAAGTTGAAGCATAATAGGTAGAAGTGTCCGGAAGCTGCGACTGGGAAAAAAAATCTGTTGCAATAGGGATAGGTAAACATTAGAGAACTACCCAATGAACACATAAGGATGAACATTACTGTACTGTATTTTTCCACAACAATACCCAATGAACATTGTGGGTGTGCAGTATGCACATATGTAAATTGTGTAAGAACGTTAAGTTGTATGAAATAACAGTAGGTATGAAACCAAGCGCAGTCAACAAGAATACAAACCAGGTCGTACGCCGAGATTTTTGTTGGGAAGAAAAGCCGGGTTGCTAAACCTGGCAGGCGTTGTGCACTGCGCTTGTTGAGGTGTGCAACCCACACATCAATCAAGGTGCTGTATATTGGAATATCATTTGCCAATGGTCAGTATATTGTCCCTGAAGATGAACTCGTCCGTGTCGTTGTATAGGCAGTCCCTGGCAATTGTCAAAGAATCAAATTAATGAAAATGAATGTAAAGGACAATAAACATTACAGGGACTGATAATGGGCAGGACTACATGTATTTGTGAACATATGTATTACCACCAGTGAACATGGATGTCATATACTCCAAGTGATGCGAAAAGAGTTAATGAACATTGGAGCCAATATAATGGACATCAACATATGAGCATATCACTTCTAATAAGTTAAGGGTGCAATTGAGTAGTATATAGATGAATAAGTTAAGGTTCAAATATACGAACATGAATATTTGAAGGGGTATATAATGTACAACTGCCAACTAAAGTAGTTATGTCTTTGACATATATATCATGTAAATAGAAGGGATGGATGGTGTTACCCAGTATCCCCATCCCCAAATGCGTAGTCCTCTATGTGACTGAGATCCTTTTCTCGTCGACGTCGCCTTGGCTCGAGAAGATAGGAGTACTTGACCATGAATGAGGACCTGTACTTCATTGGGAGGCGTCTTTCGCGCTGCGGCCTCGCAGTTTCCACAGGACTGCTAATCGTGTTCAAAGTAAAGGTGAGCAATTATACGCACGGTTTAATTGACAAGTGGAAATGTATGGAACGTAGGGATATCAGGTCACCTCGGCTCCTCTGCTTGATTGATTTCCACCACCTCCGTATCTGCTCCTTCTCCATCTTTCATTCTGATAGTTCAGCATTCAAAGGAATGAACAATTGGATCACACATATGCTAAAAAAATACTGTACATTGATATGAAATATCTTTGGAACATGCGGCAGTACACAAATGAACACGTGTCAGAACATAAATGTGTGAGGTTACCTGAGTGCGGCTTCGAATGATTGGAAATTCTCCATACATGCATCCATGGACTCACTGTATACATTGGACTAGTTAGTTATAGGATTACCTTTAATTTCAAGCATTCAGTATGTGTGTTCGGTTAGGCATCGTACCAGAATTTTGCGAGTTCCCAGCAACAATTATACGTATGAAGTAATGTGTAAGAACAAAGTACAATCGATTAAGTTGATATCACACAGAACATGAAGTAGCAGGCGTATTAGTTGTATGTAGGTGAAACAACTAATAGAGTATCAATGAACAAGGACCAACATTTAATACATCCACGTAATGAAGAAAGCAAGTAAGCACTGAACAAACCGCATCACAAGATGAACATCAACCAAAAATGAATGAACACAATGCCTCCAAGGATGAACATCAACCAAGTAGTTAGAATGGTAGATAACTTAGCAATGTGGGAAGACCTGCTGGTTTGTATAATCATCTACGTCAAGTGTGTCAGTGGGGAAGAAATAAGTAATTGTACAGGATACATTATTATTGTTTCCTTAAAAACAAATAAGGAATGTAATGTAATGTAATGGGGGGGTTCAAGGGGATCACGGGTGAAAATTGTGTGTGTGGGGCGGGGGGGATTGTATAGGGCTCCCGTCCAATGATACACTCAAATTTTCCGCAGCGAGCAAACTAAATTAAAATTATTAGTTACCACAGTTCATGTTCAATGGGCTTGGCCTTCTCATTGTAGAGGGGATGCACAGGAGAAAGATCATCTAATATTTGTTCCATGGTGGAGTCCTCCTATTGTTGTGGTGTACGTTCTCGGTGATTTGGCGTACGGCCCACAGTCAACTCGAGGTTCAGGAGGTCAAAGGTTGGGCGACCTTCACTTAATTCATTCCTGGGGTGGCGGGGGTTAAGTTGTTCTTCAACAACCTGGTCAATTATTTGTAGCAGTGAATCAGAGGAGAATAGATCGGTATCTTGGCTGAGGATTAAGCCCCCCTCCACCTGAGGTGGGACAGGGACGGCTATCTTCACCATTCTGTCCAAGATGGATTGGATTACATTGGGCGCTGCGTCCTTGCTGCCTTGATTGGAGCCCAGGAGGGCGCCTTGGCACATGAGTGCATTAAGCTCAGCAAGATCTGTTGTGATTTTAGCACAACAGATCTTGAACCTTGACTTCCAACCCTGTTCAACATAGCAACACTGGCCATTGAAACGAATCAGGTACATCGACTAAAAGAACATGTGGGGGTTTACTATTGAACATGTGCGAATAGGTCATGAACATGCTGTCTAAGTAAGTGAACATTACTTCCTGCCATTGAACATGAGGGGAAGACATTTTAATATGTGTCTAGGACAAATGAACATGTGGTCTACGCAAGTTAACAATATGTATAATTCAAGTGAACATGAGGGTGTCGAAATTAACTAGGGTTCAAGGAAAGGAAAATAAACATGCATGATACGCAAGTGAACACCATTGGGGAAGTTATGCGAAATTAAGGATTTGCAAATGAACATATATTCTACGCAAATAAACATCACGTTCATGTATTCAACGCAAATGAACATTATCATGAGTTTTAATGTATGTTATGAGTGAACATGTGTCATAATCTAAATGAACATCATGTTGTACATGAACATATGGCACAATGTATGTTAGCATGTAACTCAGTAAAATGAACATAGGTTATGTGTTGAATTACATAAGGTACCTCAAGGTCAGTTGGAGGGGAGTTCACTTGTGGGGCAGGGATCTGTTGTTGTTGTTGTTGTTGTTGTTGTTGTTGTTGTTGTTGTTGCTGTTGTTGTTGTTGCTGCTGCTACTGTTGTTGTTGTTGTTGGTGGTGGTGCTGCTGGTTCTGCTGTTGTTGCTGTTGTTGTGGCTGATGCTGCTGTTGTTGCTGTAGGGGGGATTTATTGAGAATCTGCTGGATGCCAGGTGGAAGGGCAATCTGGTCAAGAACTACGCCACCTCCAAATCCGTGGCGTAGTTCGAGGGTGTTCCTCTTCTTGACCAATTCACTCCCCCAGACGCTGATCAATGGGAATTCCCTAGGGGCTGAACACAACTCATTTAGAACTCCGTCAAAATAGAAGACTTGTAAACAACATGCAAATAAGTGCTAATACATATGAACCGTGGTTATATGTGAATTGGTTACATTGGATGGACAGAGGACTTACGATCAAGAAGGGAGTGGGGCCAATGAACCACCGGTTTGGTTTCTCCTTCCAGTAGTCGGTGGCATGGATGAGAGCGTCTTTGGTGTATGTGCACCAATCGTAGTTTGGAATGTTGTTGACATCAATGGCCGTGACTAAGCAGGCAGGGCTGGGCTGGGAGTTGGAGCTGCTCTTGATGCAGGAGTTCACGGCTGCCACCAAGAAATTCCTCTTCCAGTTGTCAGTGACACCCTCAGCCAGGAGCTTATCAACAATCTGATTCAAGGACGGACAACCTTGTGTGCTCAGTCCATGGAACCCCCTCCAATCCAGTATCATCTTATCGTAGGACGACGTTGTCTGAGAAGCCGTCGGCTCAACAATTGGCAGTCCACCTATTGGCACGCCGTACACCAGGTGCACATCAACGGCCTCTATTTTCACCTCCTTCCCACGTTCCAGTTCCAACATTGAACTGAAGCAATTTACGTGGGAAGCAATGGCTGCTATGACATTGGAGTTGAACTTCTCAAAGTCCATGCCCAAAAGTCCCCCGAACCCCATGTCTCGGATTGCTAGCTTCTTCGCCTCGTCGTTGGCAATGTTATGCAATAGCCTCATTAAAGGCTGGACAGTGTGGCGCACCTTGATCAGGTTATTTGTCCCACCACTTGTTACCCCTTGGGAACCGCCCTTGATAGGCAGCACAACTTGTTGAGCTGTCTGCATATCCATGGTCTGGGTGCTACTTAATCTGGAGACACGGGGGCACAAGTTATACACTGTTATACATGTTCAGTTGTACTTAATGGCAATGAACATGTTCGTTGTGAAGTTACGACAACTATCGTGTTCATGTGTCAAATATGACAATGAACACTCATCACCTAAGATGTTAATTCCAAAGTTGTAAATATTTATTAGGCAAGAACATCAGTATGCATATTAGTTGTACAAGTGACTATGTTGATTATGTGATGTAGACGTATCATAAGTATGCATAATGTTCAGCATAATAAGATAACACGCAATATTTAGATATACTAAACGAACATATTACTCAATGGCATATACAAATTCATGTACAGTCTCAATAATGTTAATAAAAAAAAATCATGTCCATCACATGGATTTAATGTTGATTTATAAGGAACGGTATAATGTTAACGTACAACGGGTCATAGGTGTCTGTAATCCAAGCACCCTCAGATGGGAGCTGCTGGGATGGTCCCCTTGGCCGGCCAGCGGTCTTCCTCGTTACCCTGCATGCCAAAAGTGTATGAAGTTAAATGATGGTTGTTGGTGAACAATAGAAAATGGACGACTAACTAATTACCTCTGTGCAGCCTTGGTCGTCTTGCCCGGTGGGACATATTCAGTGTCATCCTGATCGGGAGCCCCCCTACAATGCAATCAAGCAGTAAGTATCGGTGTAGAGGATGCGTAATGTGAAGTATGCAGTGCATGTTTCAATCTACATGTAATACCTCTTCTCTGTAGCAACGATTGCAAGATGCTTGGTAATAGGGGCTCGGTTGTTACCAGGGATATTTTGAATAGGGGTTCGTCTGCTGCTGTGCAGCTTCCACGCCCCTGCAAATATGTTATTATAGTAATGTAACATTCAAGTGATGTAAAAGAATGCGCATGTAATTGACAGACGAACAAACGTACATGCTTACTATGGTGGTTGCTGTACCGCCGCACAGCAGAACAATTAGTTGTAATGAACATGAGGCTTATGTACAATGAATACGTGATTGACATAGTAGCAATATTACTAACCTGCTTTCTTGCGTGATGTCATGTACCCACTGAGGACGACCTTGTTGCTTGGCTTGGCTTGGCTGATGTTGTTGTCGTTGTTCTTGTTGCTGTTGGTGCTGTTGTTGTTGTTGTGGTTGCTCTTGTTGCTGTTGTTCTTATTGTTGTTGGTGTGGTTGCTCTTGTTGTTCAGGTGGTTGGTACATATGTTCAGTGTGTTGGGCTTGTTGTTCATTGGCCTCATGAAGCCCATGTGTCTCCTCCCTGAACATGGGAGGAATTGACAATTGGAACTGGGATTAATATTCACATCATGTATTGAACATGCATTCAACATCAGTATGTTTAGGGACAGGAGTATTGAACATGCAGCGTATGGTTATGCACATTAGTGAACATGTGACCGACTGTTGTAGGTACATCCATTAGGAACATGCAATACATTGGTATGATAATTGAAGCGAACAACAAAAAAACCGTAATGAACATGGCACATATTATTATATCAGAATTGAATATGCATTGATCATGCATTGAACATCAGCATTGAAACCACACACAATTGAACATGCATTAAACATCAGCATGTTTATGAACAGTAGTATTGAACATGCAATACATTGGTCTGAACATGGGACATATTATTATGAAAAAATCTTAAACAGGTACTACCATTCTCATTGATGCAAGTCAACATTCAGATGTTAATATAAACATCAACCACACAGAATTGAACATTCAGAAATCCATCAAATATAGGTAAATGTCCAATTGATTCGCCCCTTATGTTCAGCCATAGCATATTTAATAAATATGTGCATATTAGATCCATATGTAATGACCATAAACATATATCACAAATAATTGAACATACGAAACACGAGGTTTCAACATTCAGAAGTCCATAAATTATAGTTAGATGTTCACTTGAATTGTACCAATGTTCAGCCATCGCATGGTGCACGAAGATGTGAAAATCAGATCACATTTCACATGAACACTACATATGCATTCTGTCAAGCGTGTTCATGTTTCCAGTAAAAATTTCCATGAGAACATTTATATGTGAAAATTAGATCAACCACATACAATTGAACATATGCTACATGCGTGATGAACATCAAGGCATAAAAATTGGGGGAACTTAAATATCACACCTGTGTTCGTGGTTCAACTCTTTCAGTATCAATGGGTCAACTATCACTTCTTTCGTTGGTGTTGTGACTCCTTTTCTCTTCTTGCTGGGTCTGGATTGAGACGTTTGGAACTGGGCCAGGCGTTGTTTCAAAAGCTGCATCTCCATCATCTCTGCAGCAAGCACGAAATTAGCGACCATAAACTACATAATGTAACACCAAAATTTTGTAATTTGTAAATATCATACGCAGGCGCCGGGAATTTCGAATTCAGTGGGGTTGGGCTGAAAACCTCCTCTTCATCCGTCCTGGAATCCATTGACAATTACATACAATTAAAAATTCAAGCTTTTTCTGACAATAATGTATACAAATAATTTAACTGGGTCACACTTGCCTTTAGGTTGCAGTTGTGGCGGTGGTTTTGTGGCATTCTGTGTTGGTGGCCATGGTTGAGTTCAAATTTGCAGGAAGATAGTTTTGGGGGGAGAAAATTCTTAGAGAGAGAAAGTTTAATTAATGATGTTCAATTGAGTTATTTCTCTCTCCGGTTGCTTCATATGCCCTGAAAACTGTCAGATCAGTTTACTTTGCCATTATTTTAATGATGTTCATTCGTTTAATTATGCATGTTCATTGCGTCACACTTTCGTTTTGGGGCGTGCGCACCTTCTATCTCTCTTCTACTTTTATTTTATTACATTGATATAAGAGATATATTTCCCAATTTTTTCTCTCTCGTCATTTTAGCTGTCCTGAACTTTATATAAAACGACCATCAGCATTGGCGAATTTATGTTCATTTATAGCGCAACGATGTTCATTAATGACTAAATAATGTTCATACATTTATCCATGGTTCTTTAAATTATGTTCGTACATAAAAAATGTTCAGTTGGTTTACAATGATTGTTCATCGTACATATATCATATGTTTAGAGTTTTCATACATATGTTCATTAATGTCATCTACTTTTGGGAAAACTTGGGCATGCATGCTAATTTGGATAGAGTTTGATAACAAATTGATAACAAAAGATGCAATGAACTTGAACTTGAACATGCAGCGTATGGTTATGCACATCATCCACAGTTTTAGGGACATCCATTAGTGAACATGTGACCATTAGTTGTAGGTACATCAATTAGGAACATGCAATACATTGGTATGATAATTCAAGCGAACAACAGAAAAATTGTAATGAACATGACACATATATCAGAATTGAACGTGCATTGAACATCAGCATTGAAACCACACACAATTGAACATGCATTAAAAAGAGTAGGGGAACTCGTAGAGTTCATGCAAGAACTCGTTGAACACAAAAAACAAAACACATAAATCCCTATTGTTCTCAATCTACCTTGAAGAGCAGGGGAAAGCCATCAAAGTAGGCTGTCATATCGTTGTCCATCCATGCTTTCATGTCGTACCCGTCATTGTAGAGGATATCTTTGAGGATCCACTGCCTCAGTGCGCGATAAGGATTGACGTAGTCTATGGGTCGTGGATATCCCTTGCCTAGGTGCGCCAATGCTGACACACTTTCTCAACAGACCAGTGCGCCTCGTACCCAAGGCGAGGGAAGACGTTGTGTGTCAGAATGTCGCTGTTTTTGCACAGGGGATGGGCGTTGGCGAAAGCGGTATCACCGTCCGGCGGAGAAAGTCTTCATTTCTTTGCGGGTCGAGTTGATTCCCATCCAGACATTGTGGTGTTATTAATTTTTTTGGGAAAACGAAGATTGGTTAAAATTTTATAAAATGGGGGAGTCTTCGTTAGTGATGGAGAAGGAAATGTGGTGCCTATATATATGGGAAACTGGTGTTCATTTTGGTAAAAAAAAGATAACAGTTAACATGATGTTCATTGGGGTGCAATAAATAAAGCGCCAAATCCTGTAGTGCATCGATTTATGGGACGCGTTGTTCGAGATTGTAGTGAGGGGTGTGACTGTTGAGTGTCCAAGTTCCAACTAATGATGGCTCTGCCTGACCATTCATTGGGTAATGGTCATTTGGATATGTAGCTATTTATTTTTATGACACATATGTTCATTTGATATGGGATGTACATTACTACCTCTGTGTTTTTTTTCCCCACTTTCTTTTGCATGGGTTATCAACGCA
Organism: Beta lomatogona; assembly: GCA_947646795.1. Classification (NCBI taxonomy): domain Eukaryota; kingdom Viridiplantae; phylum Streptophyta; class Magnoliopsida; order Caryophyllales; family Amaranthaceae; genus Beta; species Beta lomatogona. The sequence goes on along the minus strand of CANSNZ010001065.1, from coordinate 4,301,518 downwards.
TTATTTAACTCTTAATATCTCTTATTTCGTTTGAGTAAAAATTATTAAAATTTGATATTATGAACCTACATGTCTAGACGAATCTAACAAGACCACACATATTTTAACGTGTAATGAAAAAAGAAAAAAGCAGAGGGAGTATATTATTCGCCGATGAACATTATGGTTTACAAAAACATGCAATTAACATGCCGTCATTACTATGTTTAGTATGCGATTAAGTACGTCATTATGGACTTGATATTCTTAGTTATTACTTTTAATAGGCCCATTTGGAAACATGCAGTAATATTATGTTCATTTGGTCTCCAAGTATGTTCAGCTATCTATTTCAGTTGTTCATTGAGAATATGTGCATTACATATGTTCATCACACCTTGTCATATGTTCATTTAGTGAACTGCAAGGAACTGCAGTCCATTTGAATGTATATTGATGTTGCGTTGTTCCAAACTGGAGGGATGGGTGTGACAGTTTAGTGTCCAAATCGGCTCGTAATGATGGTTTTGCCTCAGCGTTCATTGGGCAAAGGGGCATTGTATTTGTGACGGAGGGATATATTCATTTGGCTTTGTAAATGTTCATTTAATATGGGATATACATTTATGGATGTTCTATGTGGGGGAAAAATTTGGAAATTTAAAACATGAAAGTAAGATGCAGTAATTAGTATGCTCAGTATGCGATTAAGTACGTGAGTACGTCATTATGGACTTGATATTCTTAGTAATTAATGTGAATAAGGAATTTGAGTATATGCAGTGGTATGGATATATGTTCATTGAGTATAGGTAAAAAAACCAGTGTGCATTAAAAATGTTAAATATGTTCATCATGTCTCATCATATGTCCATTGAGTTCCAGGCAATGAACCAGTTTCAATTGGAATGTATGGTTATATGTTTTATGAGTCTTGGACATGTTCATGTTAGGAAAAGTGCACAAATCATGTATGGGTACAACTTTTGGTGGATATATATTATAAAATATAAAAATGGGATACTATAAGGAAATAAATTTGCATAGTGAACAAGGTGTAATGTGAAGCGTTAATTTCATTAAAAACCTGAAGAACAATTACAGTTGCCAAAAAAAATAAACAGTAAAATAAAAGAGTTCATGCAAGAACTTGGTGAACACCCAAAAACATGAAACTATTCCCGCCCTCAATCTTCCTTGAATAGCCAGCTGAAGCCATCAAAGTAGGCGGTCATATCTTCCTCCATCCATGCTTTGAGGTCGTAGCCTTCGTTGTAGATTATATCTCTCAGTATCCACTCCCTCATTTCCTCGACAAGGCTGACGTAGTAAATGGATATGTGGGTATCCCTTACCCATGCTCGCCAATGCTTGCAAACCTTCTCGACAGCCCACCTGGCAGGCCAATCAAGGCGGGGGAACACGTGGTGGGTCATTACGTCGACGTTTTTTGTAAGAGGATGAGCATTGGCGAACGCTGTATAACCATTTGGTGGAGCGAATCTTCGTTTTTTAGGGGGTGGTGAAACTGGCCATCCAGACATTTTTCAGGGGTGACAGGAAGATGGAGGAGGCTAAAGAGTAGGAAATATAGGGGGGACGCTTAACAATTGGCAAAACGCAGAGAGAGTGAAGTCAGTGGTGGAGATGGTATTGGGGTGTGGGTATATATATAGTTGGAGAAAGCAAAATGGGTTGGTGGATGTTCTTTGAGACGAAAAATAAACCGCCATTTCGTTTATTGCGTTGTTCAAGGGGTGGCAGGTAATGATGGTTCCGCCTTAAAGCTGATTGGGCAGTGGCTCTGGGAAGTGTTCATTGGGCAACATCTAGGTTGTACATGGTAATGATTCATATGTTCATTTGCATATGGCTATGTTCATTTCACACACCATTACATGATTATTGATCATTGTCTTGAACTCAATGAACATATGAGAATACGTGATGAACATATGTGACATATTGAATACACAACGCATGAATAATAGAATTATGACGGACACTGTGAACCAATTAACCGATTCATTTGAACATATACACATGTTCATTAAGTATGCATTGATTACAATACTTGATATGTACTTCAAGTTGGGTTGGCGGCCCTGTTCAACATATGTTGTTTAATGTAAACCGTTGTGGGCATTATAATACCTGTTCACTAAATCTGCTTTCCTTGTAGTACTTGATATGTACTTCGTACCCTGGTGAACATGGAGTATGGTGTGCATATGTGTGTTCATCTTTCACATTTACATGTTCATTTTTCTGGGTAAAATATTCCCTTGTAGCATAGGTATTGTCATTTAATTTATGCACCTGTTAAATATGTCCAATTCACATGTACAGTATTAAAGTTTTATGTTGTCCATATGTGTGTTCATCTTTCACATTTACATGTTCCCAAATGCTAATTCTTTATTTTTAGTTTTTTGGGTCATTCTCAACTTTTATTCGTTCTTTTCACAAACAGTCTTACAAGGTCCGGCCATTTGTTCCCGATATGGATGGCAGTGATCATCCGTCTGTTCATCATATAAATCCAGCTGGCCATTGAGATAAGTAGGTTGTTCAACAAGTATGTTATATATGTTCGCCTGTTTGTGTTCACATGTTCGTCAACTATATGCATTTTTGCATTTTCAATACATATATTATCTATACATTGTTATCTGTAACCAATGTTGTCATGTACAAAAAAAAAATGAGATTTCAGTTGTCGGATGTGACATCCGAGGACAATTCTGTCATCCCGTTTATTCTTCTCGTTGCATTTTCAACGACCCGATCTCGCACCTTATTCATTTCATGGTTGAGGATGTGAATTGTGTACCTGATGCGGAGCTCCCTCAGCATGTCGGACTGCCAGCTTCATCATGGCTGCCAACCCTGTTAACATTCAATATATGCAATTATAAGCAGTGGTTAATTGACACATTCAAATTACGGGGACGTTGGGATATTAGCTCACCTCTGCTCCTCCGCTTCATTGATTTCCACCTCTTCTGAAGGTGCTTCCTCTGCAGCTTTTGGCCTGATACTTCATCAAACAAGGGAATGAACATATGGATATACATGTGTTCAAAAATAGTTAGTAAATTCAATATCTTATAAACATCGGTCAGAGGACAATGTATGCAATTATAAGCAGCGATTAATTGGCACATTCAAATTACGTGGACACTGGGATATTAGGTCACCTCTGCTTGATTGATTTCCACCCCTTCTGAAGGTACTTCCTTTGCAGCTTTTGGCCTGATACATCATCAAACTAGGGAATGAACATTTGGATATACATATGTTCAAAAATAGTTAGTAAATTAAATATCTTATGAACATGGGTCAGAGAACAATGAACATATACGTAGTTAAAATGTGTAAGCATACCTGAGCGCGTCTTCGAATGATTGGAAATTCTCCAGACATGCATGCATGGAATAACTGTATACATTGGAGTAGTTAGTTATTGGATTACCATAATTTAAACCATTCATTACGTCTGTGGGTTACCCATCGTACCAGAAGTTTGGGCTTCCGCAACAAGTATACGAATGCACGAACAGGTAAGAACCTATATTGCTCGGACTCGGGTACCCATGTCCTAGTGTCAAGGGTTCGACATGGGTACTTGAGGTGAAATGAGAAGTCCGAACAACATAGGAAAGAAATATTGCAATCAAGTCAACATCACAGAGAACGTCAAGGAACATGGGTATTAGTTGTATGTAGGTGAAACAACTAATAGATTATCAATAAATAATGAATAACATTTCATTCAACAGTGATCATCCACGTAATAATTATCTACTTCAAGCAAACAATGAAAAAACCACCTCACAGGATGAACAGAAAGCCTCCAAGGATGAATGGTAGTTAGAATGGTAGATACCTTGGCAATGTTTGAAAAACCTGCTGGTCTGTATAATCATCTACGTCATGTGTATCATTAGGGAACAAATGAGTTATTGTACAGAATACATTATTATTGTTTCCTTAAAAACAAATAAGGAATGTAATGTAACGTAATGTGTGGGGGGGGGGATTAAAAGGGGTTCACGGGGGGAAAATTGTGTAGGGATCCCGTGCAATGATACACTCAATCTTTTCCGCATCGAGCAAACCAAATGAAAATTATTAGTTACCGCTGTTCATGTCCAATGGGCTTGGCCTTGTCATTGAAGAGGGGATACATAGCTGAAAGTTCATCAAGTATTTAGTCCATGGTGGGGTCCTCCTGTCTCTGGGGTGTACGTTGCCGGAGATTTGGTGTACGTCCCACACTCAACAGGAGGTCCAGATGGTCAGAGATAGGTCCACCATCATGTAAATCATTCGTAGGGGGTGGGGGGTTAAGTTGTTCTGCAACAACTTGGTCAACCATCTGAAGCAGAGAATTGGAGGAGCAGATATCGGCATCCTGGCTAAGGAGTGGGCCACCATCCAGTTGAGGTACGACAGGGACGATTGACTTCGATAATCTATAGAAGATGGCGTTCATTAGATTCGGGCCCGCGTCCATGTTGTCCTTAGTGGCGCCCACGGGGGGGGGCCTTGGCACATGAGTGCATTCAGCTCAGCAAGAGTTGTTGTGATTTTAGCACAACAAATCTTGAACCTTGACTTCCAACCCTGTTGAACATAGTAACACCGGAAATTGAAACAATCAGTTATATGAGCTCAAAGAGATGTTGGGTTTACGGTTGAACATGTGGAAAACAATAAATGAACATGGCGCTTAAGCAAGTGAACATTACCTTCATTCAAGTGTATATACTGGGAAGACAAATAAATATGTGGTAATGAAAATTGAACATATGGTCAACTGAACTTAACACTATGTTTAATTGAAAATTACTTCATGGGCAGGCAAATATACATGTGTTCAGAAAATGAGCATGTATAGAACGCAGGTGAACACTAGTTGCATTCAAGTGAACACCAAGGATGGACAGACGAACGTATGATCCAGGTTAAACTTAATGAACATGTTAATAAGAAAAAATATAGTATGTTGATGAAAACAAGTGGAAATTACGTTAATTCAAGTGTACATGGGTTGCAAATTGAACATGTGTTTAATACAAATGATAATTACGGTTAGTTGGAGTTAAAACCCCGTATGCAGAATGAACATTAGCCAAATTACAAATGAGCAGGTGATTTTGTAAACAGCTGAACATCTTGTTGTATGTGAACATGTGAACATCTTGTTTCATAGGTCAGATGATGATATCAAATAAGGTACCTCAAGGTCTTGTGGGGGGGGAGGCGAGTTGTGGGGCGGGGGATCTGTTGTTGTTGATGTGGTTGCTGTTGTTGGTGATGTTGCTGTTGCTGCTGTTGTTGTTATTGTTGTTGTTGCTGCTGCTATTGCTGTTAATGACTGCGTCAAGTCCAAATCTGTGGCGCAGTTCAAGGGAGTTTCGCCTCCTCACCAATTCCTTCCCCCAGACACTGATCAATGGGAATTGCCGAGGGGCTGGACACAACTTATTGGGAACTCGGTCAAAGTAGAAGACCTGTAAACAAGAGTCAAATGAGTGGTAATGGTAACATGTAAACTGGTTACATTGCATGGACAGAGGGCTTACGATCAAGAAGGGAGTGGGGCCAATGAACCACCGGTTAGGTTTTGCCTTCCAGTAGTCGGTGGCATGGATGACGGCGTCTTTGGTGTACGTGCACCAATCGTAGTCTGGAATTCTGTCGACGTCAACGGCCGTGACTAAGCAGGCTGGGGTGGGCTGGGAGTTATAGCTGCTCTTGATGCAGGAGTTTACTGCAGCTACCAAGAAACTCCTCTTCCAGTTGTCACTGACCCCATCAGCCAGGAGCTTATCAACAATTTGGTTCAAGGATGGACACCCATGTGTCCTCAGTCCATGGTACCCCCTCCAATTCACCATCATCCTATCGTAGGCCGAAGTCGTAACAAAAGGCGTCGGCTCAACAATGGGCAGTCCTCCGATTGGCACGCCGTACACCAGGTGGACGTTTACGGCCTCTATTTTGACCTCCTTCCCAGGTTCCAGCTGCAAGCTTCCGCTGGAGCAATTGATGTTGGAAGTAATAGTTGTGATGATGTTGGTATTGTACTTCTCAAAGTCCATCACCAAAAGTCCACCGAACCCCATGTCCCGGATCGCTTGCTTCTTTGCCTCGTCATTGCGAATGTTCTGCAGTAGCCTCACCAAAGGCTATACAGAGTGGCGCACCTTGATCAGGCTATTCGCGCTACCAATGATGGCCCCTTGGGAACCACTCTGCAGAGGCAGCACATGCACATACTGTGGACCTTGCTCCGTCTCCACTGACGGGGTGCCACTTATTCTGAAAACATGGTGGCACAACTGATTTCAATAAATCGAAGTACTTTCATTAAACTTTGCCATTAAAAGAACCCATGTGCCCATTTCAATTTAAAGATCCTTATAATATTTGACAGAAGACATGTTCAATCCAATGTTGTACATATTCATTTACTACCAATAATCACATGTCCATATGAACAAAACAATGTTCGTCTACGCTATTAGTAATTTCATATTATAACACCGCCACCAGTGACAATATTCATCTACATTTTCACTAATGTTCATCTACACACTAACTAATGTACATTAAAAAGTCATGTTCATCAAAAGGATTAAATGCTTATTTGTAATATACGGTATCGCAGCAACGTCAGATGGGACCTGCTGGGTTTGACCCGTTCCGCGGCCAGCCGTCTTCCTCGCGACGCTGCATGCCAAAAGTGTATTAAGGTAAATGATGGTTGTTTGGGGGGGGGGTGGAGATATTCAGTATGGCGCCTAACTAATTACCTCGCTGCAGCCCTGATCCTCTTGCCTGGGGGGAGATATTCACTGTCATCCTCCTCGGGGGACCCGCCTACAATGACATCAAACAGCCAGTATCACTGAAGAGCATCCGTAATGTGAAGTATGTAGTGCATGTGTCAATCTACATGTAATACCTCTTATATGTAGGAGCCATCGGAAGACGCTCTGTAATCGGCGCTCTAGGGTACCAGGGATGTTTTGAATAGGGGTGCGTCCCCTGTTGGTCACCCCTGCAAATATGTAAATATGGTAATGTAACCTACAAATCATGTATAAAAATGCGCATGTAATTTAGAGACGATAAACGTACATCATCCGCCACACTTCACAACAAGTACTTTTAATGAACATGATTCACATAGTATTACTGACCTTCTTTCCTGCGTGATCCCTTCTAGCCGGTGAGGCCGACGCTCTCCCTCTGGTTGAGGCTGGCTTGACTGATATTCACCTTCTCCAGTTTGTTAGGGCAGCTGTTCACCCTGTTCATATTGTTGTTGTTGTTGTTGTTGTTGCTGATGTTCTTGTTGTTGTTGTTGTTGTTGTTGCTGTGGTTGTTGTGGTTGTTGTTCTTGCTGTTGTTCCTGGGGATGTTGTTGTTGTTCAGGTGTTTGGTCCAGGTGTTCACCATGTGGAGGATGTTCACCTTGATCAGTTTGGTTGGCCTATTTTGTAGTAGCATGCTTCTCAAAGCAATGTGTCTCTTGTTCCTCCACCCTGAACATGTCAGTGACAATGGGAAATCTAATTACTCTTGATCTCATTGAACATTGGACACAAATCAAATGAACATCACGCAGGCAACATAAGAATTGATCTGACAATGTAACAGGATAGCACACTGCATTGAACATGCGACCTACAATAGTGAACATGCATCATATGGTTATGCACATGCATCTAACATATGCAAGCATACGAGTGAATATTATCGACTGCAGTGAACATTGAAATACACAACAAACAACCATTAAAATTATCCATTGGCACATTAGTTGATTTTCTTGTTGTTGTTGTTGTTGTTGTTGTTGTTGTTGTTGTTGTTGTTGATTTGTTTGGTCCAGCTGTTCGCTCTCTTCAGCATGTTCACCTTCCTCAGCTTGTTGGGCGAGTTGTTCCGCCGCAAGAAGGGCATGTGTCTCCTGTCCATCCACCCTGAAGATGCAGGAATTCACAATTGAACTATGATTCCTTTGATCTCAATGATGATTAGAAACCAACAAAATGAACATCATTTTTGTAAACGAACATCTACTACACTGGACTGAACATACGACGCAGTGTTTCTAACATTAGAAAAAATCTAACAATGTAACACCAAACGCACAATATTGAACATGCAACATATTGTTTAGGATCATTAGTACACGTATACGAACATGTTAATTTGGTTATCTACACGCAACTAACATTTACAATCATATTTGTCAACATTATACACAGTAGTGAACAACAGCCACCCATTAGGGAACATGCAATACACTTGTTTAAGTAAAACTAATTTCCAAGGAATATCTAACTAATACAGATGAACATCGTGCCGACTAATAGAAGCGAACACCAAGGATACTTTAATGAACATGGGACATATTCTAGAACAAATGACTAATATGTTAATTTAAATAAATTCACTCCATCAATTATAGTTATATGTTCACCTGAATCTTCCCTAATGTACATTGAACGCATATTTCACAAAGATGTGAACATAATTTCATTTAAAAATGAACATTACATATGCGTTGCAGTGATCATGATGTAGACAATGGAGAACCACAATTCCAAAAACGTTGAAAGATTTACAGTGATGCATGAGAACATTTAGATGTGCATATAACATCAACCACATAGAATTGAACATACAATACAGTGTTATAAACAGAAAGCCATTAAATTTTTCGCAACTAAAAATATCAAAACGTCAGAATTCACTTGTTTTCTTCATTTAATTCTTTCGGCGGGTTTGCTTCTGTGATTGCTGTTCGCTTCTTCTTGGGTCTGGATTGAGACCATTGGAACTGGGCCAACGTAGTTTCATCCCCTTGATCTCTACACCAAGAAACAAATTACTAACTATAAACTACATAACAACATATGTAAGGAGCATAATTTTATAATTTCATAATATCTTACGTAGTCGCAGGCAATTTCGAATTCAATGGGGTGGCGCTGAAAACATCCCCTTCATCCGTCCTGTCATCCATTGCCAATTACATCCAATTATAAATTCGATTTTTTTCTCATAATAATGATAAAGAAATAAATTAATTGGTTCAAACTTGCCTTTGGGTTGTAGTAGGCGCGGTGGTTATCTGGGATTCTGCATCGCCGGCCATGTTTGAGTTCAAATTTGCAGGAGAGAGTTTTTGGGGGGAGAAAATTTTAGAGAGAGAAAGTTCAGAGTTCGTAATTCGTGCAAATGAGTTAATTCCCTCTCTGATAACTTGTTATTTATTGAAAACTGTCAAATCAGTTACTTTTCCATTATTTAAATTATGTTCAATCGATTATTTGTGCATGTTCATTTGGTCACACTTTGCCTTGAATTGCCAGCGTTTTGTTTTATGTTGATTGCGTTTTGGGGCGTGCGCACCTTCCTCATTATACGTGCGTGCGTATAACCTAAGGATTGGTATTATTGGAGTAAGAGAAAGATAAGGGATCGAAGGAGATAGAAATGAAAGGCACACATTGGATGTAGACCTGTTCAACGGATCGGGTAGACGGGTTTCATGTTCGATAAATGTGGGTTGAGTTGGATACGAGTCCGGTCGTATGAGGTTCAGGAGTATACAGATCACGGTTAGGGATATGGTTCTAAAAGTACGGGTCAATGCCGCCTTTTATCAAACTTTTTATTTTCATATAAAATGAGTATCTTTCTTTTGTAAAACTATTATTTCATCTTTAGTATAACAATCATATTAGTAACCTATACGCCTATACCTCCTTCGTCTCATATTACTTGAAACATTAATGACCGTCAACTTTTATAGTCATGAACTCCTAATTCCGTTATCAAACCTTAATTACCCTTATTTGAGTTGTTAACTTGAATTGACCATCATTAACATCTCACAAATGGCCCCTTTATCACTTTTCCTCCATAACTCTCTTTCTTCTTCTTTGTCCTTGGGTGTTGTTTCTATGCTATTCTTTTAGGTAAATGATTGAAGCAGTACAGCAGAGCCACTAAGGAACAAGGGGTAGCATATGCTACCCCTTTTTTTTTTTTCAAAAACAAATTACTTCACTTACAAAAAAAAGAAAAAGAAATAGATAAGTGTTGAACTCCATAGAGGCTTCTTCCTTGCCTTTCCCTCCTCAGCTCCCTTAATCCTCACTAGTCACTCCTCAGATAATCTCTTATCAATCCTCCAATTGATACAGTAATATGTCACAAAATGCGTCGATTGTTCTCACTTCAATTTCAATTCCAACAAATCAAGCAAAATCAGATACTAATTTCAGTAAAAGATTACAACTTTTCGCTAAATAAAAGAGGAGATTAATACATAGAATACATGGAAATAACTCTAAACCTCAGAAGAAAAAAAGTCAATAAATTAGGCTGAAAACAGAGGGACAAAGAAAGAAATGAGAAAAAAAGGGTATTGAAGTTGTTAAATTATGGAGAAAGACTTTATTAAAGCTTCGAAGTGAAGAAAATGTAAGAGAGAAAGAGATGAGGGATTAAGAGGAAAGAGAGATATAACGAATTAGAATTACAAAATAACATCAGTAGAGTGTCCTCTTAGTTCTGGCTAGAGTAGGAAGTAGCAGTAGTGGGTGGTTTGAGTAGTTTATCTTAGTTTGCTTTAATTGCTTTGTTTTAGTTTTTCCTATTTTGTTTCTTTGCGTTGATTTGGGGTTTTTGTCCCCTCTTTGATCACCAAAAAAAAGAATTACAAAATAAGACATATCAATATAGTCTAGTTACAATCATATTTCTAGAAAATCTAAAAGTAATACCATGGACATGCAGGGAGCTAGAGATAAGCATAAGCTAAGAAAAAGACAATCTTGCCCATTAATAAAAAAATTGAATTGACCAACCTATTGTTGAATATCTTTGTAATTTCTAGAAGGCAATTAATTTTTTTTAAATTTTTGAGAAAGAGAAGGCAATTAATTTAAATCATAGTTAAGAGTATATTAGAGCCCGTTCATTATCATTTTTTGTTTCCAGTTTTAAGTTTTTTTTGAAAACCAAAAACAAAAATATGAAAACCAGAAAAAGTAGTTTCTAGTTTTCTGTTGTCAGTTTTTAAAATTAGCATGTTTACTATCAATATGACTAATTTTTACCATATTATACAACTCATATCATATAGTTCTAAAATCATAAAAACCAAAAATTGGAAACTGGCAGTGATACCGAACGGGTCCTTAGTTGTTGAGAAAAATTGTTGATCTTGCATTCGGACAAAGAGAAAAAATAATCAAAATGTGTGGATTAATAGGCAAGAATCGTGATATTGTAAATTACAAAATTTTGTGTATTTTTGTTAGGTATAAATTAGCAATTGAGTTATAACAATTTAAACAATAAAGATGAAATTGTGATGTTTATATAAGACTCTAATTAGATACTACCTCCGTCCCCGAAAGATCTGAACACTTGTTGGGACACGTAGTTTAAGGTGATAAGTTGTAGTGTGGTTATCAAATGTTATATTATTTAAAAAGTAGATGTGATAGGAGTTGGTGGGATATTTTTTATTAGAGGAGAGAGAAAGTTGGGTAACTTTTTATTGATAAAAGGTAGAGTGTGGGCCAAAGATGTGTATAAGAAATAATATATTAATAGTGGGACCATGTCAAAAATGGAAGTGTTCAAACTAATTTGGGACAAACATAAAAGGAAAGTGTTCAGACTATTCTGAGACGGAGGGAGTATAATAATAATCATATATTTATGAATCATGAATCGAACAAAAAAAGAGAGGCATATTTCAAGTTTTTTCAGAATGGACACAAAATGAAACTGGAGATGGTTTTGTAACTTTACAAATTTAGATGTTGTTTAGCCACTTAAAGAAAGCATGGTAATTGATTTTTCTAGGAGGTAGAAGAAGGTAATAATGTTGTTCAATTAGCAAATATAGGGGAAAACTTCCTACAAAATGGAGAAATTTACTTCCCTAGACCCCTTTAGGTATCAAATGGAAATTCCCATGGTAAGTTAAAATCAAAATTATACATTTCCTAGGAAATTACACATTCTTGTAAAAACTAACTTGTTAGGAAAAACTACTTCCTATGCTAGACCAAACAAACACTTGATCAATATAATTTAAGGAGTTTTTTTAATCGATACCGCAAATTTATGCTACCCTTCACTCAAAATCCTGGATCCGCCCCTGGATTGAAGTAAGGATTAATTGAGGTTTAGTAATGGAATCAGGGGTTAATGATCAAAAAAGTTGATAGTCGTTAATCATTCAAGACAAATGGTTAATTATCAAAAAATAAAAGGATATGTGGTGAATTTTGAAATATTGTGGGTATATGATAAAATAAAACAATAGTTGGGTTATATAATGAAAAAATCCGATAAATTAATTATGCACCAAATGCATGCAATACCATTTGTTTCCTCTAAGCCTCTAACCCGTTATTGTTTCATCTTCCTAATACCATCAGTCAAAAAATTTATCTTCAATAGATCTATAACAAAATGTCATTTCCATCTAAAATGCTGCATGTATGATGTAGTTTGGAATCATCAAATTCTCTTCAATTCCCCAAATTGAATAATCGACAGTAGTAAGAGAAATTGGCTATAAAGGAGAATGGAAATTAAGATCTTCCACAAATTTGATATGCAAGAGTTGCGTAATGCTAAGGAAGGTTATATATATATATATATATATATATATATATATATAGTTTTGAAGACTAACAGAAGAACAAGTTTTATAAAGAACAAATATAACTACACCCCATTGGCTCTGATACCAGGATATATATATATATACCAATTGTAATCTAATCGGTAAGAATCCATTGTATTTCGATTTTGTTTAGAAACATTTTCTGGAATTTATTAAGCTTTAATAAAAAAGTTTCGTTTTTTTTATAATATAGTTAACTGAAGTTTATCTTTATTTCTGGCTATGGATTTTTTTTATAACTTATGGATGGGGACTACTAATTGCTCCCATATCTAATATTCCAATTTGATTTCTTGGATTACTTTGAATTTTACTATGCAGTTGAAGTGTAATTATGGTTTATTTTTCTTACGAACTATTGATAAGTTACAATTTACCCATTTTGGTTCTTTGTAAGCTAAAAATGAGAAAGAGGACCCAATGAAGGGGGATAAGTGAGAAGAAGGAACTGAGTCGGGAGGACACCGACAACGTGCAGAGACGTCGGGTGGGTACCGGCAACAGGAGAGAGACGGAGCAAGGCTAGTACTGTCAATTGTATCTCTTCCAATTTTGTTTATTAAAAAAAAAGATAAAAAAGGGAAGAAGCAGTTGAGAAAGAAAAGGACACGCTTGGTAATTATGAGGGAAGTTGGGTCGGTGTGTATACCCTTGTGCACTTCAAACCCCAATTCCCTTTTTATATAAGATAAGATAAGATAACATTACTTATATGAAAATATCTAATTTTTTTTTTGACAACTCAAAATACAAACAAACAGGTTACACATGCCGATTTCTTGCTGCTATAGCAAGATCATGCTCATATTTCACCTTGATTCTAGGAACATTAATAATTTTAACTAAATTGAAATTTGCTAAAAATGAAAGGATATCACTTAGGATTGTTTTTAGCTCCCATGCAGCTGAGTTGATGTTTTGTTATTATCCTTTCAGAATTTCCGCTGAGTCTGACCATATTTCTATGTCTCTTATCTGACCTTGCAATGTTGCCTTAATACCGAACATAAGTGCATATCCTTCTGCTTGTTTTGCTGAAGACGCATGAATGGTTTTTTTTTCCTTTGATCAACAATGCTACTCCTATCCATAAGAACCCACCCATAGCCTGCTTTTATCTTTCTTCCTTGCCCCTTCTCAGTCTTCCAGGCTCCATCCACAATGTGTTTGTATCTCATTTCTTCTTGATGACAATTTCTACTCCAGGAGATGTCTTCTTTTTTGGATTCCTTCTTTTGCATTCCCCCCACCTTCCCCTTAATATTTTCTTCTGGTAACTGATTGTTTTCCATCCATCTTTGCTTCCAATGTAGAAAGCAGATCATAATTTCACTTGGGCTTAACACATGAGAAGCATTAAAAGCACACTTGTTTCCAATCAACCATATACTCCATAAAATGTTTACAAAATCGAACACCTGTGACTCTCCCTCTCTTTCTTCATTCATTAAGAACCAAATCCAATTTTTTGTCCATGTCTTAATTGGGCACTTGGATGGGGTATGTGCTCGAATTCCAAAGGTTAAAGATTTCCAAATTCTCATTGAGATTTCACCATCTTTAAATAAGTGAGTATCAGATTCTTCATATTTTCCACAAAGTGGGCAAAGAATCTCTTTTAGGATTTTTCCTTTTCCTAAGGTTTACTCTGGTAGCAAGAGCTCCATTAAATAGCTTCCAATAATAAAAAATTTATTTTGGCCAAATTTTTTTTTCCAGAATAAAGAATTTTTTACCTGAGTATATCGCCATTTTTCGGTAACCAGTAGCCTGAACCAATGTTGTAGATACCGTTCTTTGTGTATCTCCAATAATAACCATCCTCAGTCTCTTCATGTGGAATATGGATGGTTTGAATTAAATCTGATGTTTCTTCATTAAACCACTTCTGTAGTTTGTCAACATTCCACATTTTCTCCTCGCTGATGAAATCCGCGACCCATTTTGGTTCCAAATCTTCATTTCTCGAGCTATCTTGGTTAAAATCTACTAATCTTGAACCTACCCAGTTTGCTGTCTTGATATCTGTGGTTTTAACATTCCCAATTCTAAAACCCACTCCTTTAGCCATGGCAAAAACACTGCGCATTAAACTCCTCCCTCCCCATGAGCAGTTACGTGGAATTGACCCTTTTAGACTATTAGCAGTTACGTGGAATTGACCCTTTTAGACTATTAGCAAACCAAGCTGACGAGTACTTAGCCTTGAAGATCTTACTAACCAACAGTTGCTCATTATATTGTTCTGGATTCTCCAAGCTTGCTTAAACAGGGTAGCTTGGTTCATGGTGATTAGATTTTTAGACCCAAACCACCATCATGTTTGTGTTTCTCTAGAACCTCTCTCTTTCTCCAATAAATAGGCTTTTTATCTTTGCTTGATTTCCACCAAAATCTCAGTAAAGATGAAGTTATTTGCTTTAAGATCTTCTTGGGAAACATATATGTAGCCATCATATGTGAAGAGAAAGCCACTAGAGAATCAGTTTTCCCACAAGGTTCAGATGAGAAAACTTCCATGATGTTATTGTCGCATCAACCTTTTGGTGTAGCTCTTGGAAAATGTTTAGAGCACAACCATCCACATCCATGGGGCAACCTAGGTACTTACCTAGTTTTTCCTTTGCCTCCACTTTAAGACCTTTGTTAAAAGTCTTATGTATTTTCTAGGAATGTTTTTGCTAAAAACTGCGTATGATTTTTGCTGGTTTATCATCTCCCCCGATAATTCACAAAATTCCTTAAAGCTTTATTGATATTCCAACAATTATCAATTGTTCCTTTGAGGAAAAATAACGCATCATCAGCAAAAAAATAGATGTGAAATTGAAGGAGCTCTTTGTGCTAGTTTCAAGCCTTTAATCAAACCCATATCTTGCTGCCTACTTAGTTGCCTAGACAAAGTCTCTATACACAATATGAAAACATAAGGAGATAGAGGGTCACCTTGTCTCAACCCTGCAAAAGGTTTAATTTTCCCTGGAGGTTCCCCATTAACCAGTACTGAGTAGGTAACAGTCGAGATGCATTGCATTATTAAGTGAATCCAAAGAGGGGGCATACTTATTTTCCGGAGCACTTTTTCCACAAACACCCAATTTACTCTCATAGGCCTAGCTTATTAAGGTCTAGATTAAGTATTAGGGAGAAACCAGATCTTTTCTTCTTCTTTTTCACATAATTTAGCATTTTATGAGCTATAATGCAATTGTCATTTATAGACTGTCCCGGGACAAAAGCACTTTGAAAATTCCCAATTAAGTCATTCATGATAGGTTGCAATCTACGTACCAAACATTTTGAAATAATATTATACGTAGTGTTGCAAAGACTAATAGGGCGGAATTGACTTACTTGTTCTGGTCGATCAACTTTCGGAATTAGAACAATATGAGTTTGATTTGTTTCTCTTAACAAATAGCCTCCCGAAAGAAAATCCAGTGCTGCTTTACTCATTTCCTCACCACATACATCCCACTGAGCTTGCATGAAGACTGGAGGAATGCCATCAGGACCAGGCGATTTAAGAGGCTTCATGCTTCTCATAGCATTTTCAACTTCCTCCATATTGAAAGGCCGAGAGAGGTGCGAAATATGGTTTTCAGTAAGACAACTCATAGGTTCCAACCATTCATCCAAATCTTCTACTTGACTATTTTCCAAGGTAGTCACTTCAAGGAGTTTTGTAAAGTAGTTTACAAATTCCATTTTGATTTCATCTTGGGAATTAGTCCACTCCCCGTTGCAATTTTTTATTGCTTTTATCTCATTTTGTCCTTGCCGTGTTTCGACACTTTTGTAGAAGTTGGACATTGGTTGATCACCCAGTTCATCCCAATTAGACTTTGCTCTTTGCTTCCAATATTCGAGTTTGAGGTCAGTAGCAAAACGAGCTTCTTTTCTTGCTTCTTTTTCCAAGTCTTTGCTTTCTTTGTCCCCCAAGTTTAGTTGGAGATTGGTTAACTCACTGTTAATCTCGTCCCATTGTACCTTATGCTTCTTTTTGAACTCCAGACACCATTTTTTACATTTGTTCTTTGCCACTTCCAACTTTCTTTGAATAACAAAAAGTGCCGAATGTAGCTTCTCAGTGTTATTCCAAGAACATTTGATTTCATTGACAATATCATCATACTTTAGACACCAAGATTCAACTTTATATGGTCTTGATCTCGTAACTTTCTCTGGTTTGCAGTCAATGGTCCGTGATCCGAGAGAAAGATAGGGAAATTTGTTATTTGGGCATGAGGGAACAAAGTTTTCCAAGAGTCATTACAGTAACCTCTATCTAGTCTCTCAAAAATGGCTTGACCATCTTTTTGATTGTTTGTCCAAGTAAAAGGTACACTATGGAACGAAATATTAATCAAGCTCCACTCACTAAAGATTTTCCACCTTTGAATTAATGTGTTTTCCCCCAATTTTTGTGAACTACATTCTACTTGATTGAAATCACCGAGGAGTAAATGGTGTCCTGGATGTGACCAAATAAAAGCACGTAATGTATCCCAAACCTGTTTTCTATCACCAATCACAGGGGCTCCATAAACGCAAGACACATAATAAGAAACATTACTTTGATCCTTGACATTACAATATATATAATTTTTGGCTACAAAGAGGATCGATGCTTCAATTCTATTAGACCACCACAAAATTAGCCCACCCGAAAGGCCTAAAGCATTACATTATGAATTTAGCCTTTGCCCAAAACTAATGGTTTGCAGGGGGGGAGAATCATGTCAACATAAAATATTAATAAATGAAAGATGTAATTATACAAGGTATAGTCTACTAGTTATCTTATTATTGCCTGAGCATTTATTTATCATACCAAATTATCGCCAACATCCTTCAGAATCATATCACATCCCGAATCTGATGATGAATTGAGACGGTATTTTGTAAATACTTAATTATCTTTAAAATATATTAACCATTTCTCCTATCATGTCTTTTCACCTATTAATCTGGTTGATCCGTGAAGTTCTTCCTTTCATTTTTAGCCTATTTTTCTTTTGGGTATTATTTGTAATGGTATGGACCGTAGACTAGTTGATTAGGATTACTATTGATTTTTATACTAGCTGAAGCAAAGTAGGCAAGTCAAAGACTCAAAAAGGGGCTCACTTTGTAATCAAGGGATACATTTATCTCTTGCAAATCGCTTTCTTTGGGTGCTACGTCTACTTGGAAATAGAAAATTCTTCATCCGTGGTTTGGAAATGGTAAAACTATGTCTTGGCCTAGTAGTTAAGATTGAGGTGCTGTGAACAATATGTCACAGGTTCGAATCCCTCTTCCCCTTCTTTGTACTTTGTACTGCCTTCGTGGCTCATATGGATAAAAAAAACACACACACACACCTTATAATATATATTTAATTAAAAATTAATAAAGTTGATACTTTAATAAAAGTATATATAATGAAGATGTTCTAATAGCAATTTATGCTAAAACGTTTTGTTAATTTGTTTAAAAAAATTACTAAAGAAAAATATACAAATAATACAAACTCGAAGTATTACACAATTTGAAAAAGAAAGGAGGAAGTATGATTTTTCCTCTTCTCTTGGCTCTTGATAAGAAGGATGGAAGTATCATATTAACCCGCGCATTGCAATGGTTTGGAAACCAATTTTTTTTGATGAGGTGGTAAATCGGATTTACGAAAATCCAATATCTAATCCCTAAACAGAGTTAGACTTTTTCAAGTTTAGTTAAAATTTATAAGATTTGTAACGTAATTCAGATATTAATTTTGTTTTTTCTCTTTACATTTCAGTTGGATTCAAAAAAGATTTGAACAAGCTACTCCAGAATTATATGGGATCAAATTCTTCGGATACATGCTTATTGCTTAATTTAGTGTTAAATAACCCTCCAAAATATTGATTCTATTTTTTTTATAACTAAAGGGAATAGTAGATCAAAAACTCGAACCGAATATGAAGAATTCTTTTTGGCAATAAATATGAAAGAAAACTTGGTCTATAGTAGTTAGCATCAATTCAATGGCGAAACTACGCCATGCATATCACGTATTCACATTAGCAACATTCTTCTGAATTCCTTTTTATTATTTTTAAAACAAACATACTTTTATTTCAAAATGTAGACTGTAAGGTACATGTAACTTAAACCCTCTACTTTCTCTCTCTTCCTTTATCTACACTTTTGAGGGTTTCTTCCGTTACCAAGGATCAGTAGCACCTTTGCTTGTAATCCAGGAAAAGGAGGCAAAAGATTTTGGATAAACTAGCCACCGCAAATTTTTACGTATTACCGCTTGTGTCTAGAAGAGTAGAAATAGATTATAGATGGATCCAATACGATACAAAGTTCATATGAGACTGAGAGTGAGGGATAACCTATTGGTTAGAGCTTCCCTTTCGGTTCCAGGAGGTTATGCGATCGATTCTCACCCTTGGCAAATTGGGATCCCCTTTATTCCTCTCAATTTGTCAAGGTTTCTCCTTACCTTATTATAAAAAAACTACGATACATCATACATCCAATATCATTATTTTACTCATTTTCTTATTTTTAATCTGCTACCTTGTTTATTTTACGCTTGCTAAAATAAGCAATAAGCCTCAAAAAGCCTTGAATGTACCATAGAAATTGTACTAAACAAAGCCTAACTCACTTAGTAAGAGTCGTATTTTAGAAAAAAACTATGAGCTCCTTACCAAAAGAACAAAATACGTACCAAGGACCCATGGGTCCAATGGTATGGTTTTCTATCTTCCACGTGGGAAACCAAGGTTCAAATTTTGGTGGAAGCAAAATGTCAATATTGTTGGAGGGAGGGGGGGTTTGGGGCTTGTTGGGCCTCTGGTTGAGTGGCCTTGTGCGAGGGCAGCCTAGAGGAAATTCATCTTACCACGGGTTCCCGAAAGGGAGCCCAAAAAAAAAATAAAAAAAATACGTAGTTTATATCTTTGCTCTCCAATTTTCAAATAAGTAGATATACTTAGAAAAGTTTAGATAAGAAAATATGTTACTAGTATCGAAATAAATACACCTCAATTTGGATTGTAGGATATCAAGTAAAATCTGTTCGATTAATATAGATAGGATTTGAGTGTATTGCGTATCTGATGTCACTTCACTTACCACATTTTCAAATATAGGTCAATTACAAATTATAACAAATTCAAATCTATTTCTTCAAAATCGGATCGTTTTTTTTTGAAGGGAACAAGAAGATAATCTCAAACATCAATTTGAAAATTTTCATCCAATTTACTAATATAAACGCTTCAAATCAGCTTTTGACGGCTCTATCCAAAGGCTATATCCACAATGCCACAAGGCAAGAACTTTTCTCCCCTGGCCTTATTTGACCAACAAGGCCATAAAACCACGAGCTCTCGATCATTCTCTCACCCACCACCCTCATTTGTTGAAATTTGACACATTATCCTCTTCCCCAAACTATAAGGTTAGTTATAACTTCATGCATCTTCTCATATATTTACATTTCCTCTCTTCTCCCTTTGTAATCTCTTCTTCTTGCTATCTTTGTTCTACCTTTCAACATCTAAAGCAATAGATTCCTATTGCTATAGCCTATAGGTACCATTTTTATATGCCTAAAACTTACACGGCTAACAGCTGTACATGTATAATTTTCCATATATAGGAAGAAGTAAAGCATAATACCACTTTATTTTTGAGGGTGTGAGTGTGACATTCTTTTCTATAGTATAAGATGGTGTATTTCCAAAAATATTACTATGATCTTCATGAAACAAGAAAACTTGATGAAACATCTTTTATTAAGAGTAAGATTATGAAAAAAGAATTAAGGTTGATCAAGAGAGTTCAATCTAAGCTTCTTTCTCTCCTCTTTCTCTCTTTCCTCTCTTGCAGCCTCATTTGGGTGTCTCAGATTTTTGGGTTTCCATTTTACCTCTCTTTTATACGTAAGTACAATATATTTTTGCATATTATATAGTTGATAATATTTTCTTCCGTTATATGATATGCTCTGTTTTCCCCTGTTTCCATGCAAACATGATATACTGACCTTATAATATCTTTTTTATTTGCTGATTATAAACAGAAGGAGAGAAATTTTCACATGAGAAGTTGGGTTCAGATTTTTCTATTGCTTCTTCAGTATCAAATGGTATTTCCTCCTATACATCTTTAGGTTATTTTTAATTGTAAATTTTCTTATGAGCTTAGAAATGAATCTTGTGCATAATATATAGTTTTAACCTGTAAAGCCAATGGTTAATTTATAGAAATAAATAAAACCTAATTAAGAATATTGAAACCTAATAATAATCTTGAACCTTAAATATACGTTAATGATTTATAAGACGACTCCTGGCGACTAAATCATATACTCGTAGTGCATGACGAATGTGGGCTTGTACAACACATGTGGGCCTTTGGGGGTCACGTGCTTGCTACACGATACTCATATGTTATGAGTCTTGTACTATGATATATGTTGTATTTTTTTCGTTGGAGATGATATGTCTTAAATTAATTGATTGATCAATTGAAAGAAAAACTATTTTTTAATTTTTTTTTATAAAAACTAATATTGTTAATACTGTAATTGATAAGCTAAAGTACTTTTTTCATATAATAATATTACTAAACATGTAATATTACTATATTATATTTCATTCTCTTTTAATTTAGAAAGGCTTATTCCAACTCATTGAACTGTTTAATTTCAGCTATTCTCTTCTTTGTAATTGGATAATGCTTTCCTTCAACTTCTTGGCGACGTTGAGGACATTGATAATCGGAAGTATAAAGAAAGAACAGTTTAATATAGCAATTAAACATTAGGTTTATACTTACTCAGGTTTCAAGGGGCTACCAAACAATTTGGACTAATCATATTGAATTTTGAGTAGTCCACAATACTAAAGGAAAATTATATTCTTGAGTGTCAAATAGCATCATAAGTATGCGAGAAACCACAATTCCTCAACATTCAATTATTCATAAATATGTTAGGTATTGGTTAGAGTATTGGTCAATTTTAAGTTATAATGGTCAATATATTACTATAATTATGTAAATAAGTCATAAATATAGCATATAACAAATAAATCAACTTGAATCAAATTTGAATAGGTCGACCTTGAGTTTGATCGGATTTGAAATTTTCATTATAACCTTTGTCAAATTTGGATAGAATTTCCAAATTTGACAAAGGTTATAATGAGAATTTCAAATCCGATCAAACTCAAGGTCGACCCATTGAAATTTGATCCAAGTTGATTAATTTGTTATTTGCTATATTTAGGATGTATTTACATAATTATAGAATTTAGTAAACAATTTTTATGTCACACATGATACCATACATAAAATAAGTGCGTGTTGTATAAATACACATATGATCGATTCCAATATTATCCGATTCTAATCCAAAATTATTTGGTTGAATGCAGGAACATTATATTGTGATAGAAGCCACTTTCGTACAGACATATGCTTCATGAAAGGAGACATTAGAACATATACTTCTTCATCTTCAATCTTCCTATACATATCAACAAACCCAAAAGCCCATCTTAATGACTTTGCTACAGATTTTGAGGAACATGAGCTAATACACGAAACCATCAAGCCCTATACCCGAAAATGGGAGACTAGTGTAATGAACACAATTGACCAACTACACCTAATCTCAAAACCCTTGGCTAACTCCGATCACAAATGCGACGTCGTTCACAACGTTCCGGCTATTTTCTTCTCAACGGGAGGTTATACCGGCAATGTATACCATGAATTCAATGATGGCATAATCCCTTTGTATATCACCTCTCAACATTTTAACAAAGAAGTCATCTTTGTTATCCTTGAATACCATTCTTGGTGGTACACAAAGTACGCTCAAATCCTAAGACAACTTTCTAATTATCCTCTAATCAATTTTAACTCCAACTCCAAGACACATTGCTTCCAAGAAGCTATTGTAGGGTTAAAAATCCATGACGAACTCACAATCGACTCATCCGGCCTCATGGAAGAAAGCTCGAGCACAGCCAATATGTTAGGCTTCCGAAACCTTCTAAGTCGAGCTTTTGAGGTTCCGAAAGGGGTGCTAAATCATCACAAGAAGCAGCCCAAAATGATATTGTTGTCTCGAAGTGGATCTAGAGCCATAACTAACGAGCATTCGTTGGTTAAACTAGCACAAAAAATTGGATTTGACGTACAAGTATTGAAGCCTAATCGAAAAACAGAACTAGGTACCATATATGAGGCAATTAGTAGCAGTGATATAATGATTGGAGTTCATGGAGCTGGCATGACTCATTTTCTCTTCCTTGAGCCTAAATGCATCTTGGTTCAAGTAATTCCCCTTGGAACTGATTGGGCATCGGAGAATTACTATGGCGAACCCGCGAAAAAGATGGGATTAAGGTACATTGGTTACAAAATTCATCCTAGAGAGAGCTCATTGTACCAGAAGTACAATAAAGATGATCCTGTTTTAACAGATCCAAGTAGTGTGAATAAAAAAGGTTGGGTTTATACCAAAACGGTTTATCTAGATGATCAGAAAGTCAGATTGGACCTCAAGAGGTTCCACAAGTTGTTAGTTCGAGTGTATGATGATCACTTCGTTAATTTGAGGAGTACATCTAGGAGGCAACATGGAAGGGTAATTATGTAGTAGTGGACTTCTGGTTCACTTCAATTCTTTTGTTCTTTAATTTGTATAGTTTTTTTTATTGTACATATTATATATTATAGAGTAATTTATACAAGTAATATGTAAATTCGAAATCAGTCTTTTTTAAATGTTAATAGTAAGCAATTTATTTTCACAAATTCTTTGGTGTACTTGTTACACTATAATTTATGGTATAACAACCTACAAATAAACCACCGCTTCTTTTTAAAGTGTATGTAATTACGCATGTTGCACAATAAATTATGGTGTAACATGTTACTGTTTACCCTCAAGACGCACTCATTCATTTTAATGCATATAGAAGGAGCTGATGTCATGTTACTTTGAACTTTTTTCCACTTTTGATTTTCGTGTCACATTCAACGAGCTCAATTTAGATCCAAACAACAACCACAAAAACATAGACCAGCATTTTGAACTAGCACTTCACTTCCACAAGTAAGCCCAATAACTTTTTTCATAGATGTAAAGAGAGGGATAAGCAACTTTGCATTGGTTTGTTACATCATATGCTTATAGAATATATTCGAGGTTTATCCACTGAAACTATCATCTTTTAGGTGATTTTAGTCTTTTCAGTTAGTTTAACAAACTATCATATTAGTATCTAGTCTAGTAGTTGCATATATAACCATTTGATTGGACTAGTATCTAAAGAGATAAACTATATTCGATTTTATCATACTTTTCTTTTTCTTTGGAGAGGAAGTTAATCATACTTTAGCCACACGTAATTCACCC
Organism: Beta lomatogona; assembly: GCA_947646795.1. NCBI lineage: Eukaryota > Viridiplantae > Streptophyta > Magnoliopsida > Caryophyllales > Amaranthaceae > Beta > Beta lomatogona. The sequence continues at coordinate 4,277,378 of CANSNZ010001065.1, read as the reverse complement.
CATATCAAACTCTCGTACCACATTACTATAAAAAGGACACATATGCATGCATTTCTCTTAGTTCTTCATCACTTCACAAACCTCATACAAACCTCTATCACAAGAGAACACAAAAAGATGATGAAAACACTACCTCTGTGTGCCTTGTTACTTGTTGCTTCATGCACCCTAGGATTGTCTAATGCTAGAATCCATAGAAAACTCAATGCCAATCCACAAGACGCCCTCGGGTTCTACGACAACCCGTTTATACCCCCGGCATTGAAGAACCTCCTAGACCCTGTTGTCCTGTACATCCCGAACCCGCCTAATGACCCGTTTTTCCCACCGGACTCGAAAAATGATCCTGCACCAACTCCTCCAACAACTAATTTCCCTTGGATACCCTTCCCCAATTTTCCTAACCCATTTGCCCCTGCCCCACCAATCCCTAAGGCTGACCCTACTTCTTCAAACCCTAGCCCTAGCACACCATCCACCCCACATAACCCTCCCACAAACCCTACACCCGCCACACCAAACCCTCCGGCCTCCTCGGGTGGTTCGGCTACTATTGTGTATCAAGGAGCAGGAGGAGGATTCAACAATGGTGAGTCTGATAGTTGGTGGTACAAGATAGATTCCAATGGTGTAGTATATACATCTCCCAACTTTGATAATGATCCAAATATACCAGCTGGCGTGAAACAGCAAGTGCAAAACATGTCTAATTACATCAAGCATGGTGGCCATCCATGAATCACTTTGTCCTCGATTGGAGAATGTTGGTTTTTATCTTAGTTTACTGAGGTATTAGTAGCATGTTGTTTTAAGGTGATCATTTAATAAATGTTCCTATTATCTCTTTAGTCTTGGAAAATAAATAGAGTTTTATTTTTATTATTATTAGTATTTCATAGAATATTTTGGCCTTTCTAATAAGTGTATAAATTGAAGCACAAGTTTAGCAAAATTGTTATCAATATTTTTCTTTTTGCTTGGGTGCAGTTTGTTTTTTTTCCTATTAAACAGATTATAGTTAAGCAAAACTTCATATCATAATTAACTAAAGTTTGATCTAGAAAATAGAGATATCATACCAATTACCATTTAGAAAAAAATGAGTGAACTAATCTTGAGCATCCGGAACGAAAAACTTATGATATGAATATATTATTTACTATTCTATATAAAAAGAAAAAAAAAGTATAAAAAGTATAAAAAGCAAAATGGTATAGATCCAGAAAATGTTTATTTACTATTCTATTATTTGGTTTCATATCTCATCTATGTGTAGTTCCGGTTAATTAGGTGATAAATGAATAATTGACAACAAACATGGTTAATGATTTTATTTGAAATCTGCTTAGCTAGCTGCAAGTTGTTTTCATTGGTAAACTGGAAAATGGAAACATATTAGCAAAAAAAAAAAAAAAAGCTAACTAAAGATTGTTAGTGGCCATTTCACTCTACTGCAATCAAAAGTTTGATGGATAAGATTTAGGAAAAATTGACAGGAGAGGTCTGAACTTTGGCCGATAATTTTTAAAAGGTACCAACTTTGGATTAACCTGTGGAGGTCCTAACTATAGGGGGTCCTAACTTTTATTGGACCTGTGTGACTTGTAACTGGCAACATAGGTCATAACCTATTATACAGGGTCCCACGTAATGTTTAATGAAAAAGTAAATTACAGAAGTTGGCCATTAACAGACCCTAGTAATTGTTTACCCCCCTAAAATTAACTTCTCCCTCCCTGAACTGTTCATCTTCCTCCTCCGTCGCCATTACTGTGCAGTTTTGAAGTTGAATGAAGAAGGAGAGCAGACACGTTTCGCGATTTTGAAGAAACCCTAGTAAGTGAATTATCTTGAACTTCTTTGCTTGTTTGTAAAGCTTGAATTTTTGGCAATGGTGTTTAGTTTGAACAGCGATTTTTTCGAAACAAGGACTTTAAAGGTGATGAGATGAAATTGATGTTCTGGAAAGCTGCTAAAGCCTATAGTGTGGCTGATTTCAATGAAGCAATGGAAGAGATGTCAGAGGTTAATAGTGATGCTGCTGATGCATTTAGGAAACATAATCCAGATGTGTTTTGTAGGGCATTTCTGAAGACAGCTAGCAAGACAGATGTGATCACTAGCAATTTATCAGAGACATTCAATGGGTATATCATCAATGCAAGAACCAAACATCTCATTTACATGCTGGAGGATATCAGGACTGCCCTGATGCAAAGGTTGGTGGTTAAAAGACAGGAAATGGAGGCCAGCTCTGCAAAGTTGTGTCCCAGGATTCAAGCTAGGTTGGAGAAGGAAAAAAAACTAGCTGCCAACTGCACTCCAATTCCATCAACAAATACAATATTTCAGGTCAACTATCATATGGATAGTGTAACAGTTGACCTTGAAGCTAGATCTTGCACCTGCAGGAAGTGGGACCTCACTGGTATCCCCTGTTGTCATGCTGTTGCCAGCATATTCTTCTGTAGAGGAGATGCTGAAGATTTTGTGGACCCAGTGTACACCAGAGAGAATTACCTGAGATCTTATGCTGGGTCAATCCCACCACTAGTAAGTGAAAGGCACTGGCCACTAGTCACTTCTCCTCTCATCCCACCACCCATTAAAGTTGGGCCTGGGAGACCAAGAATCAGTGGGAGAAAGGACCCACATGAAAACCCAAAAAAGCCTGGGAAATTAACTAAACACGGGGTTGAAATGACATGTACAATATGCAAACTTAAGGGCCATAACAAGAGGACTTGTCCAAATAAAGACAAAGCTCCTAGTCATCCACCTCACAAAAAGGCCAAGACATCTGATGATTCAACTCAGCATGGTGCTCAGAATGACCCTCACTTGGATGCAACAGCAGAGCCAAGCAGAACTAGAAAAGGAGGAAGGGTCATCAGGGGAGGGAAGGGTTCAAGAGGAGGAAAGAGAACTACAAATGCTGATCCAAGCAGCTCAGACCCACAGCCAAGCATAGCAGGGAGAGGAGGGAAGGGTTCAAGAGGTGGTAAGGGTTCAAGAGGGGGGAAGAAAGCTACAACCACTGTAAGTTAACCATTTGACTTCCCTCCGTTTTCTCAATATTTCCAAGTTCACCCTTTTCACCTATAATTTTGTTGTTCATGTCCCAAAATAACAGGTGCCTAAAGGAGTGGGTGTTTTCATAGCTGATGATGGATCTACTTTTGTGAGGGTAAGAAGCTCACATAATTGACCCTGATGTTACCTAATTATTGTTATCAATCTTAACTTACACTGACATGTCATGTGCACAGGGAGGAAGAGTACCAAGAATCATCAAAGAAACTGTGGGTTCAAGTCAAGCATCAACCCAAGCATCAACAAACTAAAACTGTTATATGTCCAATTCTGTTTTGGGAAAAATATTCTGTTTTTTGGCCACATTATTCTATTTTGGGAACAAAGTTGATCTATTTTGTAAAACTGTTGTTACAAGCAGTAGCTATGTTTGCTACAATTGTCCACTGTTGACAGTTATTGATATTTAATTGCATGTTGTGTCAATCAATACACTTGAATTACGTTTGTTTCTCAATATTTGCAAATACATGAAAGAGTAATACACAAAGTATGTCAAAATAGGATTCATTCATTCATCCAAAATGCATAATCATTGATTAGTTGTTACATTCATGAAATTGAAGCCCACAAAATAAGCCATCTAAGGCACTTTAACCAGCCTAAACACCTACATAAACATCCATCATCCATGAAACATCTATCATCCTAATGCCAATTTCACTCCTTACACATCCAAAAGTAAGCTAACAACATCCATGAAACAACCATCCCCATTATAGCATATCTCTGTCCCCTAGCTGTCTTCTGCATTTCCCCACGCATTAGTATCATCTCAGCCTTCATTTGATGCATAGACACTGTCATGTTATCCTTCTTCAACTTTAGTTTTCCAAGCTTCTCTTCTAATGTTTTGAAACCAAATTCGAGCTCAGAAACTGTTGTGTATTGTTCCATTAGCTTTGACTGCAAGTCCTCACATTGGTTGCACCCTTTTGTAAACATTGCCCCACTCTCCCACAAGAAAAATTCACAATCATGCTTCTACAACAAAAAAAGGGCAACAATTTCATTAAATGTCCAAATTGCAATTATCAATCAAAAAAACACAGAAAACCTTAATTTGCGCAATATCCTTATTTCCGCAAAACCCTAATTTGCGCAAAATACATCTGTTAGTAAACTAGAGAAACAGAGTAGAAAACTTACTGGCCACATTGAACAGCCGTAAAACCTTTTCCCATAGCTTCCACTGTTTTTCGATGTCCTAAGTTTTACCGGAATTCCATGGTTGCATCTTACAATTGCTTCACTTTTGGAGTTGATAGATCCAGAGCCGCCGGATTTTTGAGCTTCCATTGTAGCTTAACACAGAGAAAGAAAGAGAAAGGAAGAGAGAGAAAGATAAAGAGGGATTTTAATGAAATCAACCTAACGTGCCTTTTTAATGAGGTCACGTGAGGGTTTACCGGATTTAGTAGGTTGGCAACCTGTAAGGTCCAATAAAAGTTAGGACCCCCTATAGTTGGGACCTCCACAGGTTAATCCAAAGTTGGTACCTTTTAAAAATTATCGGTCAAAGTTCAGACCTCTCCTGTCAATTTTTCCTAAGATTTAAACCTTTATTTTCTAAATCAACATCTTTATAGATACTCCTTTAATTTTTTTAATAGAACAACACAATCAATAGAAAAGAAAAAATTTGAATGGACCGGATTCACAATAACTTATTGTGCACTGGAAACCATGTGATATAACCAGTTTTTATTTGATACAATTTTCAGTTTAATATAGTTCGTTTTTGTATGATATAATCACTTTAATATAGTTAGTGTTTGTATGATATAGTTAGTTTTTGTATGATATAGTCAATTTTCTGATATAGTTCGTTTTGTGTGACAAAGTCAGTTTGAATGCACAATAAATTATTGCAAACCCGGTCCACCCCAGACGTTTTGATCAATAGATATGACCTCCGTCCCTTAATACGTGAACTTTGACCAACAAATATTAACAATATAATATTCACATACCACTATCTATAATGTGAATTTAGTAGTATATGAAAGTATTTTTAAGAACACTCTTATGAATATACGAATATGGCAATATATTATGTTTATAAGAAGTATTGACTAGAAGTCAATATTTTTAACCACAAAGCAAGATTATGTAACATGTTAAATGTAAAGAAAGTGAAAAATAATTTGCTTCAATCCTACAGATGTTTTTCTTTACTTGATAAAAAAAAAAGAGATTAAAGACCTAATTGGCTAATATTACCCATCTAAAGCACTTGAGTGCATAATTATATAGAGAAAACACTGTACTGCCACTTTGGTAAATGTAAGATTTTTTCCGGCGAACTGGTAAGATAAAAAGGCAACGCAAAATTTCTTCCGGAGAAATGAGTGAAATAGAGAGTTGGTTTTTGAGTTTCATTTAAAAGCTTACCAAGAAGTCTTTTGCTATGAAGGTTTATCAGGAAACATTGGTCGATAGTGCGCACGAGTGTAGATAGAGGATGGTGCGCACCATCCAAAACGCATCAACACAAGGCATAAAACGCGGGTTCATTAAACCAAAAACGCACGGAAAGAACATCTGTTGATCTCCAATCATTTTTCCACACAAATTTTCAGAGACTTTCTCTATCTTCTTCCCAAATCCTCCAACATCTCTCTACCTTCTCTCTAACCTCTCTCATCAAACTCTTCAAATTCTTCATTTTTTTGCACAATTTTCGTACGTGAATATGAACACAACAAGATGCAAAGCGAAATCGACAACATAAGGTATTAGATCTATGCATTTGATAAGAAAATAGAACATTTTTTTACATTTTGCACTTTCTTTTCTTATTTTTTTTCCCTTTTTTCTAGTAAAATCTTGATAGTGGTTTGTGAAAAAATGAAAACAGCCTTGCAATTGATATCCGAATGAACAAAGGAGAGAGCCCAATGAACAAAGGAGATGAATGAGTTCAACATCTAGAAAAAAAACCAGGTAATTAATGTTCATTGTACTGTAAATATATGTTCGTTGTATAATTACAATGTATTCATTGAATTTGTGTTGGTCGTATGTTTATTTTATTTAGCCATATGTTTATTATGTGTTTGTTCAGATGTTAGATACAGTTGTTTATATGTTCATTGTGTGTTTGACACATATTAATTGCATTAATAACAAGAATTATGGCATATGTTCATTGTCACGTTAGCATATGTTAACTGAAACATATGTTGGTCAGATTTTTATTGCATTTTAGTCATATGTTCATTATATGTTTGTTGTATGATTGTGTGATGTTTATTGTACTATTTACAAATACAAGGAGCACATTTTTAGGCTGATTTTCATTGCATTACTAGCATGTTCATTTTAATCACATCTCGTTATATTTGGTCATATATTTATTGTGTGTGGGAGCATGTTCATTGTATTATTAGAATGTGTTAATTGTATGTTTGAAAGCATATGTTCATTGTATTATAAACTTAAATAATTTTGTTTGGCAATTTTGAATTTTGTAAAATTCGAAAACATACTAAATTTTGAAATTAGTCGAAAATGTTCAATCCAAAATTGCAATTGTTCATTCAACAGAAAAAATGTGTTTATTACACTAAATTTTTTATAAATGTTCATTCCAAAATTCCAAATGTTCAATCAAAAATAGTGTGTGTTCATTATCCAATTTATTACTAACATGTTCATTTTAGTCACATGTTCGTTATATTTGGTCATATATTTATTGAGTGTGGGTGCATGTTCATTGTATTATTACAATGTGTTAATTGTATGTTTGAAAGCTTATGTTCATTGTATTATAAACTTGAATAATTTTGTTTTAACTACTGCTCTTTCCTTTCTTGTATCAGTTCAATTCGACTAGTTCAGATACATTATGGTGTCACGGATCTCACAAATCAAATCAATAGGAAATGGAAGGAAGCTCGGAAGCAAGAATATCTTCTTAATGAACTTAATAGTGTTTAATTAGCAATACATGTTCTTTTGTAAGACTTTGGTGTTCATATGAGATATTGATGAGTGAGATTTATCTCACTCCTAGGGTAGTTTTTTAGGCTATTTTACTTGATTTATTTTGCATTTTAGTTCCCTTTTTCCTTAATTTCACCTCTTTTTCTATCTAACTCTCTCTTAGCACATGTATACATATACTTGCATCCCCCTCCCCTACTCTTCTATTTGATCTTTGATGTGTAGGAACTCAAGTTCCTACAAACTTAGAGGGAAGCAAAAAGGGAAGCAAGAAGAAAAGGACCGCCCGAGCTGTCAGCAACCCGCCCGGGACAGGCGCCCGCCCGAGCAAACAACCAGCCCGCCCGGGCCAGTGAGTCCGCCCGAGCAGATAGGCAGCCCGCCCGGGCGCTACATCAGGCCAACTTACTGCCTTTTCCCTGAAAATTTAGTGCACGGCAAGGGTATCAGCCCGGGCCCATTCACCCTGCACCGCCCGGGCTCCTCTTACTAGCCCGTCCGGGCCGGTTTTAGCCCGCCCGGGCCTCTGTTCGCTGGCCCTTTTTCCGGATTTCTTTTCTTTTACGACTCGTGTAATTAGAGGGGGTATAAATACTCATCTACCCTATTTTGGAAAGTATCCCAGATTTTTTAGAACCCTAATCTTGCTTACTAGTGGAGGAGAGAGAAAACTTGGCTCAAGAGGTGTTATTTGGAGATTGAAAATCAATGAAAAAGTGACAATTTCTTTGAAGTTTCTTGTTTCCTTAGTAATCCTCTCAATCCTTTCTTTCTTTCTCATTGTTTTTATGCATTTCTACTTTGTTAGTTTCATGTCTTCATTATTTAATCTTCATGCTTAGTAGTTAATTTAGATTAAAGTTTCCATCTTTTCTTAGATTCTTCTTGTTTACTCACTAGATTTTATTTTGCATTTACTTTAAAGTATTGATTTTTGGTTTTGCTATTTTTAGATTGGTGATTAAATGCTAGTTTTTCCATGTTTAGGATGTTTGGTAGTATATTGGGTAGTGAGTAGTTCATTAACTAGGATTGGGAGTAGCCCAATCATTGTTTGCATCCTATTTTCATGAGTAGAGTTTATTGGGTTGATTATGCTTGGGATTTGTGCAATTTCAATCTTTAATGTTGATTGGTGACTTAGTTGATGTGAGCTCCATCACCTTTTGATCCTTTTGTTGCCCATTTAATGGTTTACTTTTATGTGGTTGACCTTCATGATCGATTGATTAGTTGCTACACATCACTTGTTGATTGGTATCAACTTGGGTTTGATTTCAATTCCTAATTAACTTAGCCTAGTTAGGTGATAACACCTCGAAATATAGGTTTTGTTGCCATAATTAGGACTCTAAACTCCCTAACAACGATTTTAGAGGTGTTTAGGTTTGTTTATTTCCCTTTGCATATCCCCAATACATGTCAACCCCCTTACCTCTATTTGGTTGTTGGATGTGAACTATGATTGTGGTGATTCCCCATTCCTAGTGTTTTTCCTAATTTGATTTCAATAGTTTGTACCCTTAGTTTAACCAAAACTTGATGATTTCTTCGGCCTAGCTTATTGTTAAATTAATACATTTCGATGTTCCTTAGTCCTCGTGGAAGAATGACCCTTGCTTACCACTCTACTTAGTTTAGTGGTCTAGTTAGGTTTTGTTTGACTTTAGGAGACTAGTAACGACCTAGTTTCTCCCTATGTCGAAATGGCGCCGTTGTCGGGGACTTCGGCTTACATTGATTTGTGTTGATTAGATGAGTCTAGGCTATTTGTGAATATTCTTGTTTTTCTTTGATTTTTTTTCTTTTCTTATCCTTACTAAAAAAATGGCAAGTATCTCTTTTCCTCAATATGAAAATGAGTCCTTTTGGGTTTATTTCGAGAGACTTGAGGACTTTATAAAGTACTATGGTTATGGTCTTTGGGAGACTTGTGAGATAACTTATTGGGGTTTGAATGAACATACTAGAGGAGTGGTTGAAAATATGTTTGATGGTGCATTTCGAGCTATATCTTTAGATGAAGCTTGGGATTTCTATTTGTGGTTAGCTAGGGATACTTATGATTTTGATTGTGCTAATTGTCATGATTCATCAAATGTTGGCGTGAATTCCTTTGATGAGTCAAATGTTCCCACTAGTGACCCTATTATACATGATTTTAATCCCCCTCCCTCTTATGCTTATACCAATGATGTGCACTCCAATGTTGATGATATTCATGCCACTTCTCAATTTTCATCGAATTTGTGCATGGATTTCAATCAATTGCCTCATATTCCCGATATTGATTCTCATATGCTTGATTGTAATCCTCCTCCCCAAAATGGTCTCCAAATTAGACTCCAAGCACCTCTTCAATTAGGACCGCCCATCAACACCACTAGTCTAGAGAGTATGATGCAAACCTTCATGACTAATCAAGATAAAGAGACTAATGAGTTGAGAGAGAGCTTAAAACAAATGCAACTCCATAATAAAATGCTAGATACTCGAGTTTCTCAATTGTTGGAGTCTAGGTTGGAGCCTACTTTTGCAAATCAGGAGCAAAATGGATCTTATGATGACCATGATGAGATTATTGATGATTCGAGGGATGTTGAAGTTGAAAATCAATTGGGAAAGAGTAGCCTAGATCTTGATGATGGTTTTTTGAGTAGTGATGATGAGGAGTATGCTCTTGAGGAGAAAAGACCCATTTTTGAGGATATTGTTGAAATTGAGGATGTTTATGAGTCTATACATTCTCTTTTTGAGTCTAATGTGTCTTCCTCTAATGAATTGGACCTTACTCTCCCTCCTTGTGCGTTAGAGTACCCACCCTCTCCTACCCCTTCTTGCTTAAGTGAAGATCTTGGTCAATTTGAGAGTGAGATACATCATTTGGTGGTTGGTGATGTTTTTGAGGCTTCAGAGGATGAAAGAGATGTTGGTAAGGATTCATTGGTTGAAAAAGTGTGCGATTTGAAAACTTGTGATATAAGAGAAGTCATTTGTGAAACCTTAGTTTCCATTCCTTCACCTTATATCCCGTTTTCAAGAAAGCTCGACCTAGTTCCTTCCTTTCCCATCTCTTTCCCTTATTTACCCAAATTACCTCCATTAAATGAGCCCCCTTCCTCATTTCCCTCTCAAGTGCCCAATGTGATTAATTTTGAGGAAGAAAGTGAGATTGCCACAAAAAAAGAGTTTGTTGAGGAGAGTTTGTCATTTCATTTTTATTTTTCTTCTTATTTCTTTGTTTTTCCTTTTGTTCCTTCTTTTAGGCATCCTTCTCCTCATTCGCATAGAGTTGCATCGCACTTTATGCATATTTTGCATTTTATCATTGCATACTTAATAATAATTGAAATGTGTGCTAGTGCATATGACAAACTCTTACGATCATTGAATTGTTATTTATTAGAAAGGTCAAGCTTAGGACCTTAAATAAGCCTTTATCGGGAAGTAACCCGTGATTTATTGCTTTCATTTTATTTCTTTTAATTTTACTCATTTTTCTTTTCTATCCTTGATTTTGATTTAGGCGCATAACAAGACTCATTCTTAATAGCACGTGAAAAGCAAATCATGGTTTTGAGGAAGTTGATTAGAAATGGAGAAATTGGGTCAAATGCAAGCATTTACACCCACCTACTATCCGGTGGCATCCTTTCTATTCTCTTTCTCTAATGCTTTATTATTGTAGAACATGTGCTTGTTAGTTTGGATGTTCTTTCCCCCCCCCTCCCTCCCTTTGATCGTATTATTCAAGCATTGAGGACAATGCTTTATTCTAGCTTGGGGGAGTAGCTATTCGCTAGCTTGGGGGAGGTGTATATACTCTATTATTTACTTTTCTCTTTTTACAAAATTTTAAAATCTAAAAATATTTTCCTTTCTTTTATTTTTCTTTATTTTCTTCCAAGTTTTGATTCTCTTTAATAATAGAAAAAAATGAAAAAAAATGAAAAATTTGAACATCCAAAAAAAAAAAAGAGGAATAAAGAAAAGTACAAAACATTTTGCGTCCAAGGAAAGATTCTTGTTGTTAGCAAATTTATGTGGATTCCTTTGCTTTGGTCATTTGGGTGGATGAGTATAGGTGTTTCCATTGGATGCTTACTTGTATGTGTAATTTGGGGCGATTAGGGATCGATTAATCTTTGGTGCTTGATTTTCTACTTGAAAAAGACACACTATGATTCTAAATGTTGTGAAACTTTGTGATTGAAAAGAGTCGAACTAGTTCTCTTTTGGAAGTTGTAGTGACCCTAGTTGAATCTTGAAATATTATTTGGTGCACAAGTGATTTACCTCCAAATAAGCTATGCTAAGAGTTAAATTGATTGTTAAAAAGAAAAAAAAAATTGTGGTTTATGTCTTGAGTCCAATAAGTGGAGCCAATGAGCCCACAAGGCACAATAAGCCTATTAAAGTCCATGAAAACGAAAAAAAAAAATCAAAAAAAGAGTCAATAAGTGGTAATATCCACATATCCTTGAGAAAGTGGGTTGTCGAAATGGTTGAGTGGAAGCTTGAAAATTTAGTAAGTAGAGTCTCCCTAGTAATGATGAATGTCATTATGGCTTAAACATTGAGACTCTAGACCCATTGCTCAATCATTATAATACTACAATCATGGTTTTCTCTTAGCAAAAGTCAAGTTTGGGGGAGTTTATGTGCACTATAGGTGATTATGATCAATCTTGGGACCATCTTCATCCATTTGAGAACGATTTGTAACTCTTGAATGCCTTAGTACACTCTAATTGATGTTTTGAAGCTTTTAATAGTGTCAATTATGCACCTTAGATTAGCCTATCCCCTATATTCCTAAGTCATGGATACATATTGATGATGGTTATGCTTTGAAAGTTTGCTTAGATCGTTCATTGCTTTGTGAACCATATTTAAAGAGATGACTTTGGCTTACTATGTGTTTGTGCTTGATTAGAGTTGTTGGTTAAGCCTCTTGGGAAACCCTCGCGAGATCTCACTCGCCCTTTAAAGCGATTTAGGGGTTTAAAGAGCTTGTTGCATGCGCTAAATGGAACCGTGATTCCTACGAAAGTGAGTTAGATTTCTTGCTTTCTAGTTTAGCTTTTAATAAATCTTTTTACTTTCCTATTTCCCTTTTGTGTTGCTCAAGGACGAGCAAAGTTCAAGTTTGGGGGCATTCCATTTTGACATAGGGAGAAACTAGGTCGTTACTAGTCTCCTAAAGTCAAACAAAACCTAACTAGACCACTAAACTAAGTAGAGTGGTAGGCAAGGGTCATTCTTCCACAAGGACTAAGGAACATCGAAATGTATTAATTTAACAATAAGCTAGGCCGAAGAAATCATCAAGTTTTGGTTAAACTAAGGGTATAAACTATTGAAATCAAATTAGGAAAAACACTAGGAATGGGGAATCACCACAATCATAGTTCACATCCAACAACCAAGTAGAGGTAAGGGGGTTGACATGTAGTGGGGATATGCAAAGGGAAATAAACAAACCTAAACATCTCTAAAATCGTTGTTAGGGAGTTTAGAGTCCTAATTATGGCAACAAAACCTATATTTCGAGGTGTTATCACCTAACTAGGCCAAGTTAGGAATTGAAATCAAACCCAAGTTAATACCAATCAACAAGTGATGTGTAGCAACTAATCAATCGATCATGAAGGTCAACCACATAAAAGTAAACCATTAAATGGGCAACAAAAGGATCAAAGATGATGGAGCTCACATCAACTAAGTCACCAATCGACATCAAAGGTTGAAATTGCACAAATCTCAAACATAATCAACCCAATAAACTCTACACATGAAAATAGGATGCAAACAATGATTGGCCGGCTACTCCCAATCCTAGTTAATGAACTACTCACTACCCATTATACTACCAAACATCCTAAACATGGAAAAACTAGCATTTAATCACCAATCGAAAAATAGCAAAACCAAAAAAATCAATACTTTAAAGTAAAAGCAAAACAAAATCTAAAGAACAAACAAGAAGAAACTAGGCAAAGATGAAAACTTTAATCTAGATTAACTATTAAACATTAAAATAAAGCAATATAAGAGGAGAGAGAGTAAGAAATGCTCATTGATAAATTGTTGAATCTTTAAATCCAAGTTGTCACCCTTGAATCTCCAAACTTCAATCTCTCTTTGAGTTTTCTCACTTTTCCCTAAACTAAGCTATGGAGGCTAATCCTCCCTAAAACCCTAAAAATATTCTAAAACTAAAAGTAGGGAATAAAATAAAACTTTACTCCTCAAAATGGGCTAAGGGGGGTATTTATACTCCCCCTCAATTACATCGTCGTAAACAAAATGGGCCGAAGAAAAACGTGCGAATAACAGCAGCCCGGGCGGGCTGACCAAGGCACCCCGGGCGGGCTGGGTCAAGGCCCGGGCGGTGCAGGGTGATCGGGCCCATGTTGATCCACCGGGCGGGGCATGCTATCCTTCTTCGTCGAGGCAGAAGCTCCACTCTTCAGCAGCCCGGGCAGGCAGGACACTTGCTCGGGCGGGCCAGCAGACGCGCCTGATTTCAAAGAGCCATATCTCTTTCATTTTTCATCGGAATCAGGATTGTGACCACTCGTTGGAAAGATATCGAGCTAAACTTTCATCTCCAACTTAAATCACTGAAAAATATTATTTGTAGTGAAAGTTATGACCATTTTAATATGACCCTTGTGCACAAATCCTTCTAAAAGCTCTTATTTTGGCAAAATTGCTCCACTCTATGATTGGTGTGTGGTATGGATAGGTGGGAAGTGTGGTGCAGGATAAGCTCTATATTATAGCACTAAATCAAGCCACCCCTCTAACTTTAGTTCCAAAAAGCTTACCTACATAGAAAACCAAACACAAAGGGGAGAAACTATACATATAAAATAATGAAATGAAAATAAATAAAGAAAACAATAATAACTAAAAAGGAAATAAAATTAGAAGAATAATTATGAAAATTAAACTGAAACGACTCTAATTAAGCACAAATTATTACCCTATGAGTGACATAAATGTCTCTCATCAGATATATTGTATTAATTTGGTTATATTTCTACATTTGGGTACATACTACATTTTGAATTAATCATCTTTTGTAATTACTTATTTTTTTGATAATATATAACTATTCAGTTGGGTTATTCATTATAGATAGTATTTTGTTCATTGCAAAATCATATTTGTACATTACAAATAATAATAATGACAACATAAATATTTATCACAATGAACATATAAGTAATTTAAAAGAACATTTAGAGAACTTGGATGAACAAACTAACATTTGAATCAACAATATGTTAATGAAGTGAGAAATGAACAATAGTAAATTTGAAAAATATTTTGAAATTTGAATTTTGAAAATCAGCGGTAATTTTGAATTTTTAAAATTCGAAAACATACTGAATTTTGAAATTAGGCAAAAATGTTCAATCCAAAATTGCAATTGTTCATTCAACAGAAAGAATGTCTTTATCACACTAAATTTTTTATAAATGTTCATTCCGAAATTCCAAATGTTCAATAAAAAATAGTGTGTGTTCATTATACTACAATGTCCATTGGAATAAACTGGATGTTTATTGGTTTACAACACACATGGGGTGAAAAAGTAAAGGAAAAAGAAAGGGAAATTCTCAGTGGTAGCCACAAGGTTTGGCTTTTTATCAATGGTAGCCTAAAAAAAAATTTGTTATCAGAAATAGCACTCAACTTTTGCAACACTTGACAACATAACCTTAATAATGATTAAATGTTAACTTTACTTATTTTTTTGTTAAGTTTAGGGTTTTAGCTAACTTGAGTTATTTAAACCAAAATTACTAACTAACCGTAAAAAATACACACTACCCCCAAAAAAAAAAAAAAAAAAAAAAACACTAACCCCTCATATTTCATTACTCTTTTGTCGATCCTTTCCTTCTCCATGGCTTCTCCACTACATCATCACACTTCAAACATAAAAATGCATGCTTTTTAATTCTAAATGGAAGTACTAGTCTTGTAGTTTAAGAATTTCGCATCAATCTGGGTTGAAATTGCTTTTGAAATTTTTGAATTTTTGGTAGAGCAACTGTTGCTTTATTTCGACTGGTTTTTTTGATTTTTTGCGCACGAATTTTAGAATTTTGGCTCACAAATTGAAGTGCTTGCTTCTGTACACAGGTATCAGTGTGTAGGGCTGGCAATCAGGTCGGATCGGGTCATTTTCGGGTTGACATGTTTACATAAATGGGTCAAAAGCACCAAACCTGAACCCGACCTGTTTACATAAACGGGTTAGAATTTCAAACCTGAACTGTTTGTAAACGGGTTGACCCGAACCCGACCCATTTAACCCGATTAATTTTAGAAGTTTGTTTCGGGTTCAGGTTGACCCATTTACTTAAACAGGTCAAAAATTCTCAACCGAACCCGCTTATTTCAGGTCAGTTCGGGTCGGCTTATTGGGTTGGGTCATCTTTTGCCAGCCCTAGGTATCAACATTTACTTTGACATATTTTTTTTATTATTTTTGGGACAACAAGGGTTGATTCATGTTGATCGTTATGTGCTCTGTTGTAAGGGGTTTTTTATTCTTCTTTTTGGTTTTTAATTTATTCTTAATTTTTAATGTTAATTTTTGTTGGCAAAATTTGAATTGCATGTGTAATAGGATATGTGTTTTACAGAAGTGATTTTATTATGTTGGTGTGTGAAGTTGTGATTTGTTGCTTGTGCTAAAGATGCAGTTAAGGGTGATATAATTGTTCTGAAATTTCAATATATGGGTCAAGATGTTGATATTATAGTCGATGACATTGATAAAGTCATGCTAACTGACTAAATCATAGAGTATTGGGATAAAGCCGAAGAACAAAAAATAGATGTTGAAGTCTTATGTGTTTTGATAAATTAAGCTACATGGAGGGAAAAGCTTAAGTTAGGGTAGGTTAGTAATTGCACCCACAAATCCTAAAATTAGCAGAAAAATAAGTAAAGTTAACATTTAATCATCATTAAGGTTATGTTGTTAAGTGTTGCAAAAGTTGAGTGCTATTTCTGAAAATAAAATTTTTTTTTGGCTACCATCGATAAAAAGCCAAACCTTGTGGCTACCATTGAGAATTTCCCAAAAAGAAATTGAGGTGGGTCCCACAAATGTTCATTCCAAAAATTGCAAATGTTCAATGACAATTAGCGTGTGTTTATTATACTACAATGTCCATTGGAATAATCTTGATGTTTATTAGTTTACAACGCACATGGGGTAAAAAATTGAGGAAAAAGAAATTGAGGTGGGTCCCACAAATGTTCATTGGAAAACTGCAGATGTTCATTGGGACCGTGCGCACCTAGAGGAAGTACTTCCGTGCGCACCTTCGAATTTTCGGTATCAGGCATGATATATTCAAGCAGTAACTTTTTCGCCTAAAATTAGCGGAAGCAAATTACGGCTGGAATGGCAATGTCCATAGCGCATGATTACAATTGGCCGAAGATTATAGTTGAAGGCGATACACAAGTGGTGATCTACGCTTTCCAAGGTGTTCGGATTGAGTCTAATCAGTCTCCACGTGTTCGGATCGGGTCTATTCAGTCTCTAGTGAAATTTGAGTCTATGATATTCGGGTGGGGCTAGGTGTTGCGCTACACCCTTTCCACCTCAAACTTGTCGATAAACTCTTTCACATGTTCTAGAGATAGATTTAATTGCTGATTCTAATGGAAGGAAGGTGCATTGCAATATTGCATAGAACCTGAAGCACATTGGTCGAATTCATTCACTCTAATCATATTTACCTTAAACAAAACCCCACATAAAAAATGGATGTTAGACATAAAAACAGGAGAGAAAAGAGAAGGATTTAACTAGCCAACTGTTGGGAAAGTGATCAAGAACAACACACAATGTGTAGCGGAAGCAAATAAACTACTTTCCCACTTGTGTTGTAAAAATGACAATCACAACCAATCTCAATCAAATGTAATATGAACAGCAAGAAACAAAATATATATGCAGCCCACAAACTATGAAAATAAACACACAATGATTTACGTGGTAAAACCCCAACAAGGGAAACCTCCACGGGCACCGCCAAACGGTACCAAACTCTTCCACTATTCAACAATAAATAAGTGGGTACACCAATGTCTTCCCTAGATAATTCTAGAGGTGCTACAAACATCAAGAAACATTCTTGGAACAACTACACTCCATACAACCACTCAAAAACAGGAAAAATAACAAATATGGAGAATTTAGGGCTGAGTACAAAAATACCGACTTTGGGGACACAAAACGACAATCCAACCGTTGGATACGAAGGTTAGGATGGCAGGAACCTTGTGTCAAAATTTGGCGTCGATCGGACCACGTTTGACCTTCGATCGGACCAGAAAACGAACACAGCTCTAGTGAGAGAAATTCACTCAAACTCTCTGCCTTTCTTTTCTGTTTTGTGCGTGAAATTTCTTCTGTTGTGCTGTATTTTTTTTTTCATTTCTCTTCAGCAGCACATATATTTGTCATTAAGCCCTTTTTTATCTTTTGTCATCATATGGGCTTAAGAGATACATAACCCACATGGCACTAAACATAACAAGCCCAAAAATAACATTTATATTATGGACTCCTTCCTCCAAGTTGGAGGGATAACCCAACATATCTCCCCCTCACTCCTACTTGGGGGGTTCGACCAAACCTGCTTTCAAACGGCAAGCAACAAGTCTATCCTTGGGTAAGATCTTCGTCAACATATCTGATCCATTATCATGAGTATGAATCTTAACAAGCTCAAATAACTTGTCTTCTATCGCTTCTCGAATCCAATGATATCTCCTTCGAATGTGTTTGGTTCGAGAATGATAGGTAGAATTCTTGGCAAGGTGGATGGCACTTTGACTATCACAATGGAGTAGGTATTTTTCTTGCTCCAAACCCAACTCCTCAAGAAAATCTCTCATCCAAATTAATTCCTTACCAGCTTCAACGGCTGCCATATACTCCGACTCAGTAGTCGATAGAGCAACACACTTTTGCAATTTTGATTGCCATGAGACTGCTCCTCCTGCAAATGTCATCAAGTAACCAGAAGTAGACTTGCTAGAATCAACATCACCGACATATCGGCATCCGTGTAGCCATCTAACACAGGTTGTCCGTAACCAAAACATAAACTCACTCTAGAAGTACCTCTCGAGATACCCGAGAATCCATTTCACTGTCTGCCCAATGCTCCTTTCCAGGATTAGACATGAACCCGCTAACTACCCCCAACAAAGATGAGCTATATCCGGCCTCGTACATACCATGGTGTACATCAAGCTACCCACGGCGGATGCATAAGGCACATTCTTCATTTCTTTTCTATCACTATCACTTGCGGGACACCGACTCAAACTCGGTTTCATGTGACTTGCAAGTGAAGAGCTCACGGGCTTAGCCTTGTCCATGTGAAATTTTTGCAGCACCTTTTCAATGTATCTTTCTTGTGATAGCCATAATTTCTTCTTTTTCCTATCACGAGAAATGTGCATACCCAAAATCTGCTTTGCAGGACCAAGATCCTTCATTGCAAAAGATTTACTCAAGCTGGCTTTAAGACTAGCAATCTTGTTAGTATCACTACCAACAATTAACATATCATCAACATATAATAAGAGAATAAGAAAATCACCCTCGACAAAATTCTTCACAAACACACAATGATCAGCATGTGTTTTGCGGTAGCCATGGTCAATCATAAATGACTCAAACTTCTTGTACCATTGTCGAGGTGCTTGTTTCAAGCCATACAAACTCTTCTTTAAGTGACACACAAGCTTTTCTTTTCCCTTGACCTTAAAGCCTTCTGGTTGTTCCATGTAAATTTCCTCCTCTAAATCACCATGGAGGAATGTTTGTTTTCACATCAAGTTGTTCCACTTCCAAATCTAAGTCAGGCACCAAACCAAGAACAACTCGAATTGATGACAACTTCACAACCTGGAGAGAATATCTCATCAAAATCAACCCCTTTTTTCTGTTCATAACCTTTCACAACTATTCTTGCCTTGTATCGAGGCGATTTGCCATCTTCTCCAGTCTTCAACTTGTACACCCACTTGTCTTTGAGTGCTTTCTTCCCATTGGGCAACTTTACAAGATCATAGGTGTGGTTCTCATGCAATGACTTCATCTCTTCTTGCATGGCATTATACCACTCCTTGCTATGTTCATGTGACATAGCTTCATCAAAGCATTCAGGTTCTCCTCCATCAGACAATAAGACAAACTCATTTGATGAGTATCTCTGAGAAGGTTGTCTTTCCCTGGTGGATCTTCTTACTTCAGGTTGTGGTGGTGGCTCTGCAACTTGTTGTTCATTTTCGGGTTGCTCATCATCGGCATTATCACCATCATCAACCATTTCTTCATCTTCTTGGACCTCTCCCCCTTCAACTCTAGGAGGAACTTGTGGAAAAACAGGATCATGGTTGACTGGAGTTTGAGAGGATGGTTGTTTCTTTGGCTTTTCACAATCTTCAATGGTCTGGTCTTCAAAGAACACAACATCTCTGCTTCTAATGACCTTCCTATCAACAGGATCCCATAACTTGTACCCAAAATTATCTTCAGAGTACCCTAAGAAGATGCACTGCTTTGACTTCTTATCAAGCTTGGATCTTTCATCTCTAGGAATATGCACAAATGCTCGACATCCAAAGACTCTCAAGTGCTTGTAGGAGACATCTTTCCCCGTCCAAACTCTCTCGAGGAACATCACCATCAAGAGGAATTGAAGGTGAAAGATTGATCGTGTACACGGCCGTGATTAGTGCCTCGCCCGTAAAGTCTTTGGCGGCTTTGCATGAGAGAGCATACATCCGATTCTTTCTTCAATTGTTCGTTCATTCTCTCTGCAACTCCATTCAGGTGAGGTGTCTTTGGAACTGTTTTCTCGAAGCTTCGATGCCTTCATTTTTGCGAGTAGCTTTCAAATGGTCCTCTCGTACTCTCCACCATTATCGGATCGACACATTTGAGTTTCCGGCTGTTTCTCTCTCAACTCTAGCCCGGAACTCCTTGAATGCGAAAAGTACTTGGTCTTTGCTTTTCAACACAAAAATCCACACTTTTCGGGAGTAATCATCAATAAAAGAAACAAAATATTGAGCACCACTATGGGATTTGACATCCATAGAACATACATCGGTGTGAACAAGATCAAGAGGATACTTTCTTCTACATGGGGGCGTGTATGAAATGCAATTCTATGTTGCTTTCCAACCTAAACAATGAACACAAGATTTTGAGGACATACCCGAAACATCGTGGAGATCTTGCTTCTTGGCAAGCATTTGCATACCCTTGTCACTCATGTGACCAAGTCTTTGATGCCACAAGTCACATGAAGAAGAATCATCAGCAACATTTATCTCACCTTTATAAGGTCTAGCTTGCATCACATAAAGAGATCCCTGCTTCTTGGCTCGGGCCACTACTAAATTACCTTTGCAAAGCTTCCATTTTCCATCACCAAAGTGACTAGAGTAACCTTCATCATCGAGCAAACCAAGAGAGATCAAACTAAGTCCGATGTCCGGTACATGTCCGACATCTCTCAAGATCATCTTGCAACCCAGTAGAACTCTCTAGGCACACTGTACCCATTCCAATAATCCGAGATAGCCCATCATTTCCCATTCTTACACTACCAAAATCTCCACTAGTGTAGGATGAGAAGTACTCTCGTGTGCGAGTGAGATGAGATGAAGCACCCGAATCAATCACCCAAGTGCAATCATCACAAGCAAGGTTTAAGTAACCTTGATCACCAATAAAGAGCAAATCATCACTGGTTGCTACAGCTGTGATGTATTTCTCTTCTGTTTGTTGCTCAGAAGATTCACCTTTATCTTTTCTTTCCTTCGATTTATCCCTTTTCATCTTTCTGCAAAATCTTTTAACATGACCCGGCTTGTTGCAATAGTGACAAATGATCTTGCTTCTTGACTTGGATCTCCCCCTCGGAATTGTCTCTCGCTATGAGAAGTTCTACTTTTACTTCTTCCCCGTTGGCATCTTGGGCTACATTAGCTTCATTTTGAGTTGAAGATCCCATCTCCTTTCTTCTAGTCTCTTCATTCAACAGACTAGATTTTACACTTTCCATAGTCAACTTGCCTTCAGGAGCAGAGTTACTAAGTGACACCACAAGAGTATCCCAACTCTCTGGCAAAGAACAAAGTAGTAACAAAGCTTGCAGTTCATCATCTAAAGACATTTTCATTGCAGACAATTGGTTGACTAAACCTTGAAAATCATTCAAATGCACTACTATGCTATCACCATCTCTGTACTCCAATTTCACCAATTTTCTCATCAATGACGCTTTACTTAAGGCATTCTTCCTTTCATACATAGCCTCAAGTTTCTTCCACAATTCATAAGCATTTGTGTCATTGGCAATATGCTGAAGTACACTCATGTCAACAAATTGTCTAATTGTGCCAACAGCTTTCCGATTCAAAATTTTCCATTCACTTTCAACAACCCCAGTCGGAATATTTTTATTTAAGATTGGTTCATACAAGTCCTTTACATAAAGGATATCTTCCATTTTGGTTTTCCACACGGAATAATTACTGGAATTCAAATAAATCATCCCGTGCACACCAACTTTATCATCCATTTTAACAACACACCAAATGGACAGAGATTAAACCCGGCTCTGATACCAAGATGTTGGGAAAGTGATCAAGAACAACACACAATGTGTAGCGGAAGCAAATAAACTACTTTCCCACTTGTGTTGTAAAAATGACAATCACAACCAATCTCAATCAAATGTAATATGAACAGCAAGAAACAAAATATATATGCAGCCCACAAACTATGAAAATAAACACACAATGATTTACGTGGTAAAACCCCAACAAGGGAAACCTCCACGGGCACCGCCAAACGGTACCAAACTCTTCCACTATTCAACAATAAATAAGTGGGTACACCAATGTCTTCCCTAGATAATTCTAGAGGTGCTACAAACATCAAGAAACATTCTTGGAACAACTACACTCCATACAACCACTCAAAAACAGGAAAAATAACAAATATGGAGAATTTAGGGCTGAGTACAAAAATACCGACTTTGGGGACACAAAACGACAATCCAACCGTTGGATACGAAGGTTAGGATGGCAGGAACCTTGTGTCAAAATTTGGCGTCGATCGGACCACGTTTGACCTTCGATCGGACCAGAAAACGAACACAGCTCTAGTGAGAGAAATTCACTCAAACTCTCTGCCTTTCTTTTCTGTTTTGTGCGTGAAATTTCTTCTGTTGTGCTGTATTTTTTTTTTCATTTCTCTTCAGCAGCACATATATTTGTCATTAAGCCCTTTTTTATCTTTTGTCATCATATGGGCTTAAGAGATACATAACCCACATGGCACTAAACATAACAAGCCCAAAAATAACATTTATATTATGGACTCCTTCCTCCAAGTTGGAGGGATAACCCAACACCAACCATCGATAGTCGATAATATAGCTTTTCGACTTTTACGCGCGTCATCAAACAACTCATCTGAGTCAAAGGCTTGGCTGAAACACCCTCAACCAAGTTTATTTCGATTATTAAAAACCTTAATATACTAATCATATTAGGTAGCGAATCGTATGAAATAAAATGCGTCATACACAACTTTCAGCCAAAAATATTGGTTCATCAGACTCATATGACATCTTTTTTACCAAAATGGCTATTAGTTGCTATTTTTTTACCGGTTTGGCAGCAGAGTTTATCAAAGTAGCAATGAGGTGTATAATTTATTACCAATTTGGTAAAGTTGGTCATTATATAGAATAGTAAAATGTTGAATTTCATATAACTCGATTGATGGAATCATTATTGCAAAATAAAGAAAATGTTGGATTATTTGTCTGCAATTTTTGAAAAGATCGATGTGATAGCAACATTACGCATTTTAGTTATACTATATGTCTGCAAGTTTGGGATTGAGTGTTTAACAAGTCCATCTTCTTCCAACAAAGGAGGACCAAAAGTCAAAACTACACAAGGAAAAGCATACACTAATTTTTTTTTACAACGCTACAAACTAAAATATGCAGATTAAAAGTCCGATGGATGGGAATTTGTACTTTCAACCTTTTACCTGGAAAGATTGTCCGAGAATGCACCATAAACCAACCGGAGGATGTTCCAAGTGAGCTCTTTGTTAACTTCTCTAATCTTCTTACATTTTTAGCGTACTTCTCCTAAGATTCATCTAATATTTAAAAGACCTATTGTTGCTCTGCACTGCAAACAAAATAACACAAAATTGAGCAAAAGCGCAAAAAAGAGTGGGAAAGTTTACCATACACCATATCATTGAAAATTGCAAGCCTAATAGCAAGTGATACTTGCAGTTTAAGTTCCGTCAAAAGCTACAATTTGCTATAAGATTGGTAGGTTATGACGAGTGCAAACATATAACATGAGAGATGGGTAGCAGTAGCACAAAGCCACATTGTATGCAATGTCAGTGACATCAAAGGGCCAAAAAAGAGAGTACTAAAAGCAGAATAAGTATATTACATCATAATCATCTGTGCATCATTCAACGCAGCTTTTTGTATCAGTTCCTTTGGTTTCAGAACATAATCCCCGTGTACTAAAAGCAGATCCTGAATGGAATTAGGAAGGAAAAGAAAACCTTGTCAACCCCTTCTCAAACTCTCGAGGCCTCAGGAGTCAGGATTCACATAAATCATAACCGCACCACACTGAACATCAGGATCCATTTATCCACATAATATATATTGTGAATCTTGAGGTACACAGTTTGACAATGCCCACAAGTGACGCAACCGCATCAACAAAATTAATATTTCTACCATCTAAGGAGGGTACACGGCAACATTACAGCTCAAAGCCGAATTATCATTTGGCAACTAGAAGTGAAACACATTTGCTATCTCACTTGCGCTTCTTGACCATTACCTTGGTCTTATAACGCCCAACTATTATCCGGCTATGCTATACTGATGTAATCGCTTTTGTATGGATGTAACGCCACCCATGAACAAAATGGAAATAATAAGATTAAATTGTCCTTCATGATAGATTTGCGAGTCAAAAATACAAGATTATGAAAATAATGGAAATAAGAACACGCTCTTTTGATTCTCAAACGGAATAGAAAAAAATTAGACTAAGGGAGAGGGAGAAAAGGATCCAAAAACTTATTTTCCGTGTGCACATGGATTGCTCAAGAGATACCAGCTAATCAGAGGCCCAGAGCACAAGGATTTCATAGCATCACTAGTTCACCGTGTACATGGTAACACTTGGGATATAATGTGCAAAGATCATTTGTGTTGCTTTGTAAGGCAATCTAGACATCCTAGAATAGCATTTGTGAAATTAATTATACCATTAAGATAAGCCTGCTCTTCTCTTTAGGGAGCCGACCTGCCAAAATGCTCTGGTAAATAGATGTCAAGAATACATCTATTTCATGAGGAGGTAGATCAAGTAATATATGCAGTCACAACTCACGAGGTTGCTAGAGTAAGGCCCACCCCAGAAACAGCTGGTAGAAGTTGCACATCCCCAAAAGCATGGTATACGAAGAACTGGGATATTGTACCAGAAGTAGATAGTGGCATGGAAAAACTATGAAACAGCAAGCAAGCTATAGTGCTAGTTTTACATATGATCCTTTTGTCATAGGTATGGCCATGATGTAGAGGACCCTTATATAACATGAAGCAATCTATCTATAAGCCCTCAGAAGGACAGACATCAAGAAATGAAACACTTCATACGAGAGAACCAAGGACACCTTTACAATGCGAGCATAATACTCGAATACTAAGGAAACATCAAGTGTTAGACAAGGAGCCAATCTCAAACTCTTTGAAGAGTTGGTGTAAGGTAAGCTCAGCAGAAAGAAGAATTTACAAAGTACAGTGATTCTACTAGACCCACTGCACAGAAGGTTTCAAGGAGAAAAGAGGAATGAAGAGCAAAAGTAAATATTATAGATGACCCCCTAACGAGGGTGATAATGTCAGCTTTTGAGAGGCTGAAACTCTCCTAATACAATTCACCAGATATTTCTCAATGCTTTCCTTTCTCTGCTCTTCTCTTATTTATATACTATAAAGCTACCTCTACTACAGATACATCCTATTGTATTTCTATTCCTCCCTAACTAACTGCTCATGATTCATCAAAACTAACTTAACAAGAATTACTTAGCTTCCCTTTAGGAATTACTTAGATACACTTCTGCTGGTGAAGCAAATAGGAGGGCAGTCCAGTGAATGCAACCCAATACCCCCCCAAAAAAAATAAAAAAAAAATCACCATGTCCTCAAGGCTCAAGGTGAAAGTCAGGGAAGTGTTCTTGAATCATGGCAAACTGCTCCCAAGTGGCTTCAAAATCAGTTAACCCCTGCCATTTGATGAAGACTTCCAAGATGGAGACCTCCTCTCAAGTGGTAGTACGTACTCCCAGAAGAGCCTGAGGTTTTTGCTTCTAACTCCAAGTCAGAATTGAGCTGAGGAGGTAGATGAGATAGAGAAGATGGTGGGGGCCCCAAGGCTCGCTTAAGCTGTAAGTCATAGAACACAGGGTGGACCTTGCCAGAAGTGGGAAGGTCCGTATTATAGGCAACTGATCCCACCTTAGCTAGGATGTCATAAGGGCCATAGAATTTGGCCGCGAGCTAGAGACTTCTGCCGATATGGTTGAAGTTTGAGATATACTTTATCCCCAACCTCAAAATTCTCATCACGCTTGGGCTTTCATGCGGTGTTGTGCTTGTAACATGTGTGAGCGCAGCTCATCCAAAATTGCATCACGCTCTTGCAATTGGGCATCTAGGGATCCCACAACTGTTTGACCATGGTTATGATAAATAGGATGGGGAGGACCACGCCCATAAAGAGCACGAAAAGGTGTCATTTTGAACTTTGAAGGCTATATGCGGGGAGGTATTGTATGAAAATTACGCCAAGGTAGCCAATCAGCCCAAAGACGAGGTTTTGCGGGCACGAAACAACAAAGGTAAGTTTCGAGGCACTTGTTCATCACCTAATAGGCGGTGCTTTGCAGTGGCGGATCTTGGAACTTTTGCTACTGGGGGCCAAAAAATTCAAATGACATACGAAAGTCTACAACAATAAAACATACGAATTTTATTATCAGGTCTAAAGTAAACAAATAAAATATATACTATATCAAAAATATCAAAATAAACTAAGCTATAAATTGATTTTTACATCTGATAAGTAATAAGTCTTGGCACAAAGACGAAATAGAAAAGTCAAAAGTTCAAAGCTTTAAATAGCATTAGGTAAAACATGTATAAGAAAAATTAGATAAAGATAAAAAAAACAATAGGTTTAATTTCTAAAGGAAAGAAAAAAAAACACTTCAAAGAAAGAGAAAAAGGAAGAAAAAGAATATAGTGGTATCCATGCGTGGGTTGTGGGTTTCTCTCATTCTGGGATACAATGGTACAGTAGAAATGTGCATGTGAGTGATATACCTACAATTGTTTATTAAAGGAAGTACATATGTGTCAGTGGCTCAGTTCACTATTTACAACATCAACATCACAATTATTATTCACAACCTGTGGGCCCAAGTATTTCCTCTTTCCCCTTCATAAGACACGGTGGGTTAAGTATTCCCATGGCCCATGTGTTGTACTCCTATTTTTGAGCTTTTTTTATTGGGCTAAAAATAGCAAGACCTTATTAGATTTTTTTCCAAAACCTTTTGGGGGACAAGCACAGTCCTGCCCCCAAGAAGGTCCTCCCCTGGCAGAAGAGATATGTTGTGGAGGCAGTAGAGTTCTTTCTAGAAAATGCTCGTGAAGATGAGATCTAAATGATGGACGCAGGAAACTCGTGTAAACGAACGACCTCCTTAACGAGCAATGATGCAACGGTGAGGGTGGTAAAAGGGTGTTTTAACCCTATGAAGTGCACGAACTTGATTAAGTGGTCACAATCATGAGGATGGTGTCACACCCTTTACAGCTAGGTAGCCCTTCGATGAAATCCACTAAAATATCCTCCCATACTTCGGCTGGGACCGGTAGGGGTAGGAGTTGGGTTTGTAGAAGGCCCACCGGTGATTGCATGGAAGCCTTGTGTTGTTGGGGAACCGCGCATTGCTGCACATTCCTCGCCAAAAACACTCAGAAGCTAAGCGAAGATATGTTTTCAGGTCGCCGGAGTGGCCTCCATAAGAGTGAGAAGAGCAGAGTTGGGCCGCTATAAAAGAGCTTCTCATGCTTTGCCGAGTACTCTTTAATTGTTTTTCCCCCTTGAATATCCCGCATCACGTGGAAAATAAATGGATCATGAGAGGATTGCTTTTAGAGAGTGGTCGGATTGGAGATAGGCTATATAAGGCCCAAGAGTTGGGTCGGGGGTTAGCGCCTAGGTAAGGCGTCTGCAACATGGTTAGAAGCCTCGGGCTTGTATTAGATCTGAAAATCAATGCCTTTCCGGACCCACTAATAGTACTCCAAAACCCACTTCACGTTGTTCTATAAGGAACTTTAGGCTTTGTTGGACGGTCTGAATAATAAAGGGCCGAGCCAATAGGTAGTGATGCCATTTTTGGACCAAGAGGACAATTGCCACTAAGTTCTTTTTCATAAATGGGTTTGAGGTGCCCTCGTGGGCCGAACATGTAATTGTAGAACGCGATGGGCCTATTATTTTTGCATAAACACTGCGCCCAACCCAAAGCCTTCGACCACAATAGCCTTAGAGATATCAGGCATGGCCAAAATAAGAGTTTGGATCATAGGATGCTTCAACATTTCAAAAGGCCTGCATCAGTCCACCCAAAGCATTCCTTCCTCAATTGGTTCATCAACGGCCCACCTACATAGTGGGCAATGAATTTCGAGTAGTAACCGTTAAGGCTGCATAACCCACGCCACTCTATGATGTTTCAGGGAATGGGTCAGTCCACTGTAGATTGGATTTTATCCTAATCCAATGCCACTCCTTGGGCTGAAGTAGCATGAGTACTTATTCTAGGTCACGAACTCATACTCGTACCCGTACACGACATGATACATTTCCTGTACGGGTATGCGTACCCATTCCTAAAATTTCGAAATCTTTTCGTTTCCCGTCCCCGTACCCGAACTCGAACCCGCACCCATATATGTGCAACTTAGGCTGAAACAATATGGCTCAAGTAGAAGATTTGTTGCTTGCCATATTCACACATCTTGTGATTTGCATATAGTTTGTGGGCGGCCAAAAGATCAAAGACCTCCACCAAGTGTTAGAGCATGGCTCTCCTCATCTCGACTATATATTAAAATGTCATTAAAGAACACCAAAACAAATTTTCGTAGGTAGGGGCGAGACATATCGTTCATTAAGGATTGAAAAGTGGCCGGAGAGTTGGTTAGCGCGAATGGCATCACCTAAAACCCATACCCATCGTAGGTCGAAAGGCGGTTTTATGGACATCGGAATCCTTAACCCAGATTTGGTGATATCCGGACTTAAGATATGATTTGGAGAAAACTATAGCCCAATATAGTTCATCAAGCAACTTGTCATACTAGGGTACTTATCGCACCTTTTCATTATCGAGTGCCTGATAAGCCACGCAAAAAAGCCACGCCCCGTCTTTTTTCTTAACCAAAATCATGGGACTTAGAGAACGGGCTAGCTGATGAGTTCCAGCCTCTAACATCTCGCGAATGAGTTCTCAATATCATTCTTTTGGATTTGAGGGTAGCAATTCGGCCTAACACTTATTGGGTTGCTGCGCTCTTTGAGATGATGGACCCGTAGTGGTGGAAGACTTGATTGTATTTGGAACACACTTTGGTATTGGTTTAGGATATTTTGTAGATAGGTTGGGATTGGGCTTAATATGGTTTACTTCAACTATTAATCCACTTACTTGCTTCTAGAGGGTTCACATTATAGACTTAAAGGAGCTCCTTGCCCAGAGAAGGGTCACCACATAGAACCACTGCGGAACCATTCACTTGGAATTTCATCATTTGAGTTCCCCAGTTGGTGGTGAGTTCCCCGAGCTTCAAAACCATTGCACCCCTAAAAATAGGTCGGAGTACCGAGGTCCATTGTAAAAAGTCTTTAATGACCGACACTCCTTGCAAGTGGAGGACGACGCCTTGTCATACACCGCTGCATTGAACGGACATAGTGGTTCACAAAGAAAGCCCAAACTCGCCGGTGATGGTCAGCGGAATGTTAAAGTTCTGCACCATGGTGGTGGATAAGAAGTTACGCGTGGCACTCGGTACTATCATAACCACCACTTCATGGTTGCTCAGTGTCCACACTAACTTCATTATTTTGGGATTCGTGATGCTCACCACTGAGTTAAAGGAGATTATGGGAGGATTTACCGCTATTGTTACAAGTGGTGCCGACGTATCAAGTTTTTTGATAAGATCGAGCTCGTTGTCCTCGTCATTGGTGAGCAACAACTTGAGCTCTGGTTTTTTTACACCAATGACCCAAAAGCCATTTATCGTCACAGCAAAAACAAAGGCCGTTCTCGTGCCTCCTTTGAAATTCTTTGTCGGGAGCCAGCTACTTCGTTAAACCAGCTAGTGCTCGTCGTTTTGTCAATTTGGGAATAGGCTTGGGTGGGAATGTTTGCAGTGGTGTAAGTTTTTGTTTAGGCTGGGCCAAAATGGGAGGTGGTTATAGGAAGAAGTGGGTCAAAGTTTTAAATTTTTTTGGTGATGGACTGGGTTAGGCTAAAGGGTGGGTTAAAGGATTAGGCCTTATTTAACGAGGCTCCATATCCATATTTTGGGTTGGTTAATCGAAACTTGTCCCCACTTGAGGGCCAGATCTATCGGAGTATCAAGGTTAGGAGGCCCGTGAAGCCGGATGTCAACCTTATATCCCTTTTAAGTCCAGTAATTAACTGGCATTGAAAGCATTTGGTACCCCGCCACCGTACCCACTTGAGACAAGGCCAACCACTGCTCGTGGAGTGAGCCCTTCTGGGTGGTCCGAAATTGACGGCGTCGTAAAGCCTTGAGTTTGGCCCATTGCATAATTAGCCTCCTTTGATTTTCCCATTGGTACTAGAATAACGCATCCCCTTCTACCGCCATCACTTTGCTTCCACCTTGTCCTCCTATAGATTATAAAAATCAAAATATCGTTCAGCCCTAAGGATCCACCCATGTGGGTTTATTATTCCAACCAACAGAGGCATATCAAGTTTCTTAAACCTCTAATTTAACTCCCCATTAAAACTACACGGTGGTGGATGTAGTGGTCGCGGATTCGATTTTCCGGAGTATGAGAAGTTAGATCATACCTCATTCTGGAATTGGGCCTGATCTTCCATGAACGTCGTCATTCGAGCATCATACGAGTGAATTCATCGAGACATCGAAGTTGTATTTCATCCAAGCATAATCTATTAAACGGATCTCAACCAGTTCTTACTGAATTGTCTCCACTCTTTGGGTAACATTACTAGGCGCCTTTAAATCACCAAGATTAAGATTGTTGCTCTGATACCAACTGCAATGTATCTAATAGACCCACTACACACAAGGTTTTAAGGGGAAAAGAGGTATGAAGAACAAAAGTAAATAGTATAGATAATCCCCTGAGGGGTCTGATGTGATAAACTCGGCTTTTCAGAGGCCAAAGCTTTCCTCATACAATTCAACAAATATTTCTCAATGCTGTCCTTTCTCTACTATTCTCTTATTTATAAAGCTACCTCAACTACAGATAGATTCTTTTATCTTCCTACATCTATTGTATTTCTATTCCTCTCTCTCATGATTCATCAAAACTAACTTAACAACAATTACTTAGCTGCCCTCAAGGAAATACTTAGATACCCTTAGGTACCCTTGTGCTCTAGCAGAAGCAAATAGGAGGGCGGTCCAGTGGATGCATTCTGCAACTAGTTACTTAATAAATCAAGCTTAGGTTAAGTATGCGTAATATATCCCTACTAGTTAATCATAAGTACTATGTGTCGCTTAATGCATAAGCCGTAAAAATCACGTCTATAAACTAGTAAAGGAAACCACAACAACCAATGTGACTAAAAATTACCTTAGTCAAGATACTTTAAACATTAAAGTTCAAGCATTTAGGTTGATCAAGGGCCATAGCATATATAAAAGGTCAAAATGAGAAGATCGATGTTCGAATCCTAGTAGCTTCAACTACAACAAAAATTGCAAAGGCAAAAAATCAAACATCAAATAGATGTTAATTCAATATCTCTAACAAAACTTACAGTGAAAAGGCAAGTTGAAGGAGTTCATCAATACATCCGACCAGTGCACTCCATTGAACCACAGTGGCAACTCTTTTTCTTGATGTTTCCTAGAGAGTCAAAAACCTGATTTATAGTGTAGTTGTAATGATATGTAAGCTCTTGCAGAGGAGGAATATTCTCTGCAGCAAAAAACATTATATGGGGAATTCTCTTGTCTTCGTGATCGTATAGGACATTCTGTGCATAAAGGTTAGGAGAGCAGCTATGATTGATAAACCTCCCGATGTTTCCATACCTCACTGCATCAATGGTAAAACCAATATTTTCTATCACATCATCAGTAGCTGATGTCATTTCAGGTAAGAGAGCAGAAAGTCCATCCCAAAGACTAGTATCATTATAGTTCTGTCCAATATCAAATAGATACTCATCATTTCCAGTTCTTTGTTCGGCTTCTTTGTCATCCAGCAACTCTCCTATATATTCACATATGAAGCTACCAGATGGAATTGCAGATAGACATCTAACACCCCACCCTCTAGAGTCAGTCTTGAAGACCTCAAGCGGAAGTTTGATACCATGTTGGCTGACTCTATTGTGACAAGATGGAGGGCACTTGCACAATGGGCCACATTCATATACAAGGGGCTTTGCTTGAACAATAGCCCCATTGTAATTGAATGGAATGTCCCCTCCGTTCTTCACTGAACAAGCACAATGCTCTGAATCTGAACAGCCATTCTTACAATCACAACCCTTAGGAGGTATAGGCTGACACCAATCAGGGTACATCACACTAGTAATATAATTAAATGGTGCGGGTTTCTCGTCATCTATGGTGTTGACTGCACATATTGGGACGCCCTCTTTTCCTTCCGAAATATCAGCAATACAACGACCCTCACGTGCCTTATGTTTCTTGGATTGTTTCACTTCCTTCCAAGCAAGCTCTGGCTGACCTGGAACTCTTCTCAGTTCGAATTTGTAGACCAACTTTCCATGGGGTCCAAGATCATGCCAGTATTTTTCAACAGTGTACAATCCATCATAAGTGTATGTTGCAATAGTTTTTGATCTTCCATCAGGAGTATCTGAAGGCTTTGTCTCTTTAAACCCTCGAATAACCCTCACCAAAGTCTTTCTATCTATGCAGTTCTTCAACGCTAAATTCCCTCGTTCCAGCTTCTGATCTTCAGGCTGCTTATCTCCACCTGTAGCATTTCCTCCCTGACCGGTATATATCAATACATCAGAGCTGTCCACATCATTAGCATAACCTCCTGAAGCCACAATGCTGATGGCAACAGCTTGTTTATCTAGCTTGGTTGTATCTATACCACCTTGGAGAGGTCCATGAAGCCCAATTATTGCAAGTTCTATGCGGTAGTTAAATATATCGCCTACTTCAACTCCAGGGACAGGTCCTATTACTTTCCCTGTGTTGATATATTTTCCACGATCCTTGAGGACCTTTGCCGCTCGTAAATCAGTCCTCTTACTGGCGTTCTCTTGGTTTTTTGACTTTGTTTCTTCTTCTTGCAATAGCTTTCTGTGAATAACCTGGAATAACCGTAATGTCTCTCGTACCTTACTACGAATACCTTTCTCACTTGAAGAACTAGCCTCAAAAGGGGGAAGGCTGACATCAAAAATACGCCCTCTGGGAAGCAACAGGTAATCATTAGTTTCATCATTCTCAGAAAGTTCGTCATCATCTATGACATCCAGTGGCCTAGCATCCTCATCTACGTTCTTCTCGGCATAAGGTATCATCATCATACCTTTTTCTGCCAAGTTACTGGTATCATCTTTGCTTTTATTAGGCAAGCACTTGCGGGTATCTTGGCTAGAAGACTCACACTTTCTCACCTTCTTTTTCCTTACACTAGCCACAGCTGGTGTGGGTACAGTTGATGTGGCTTTAACTGTCCCTTTCCCCTGCCTCCATGGGCAGTGAGGTTCAGACATAAGACATTGTACAATGACCATCTCCTTTCCACTTCTAAAGCCCGTGATGCTTTCTTCTTGCAATACAACATTGCTACAGGGAGCAACAACTGAACTTTTCTTCTTACTCTTATCCTTAACGTAAACCATAATATCTTTGATTAGTCCATCAAGCAAGTTCTCTGAATCTCTCTCATCTTTTTCATCATATTCTAATTGTTCCATTTCCTTTCGATGCTGTTCACTATCTTTATCTTCAGAAGTTTTATCGTGTTCCTCAATCTCATATGATTTGTTTAACAGACAAGCTTTATCAGACTCAGAATAATGTTCACATGTATCCGTACCTTTTCCAGAAACAAGGCCTTGTACCTTGTCCTTCGAGACACTGTCAGCTTCACAAACTCCAGCAATTAGATTTTCATCCGTCAGCAGAAGAGCTTTGTCAATCTTAGAATCTTCTTCCAATTGAGCAGTATCTTTGCCCTCTGTATCACCAAGCCTTGGTACATTACGCCCACAACCAACAGGGAAATCACGAACAGCAGAAACTCTTTTTCGAGGGGGATATTTATGTTCCTTCCAAACAAGATTTGGAGGGATTGGATAATGTGGTAGTGAACACGACTTCCCACTAGTTCCCTCATCCAGCATTTTGTTATCACTAGCCTGCGCAGCCTCTTTGAGATCAAGAATACTAGTATCCTTCTGCGAACTAGGTGACTTTACCCACTTTTCTGTTACATCTTTTGATGTATCTTGGATTCTACTTTTTGGATCCGGTTCCTCATCCATGGTCAACAAGGCTTCAGGTAATTTAGGATTCTCAGCTGGCAGCTTCATAAATTTTTCATTTCCATGCTCCACCATGTCATTTTTCACCGAAGTAGATCTATCGAAATCAACACCATTTGGGAACACAGGGATATGGGGATTTAGTGACTCGGCGTTTTCTTCTGGAATTATTCTCTTCACGACTTCACAAAGATCACTACCCTTATCCCCGCTACTCTCTACATAATCCAAATTACCACCCTCTTTGTGCCCATCACTTTCCACATTTTTCATTTGATCGCTAATCCCAGCAGCATGTGGGCCACATCCATCGGGAAAATCACGAATTGCAGAGATTTTCCGCTTCTTATATCTTGGCGGGGAC
The DNA here is from genome assembly GCA_947646795.1 of Beta lomatogona. Taxonomy (NCBI): domain Eukaryota; kingdom Viridiplantae; phylum Streptophyta; class Magnoliopsida; order Caryophyllales; family Amaranthaceae; genus Beta; species Beta lomatogona. The sequence goes on along the minus strand of CANSNZ010001065.1, from coordinate 4,242,975 downwards.
ATCAGCAAAGAACAATCCCCATTTTCCAATGGCTTTTTCTCAGAAACTACTGAACCCATCTCCCCCCCTTCAAAAACCTATAACAACAAAAGGTGAAGTCTATCAAACATCATTTCACTTGTCCATCCTTTTTTGCTACAACTAATCAAACTCTATACTCTTAAATATGTTAAATACTTATTACAGCTATGACTGAAGTCTGAAGTTATAAAAAACTGAATTTTTAGGTAGATTGTTGTAAAATTATTAATATTTCCAATGGAGAACTCAATCATTTCACTGATGTTAAATTCGTCCATATATTTGTCAATGACAATTATATGCTTTGGCATTTACAAATTAAGAGCATCAAACATAAAGCACTTCAACCTAAAAATACATATAAACCAAAACGAAAATTTACTTCTCCATCTTTTTTGCTACAGCTCTTCAACTATAGACCCAATAAGACTTCAAAGGGGGAAGATTCCTACCAAAATTCACTACAGCAACATTTATTGCAGTTCAAAGTGAACAAAAACGAGAGTAAATTCTCTCAAAAATTTGGTTTTAACTATCTTTCATATATCACATTATTGAAATAACAACCCTTTTTTTGTGGATTTATCTACCTTTCATGTTTACAAATTATTGGTATTGCTACCTCTAAATGGATGCAGTCCAGTATTCTACTAAGTATGGGCCACTTCGTATTTTCCCCTCGATATTTTTGCATAATCCCCCTTGCATACTACCAACCACAATTTGGCAATTTTTCTTGAACTTCATTTTCAAAGAACTTAATTGGGAATTTAGTGATCCTATGTATTGAAAATCAACGGAAAGTTCTACCCAATTCCATCAACTCAATGTAAGATTTGAAATTCAATTTCATAAATGAGGGTTCTTAGGAAATGGGGGTTCCTCAAAATTAGGGATTTCAATTTACATGTTTATTGGTACGATTTGAATTCAATTATGCATTTATGCTTGATTGGGTGTGAGTTGAGCTGAATTATATGCAAGAAAATATCCACATTAAAACTCAACGCTAAATTAGGGATTCAAATTTGGAAATTATTCTTAACTATAGGGCGTTTCTAAGAAATTGAGGGTTCTTCAAAATTGGGGCTTCGAAATTACTTGTTTAATGGTATAATTCGAACATAATTATGCTTAATTAGGTGTATGTTGAATAAAATCATATGCAAATTGCCAAATTGTGGTTGGAATTCTATGCAAGGGGGTATTATGCCTGGAAATGAGAAGGTGGTATATACTTAGCTAATTATTAGCTAGAATCCGTTTAAAGGTAGCAAAACCAATAATTTGTAAACATGAATGGTAGTTGAATCCACAAAAAAGAAAGACAGTTATTTCATAAATATGTTATAAGAAATCCTGAAAGCTCGTTCAAACCAGAATTTCCAAATTCGCCAAGTCGACTGATGGCAAAAATCCTTTCATCATCACTCCTCTAGGAACAGAGAGGTATAAATGAGTTGCAAATCATAGGAGGATAAATCTGAAATATTTAGAGTTTACCACTGAAGATAAAAATAAAAATCAACAACTGGATTCTGAATACTTACTCAAATATGAAGCTACAAACTTAAAATCTTAAAACTTATAGTAAAATTAGTCCTAAACAAACCTTTCTAATTTTTGGATGATTCAAGTTTCCGCTCTCATCGAAAAAACACAATAAAACATGAATAACGTAGAGACAGATGTAAATTGTAATCAAGGGTTAGGGTTATTAAAAACTATATAATCAAACAATAAACTTTTCATATTCTTTCCCCAATCATGACAAAAGAGAAAGCTGGATATCAAAGTCACCAGACAAATCTAATCAACAACAATATCATCATCATCATCAATGATAATGACAACAACAACAACAACAACAACAAAAGAAATCTGAAAATCTTACCCCCTAAAAGTTTATTAAATCAATGTCAGCTAAAATAGCCCAATATTGGTCACAAATCGAGCCACCCAATATTCTCCAATATCAGCCTGTAATGAGAAATTCGTCAAAGATGAAGAATCAAACAAAGTGACGAATTGAAGCAGAAATTACGGATTAGCTATATACAAGTTAGAATCATTCTGAAAAAGTCGCAGATTTAAGAAGTGTTTAACCTTGAGAAATGCGCGAGAAAATGCGGAATAGAAACGAAAGCGAGAAGATGCGGCGATGTGCACCAGCCGGGTTGCATGGACGAGGAAAGATGATGATGTTTACGATGTCCACAATCCACTCTGCACTACGAGGGAGAGACAAGACTCTATAGAGGTGTTTTACGTGTAATGATTTTCTCACTTTTATATCATTGTAACTAGTTTTTAGGCTCGGGCTATACCCCAGTACTATATTATTTACACCAAAATAATAGCATTAGATATCACTTTATTATACAAGTTTGAAGTTATAGGATCAAACTTTATAAGTTGACACCCTAAGATAGTGTATATGGTATTTTAGGGTCGGGGTTGCAAAATATAAATCTAGTCTAGATCTCACCTCAAGAAGGGTTGCGTAATTTATATCTCACAATTAGCGGTGCTAATCGAGCGAGTCGATCGTGAGCACGGCCCTGCTCGATTCAACTCGAAAACTCGTTAGGCTAGCTAACCCCTGCTCGACTCGTGCTCGTTAATATTATTTTTTGGAGCTCGACTCAACTCGAGCTTGATTAGCTAGCTCGACTTGCTCGATTTGACTGCTCACTAACTCATTAAGTTTAAATAATGTAAAATTAGTATTAGATTGATTTTCTTAATATTTTAAAAGACAAAACATTAGAATTACTTACAATAATTATCATAACTTTAAAAAAAATTCAGGGTTCCTTCGTGCCTTACAACATAATCCAAAGAAAATACATAAGTTTTACATAACAAACAACCTATTACAAGACCATCTTAAACATCCAAAATTCAAACATTTCTTCATTAAATGTTCTATTACAAGTTTGTTGCTTCATCTTTCTCCAGTAAGCACTCTGCGCTATTTACTTGCAATGCTACTATACCAAAAGAGAAAGATGAAGAATGGCTTGAAAGAGACGGGGACTGGATTTTAATCTTCATTGGCTGCCCTGAGATTAGATTCTTAGAGTGTATTGCATGGAAGAAGAAACGAGTAGGATGGAAATAGGCTAACTTCTTGCTCAATAACTTGCTTGTACGAATCGAAATCAAGATTGGGACCTGAATAAAGCAGTAAAACGAAGAAGGTCAACCAAACGTACTAATGTAGCTATGGGCATATTTTCAAATGTCCAAAGAACTTACAAATATTCATGTACCAAATAATTAGTATATATTTCTATTGTTTTTATAAAGCACACATGATAAGACATGAAAAAAATCTATTACCAACTTTAGGGATGAATTGGAAGAATGATTTCTTTTGGCTCAACTTCATTGTTATTCTACATGACATAAAATAAGTTAGCATATTTAACAATAACCATATATAACATGAAATAATTAGGAAAATCAATAAGTCTTACTTTATTTTTTTCTCCTTATTCCATGGAGGAAGCGACACCTATCTCCACTACAAATCAGCTTTTGCACGATATCCCGGAGATGAAGCTCCATAAGGATCAACCGGCTCCTCAAACTAAATGTAGCTTCCAGAGCCTGTTAGGAATATGTATCGTAGGCGCTAACAAATCGAACAATAAATTATAATATACGAAGGAAATAAAGCAATAAAGAACACACGAAGATTTAACGTGGAAACCCTTTAATAGGGAGAAAACCACGAACACCGCACTAGGACTTTGAATATGAGATGATAATACAAGGAGAATTCTTTAATTTCTCTAGACTCTTTAACCTTTCTCTAGGGTTCTACAGTCTCTCTAGATCTAAAGAATATTTCTCTCTCTCTCTAAGTATATTATGAATAAACGGCTCAAACATATTTATACTAGGGTTAAAAAGAAACCGAACGAAACAAGGAAACCGAGCTCAAAACGAGTAGAAACTCGTGTAGCAGGGAACACCACGGCTAGGCCGTGGCCTTCCTCTCAACACCACGCCCAGCCATGGACTTCTATTGTTCATGCTTTGTTCCATTGTTGTGCTTCCCCAAACACTCTAGCTTAGTGCAATGTTGTAGCTCAACACAACACACATACACACATGGCACAACAATACCTTAACTTGTACCTTCACCTACTCGCTTCATGATTCATCTTCAACACACCTTACAATCTCCCACCTTGAAGATCCGTATGAACGAAGAACACGCCCCCAATAAATATGTAGCCACGATCTCAACTTGTCATCATCACTCTCCATACATCACCTAGTGCAGAACCACTTCATACTCACATAGGAAGCAACACTGAGGTCTCACTCGACCCCGAGTCTCTATTACAACACGAACCATAAGAACTCTTCATAGTTCTAGCTACGAGCATCTCGACAATGCTCCCACCCGAACAAAACATCCTTCTCTAGGCTCGATTTCACACGCACCACACTCATGTGTGCTTTCTTCACCTTGTTCGTTCCACGATCCACTTTAGCCGAAGAGACACCGACTTTACCACCACGGTTCTTCTTCACAGGCCTATTGTATACAGACTTTTGACCGAACGACACTCTTTGTGAAGTTTTCTTCATCCCTTCCTTAACTACCTTTGTCGTGTTCCCCATGGTGTACATCGTTCCACTTCTTGCACCTCGAGCTACTATCATAGCACCCTTCGCAACTTTCCAGGAACCACCCTCAAACACTACCTTGTAGCAGAACTTGTCAAGTTGACTAATTGATATCAAGTTCTTCTTCAAACCTGGGATGAACTTGACATCCTTCAACTCAAACACGTCCCCACTTGCAAGCTTCACGCTCACATCTCCCTTGCCTTCAACCTCTAATGGTCTATCATCTGCAAGATACACTTTCCCGAGTTTCTCAGATTTCAGATTTTGAAACAACTCCTTACAGGGCGAAGAATGAAACGAAGAACCCGAATCCAAGATCCATGAACCAGTTGAGCTCTCTGCACTGCTTACCACCAAAGCATCAGAAACATACTCCGTTACAGAGTTCGTCGAAGCATCACTCTCTTCATCACTATCTTGATCCTCCTTCTTTTTCTTCCCCTTATCAGTGTCTTTGGAATCTGGGCATTGTCTCCTATAGTGACCTTTCTCGCCGCATCCCCAACACACCAATTCTGCCTTACCAGCTCTTTCCCCTGGACTTTCCCCGCTTAGATCTCCCATGTTGTCTCCTCCCTTTACCCTCAGCGTTGTATGCTCCACCGGATGACTCCCCGGAATCCTTACGCCGAGTACTCTCACTCAACACCAAATCCCTAACATCATCCAACTTTAGTGCTTTCTTCCCTGCGGAATTACTAATAGCAGCAACAACAGTCTCCCACTCTTTTGGTAAAGAGGACAACAAAATCAAAGCTTTTACCTCATCTTCAAAGGTAATTTTCACAGAGGCCAATTGACTAATAATTTTATTAAATTCATTAATAAATTCAGCAGCAGATTCACCATTAATCATCTCAAGTTCAAACAAACGACGCATCAGATATACCTTATTCACAGCAGAAGGCTTTTCGTACATGTCTGAAAGAGTTTTGATCAAACCCGCCGTTATTTTCACATCCTTGACATTAAAAGCAACACTCTTTGCTAATGTCAATCGAACCACACCTAGTGCTTTCCGATCCAACGTTGCCCAATCTTCATCTTTCATTGCAGCAAGCTTCTTTTCCAACAGAGGTTGGTACAAGTCTTTCTAGTGCAGATAATCCTCAATCTGCATCTTCAGAAACTGAAATCCTTACCATCGAATTTATCGATCCTCACCTTCCCGTCATCCATTATACCTATTCAACACGATCTAGCCGCACAACGATTCAACCTGGCTCTTGATACCACTTGTTAGGAATATGTATCGTAGGCGCTAACAAATCGAACAATAAAGTATAATATACGAAGGAAATAAAGCAATAAAGAACACACGAAGATTTAACGTGGAAACCCTTAAATAGGGGGAAAACCACGAACACCGCACTAGGACTTTGAATATGAGATGATGATACAAAGAGAATTCTTTAATCTCTCTAGACTTCTAACCTTTCTCTAGGGTTCTACAGTCTCTCTAGATCTCAAGAATATTTCTCTCTCTTTAAGCATATTATGAATAAACGGCTCAAACATATCTATACTAGGGTTAAAAAGAAACCGAACAAAACAAGGAAATCGAACGAAACAAGGAAACCGAGCTCAAAAAGAGTAGAAACTCGTGTAGCAGGGAACACCACGGCCAGGCCGTGGCCTTCCTCTCAACACCATGCCCATCCCGTGGACTTGAGTTGTACAAAGCACCAAAGTAAACTTCTAGTCAGTGAACTCCATGGGTAGGTCGTGGTGTTCATCCAACACCATGGGTAGCCCATGGACTTCTATTGTTCATGCTTTGTTCCATTGTTGTGCTTCCCCAAACACTCTAGCTTAGTGCAATGTTGTAGCTCAACACAACACACATACACACATGGCACAACAATACCTTAACTTGTACCTTCACCTACTCGCTTCATGATTCATCTTCAACACACCTTACAGAGCCACGATTGTTATAGGATTTGCTAAAATATCGATGGCCAACCTAGACAAAATGCAAAACTTCATGGCTTTTTCTTTCCACCATACTATAGGATCAAACTTTGCACCCACTTGAACCATTAGCACTCCCTCCTCAAGATACTCATCTTCGGATTTTTGAGCACCACCTAATTACTAACCTTTGTTTCTAAATAAGTTCAACAATTTTACTTTCACACTTGCCAACGCACAACTTTGACCATGAATATATCTAATTATGTATTTGTAAAAGTTATGAAAAGTTGATATTATGAAAATATTCATTGAAACAAATCCAACAACATTATATATGATCATTTTTGTTTTTATATATTAGTAAAAAATAAGGTCAAAGTAAGGTATGTGAATAGTGTAAAAGTCAAAGCGTTGCACTTAGCCACTTAAAAAGAAACAGAGGAACTATATTATTGTGGGTTTACTTTTTTTTTATTAAGGTAAGGAAAATGACATTAGGCGACTCTCCGCTCGAGAGGAATGCCTAATGTATCAGTTACAAGAATAGAGGATAAAGAAGAATTGTTACAAATTGGAATATCAAAAGTATCAGAGACCAAGTGACCAACATTAACAATCCAGTCTGCCGCACAATTCGCTTCTCTGAAAACATAAACAACCTTCCATGTGCTGAATTGATTCAAGAGAAACTTAATATCCTGAATGATGTTATTTATCTGCCAAAGGGGGACGCCATATGCTCAAACCGAGTTGATAACTAATAGGTTGTCTCCTTCAATGATGATGTGTTGAATGTTGCTATCAACAGTCCGTTGAAGACCTTGGTGAAGGGTAGTAGCTTCAGCTACAAAAACCGGTGCAGTGTGGGTTTACTTAAATGAGGTATTTGAGTAAAGTATTTCAAGTTAAAATATACTCATCTTCTCTTTTCTCACTCCATGTCTCCCTCCAGAGAAGCCATGTAATTGCAATATTTGAGCCCCCATTTGCTCCAAGCTCCACAACAAAGATTCAATGATCTTTAAGTTCAGCAAATCCTCATTCATTGGAGATCATTCATTCGAAAATCTGGAAAATAAACATGAAAAGCTTTTGAGAATTGAAACCAAAACCCAAAAACTCTCTCCTCTCTCTCTCTTCTCTCGCACCTCTCTGTTTCCCTTCTGCCGTTGCTGCTCGTCGGTTATACGCCGCCTGAATCGAGTGTTGTCAACGCGCCGACGTCTTTATTTTGGGCCATGTGGTGTTGTGCATTGTTACTTCATTTTAGTGTGGTGAGTTGTTGCTTCTCTTCTTCTACTTCAATTTATATTTCTTGATTTATTGGACCGAATTGAAATGATGCAAGTATTGGAAATGAGCCCTCTTCCTTTGTTGTTTTTATAAATTGAATTTCAAGAAACATTGTTAAAGCTTTGTTTTAAGATTACTTTTGTTAATCTAGTACTCATGAAATGATTACTCAGTTTACCTGACCATCATTATTTTATTATTGATTTTAAGATGTAATATTGATTTATTACTAATGTTTTTATAAGTGGGTAAATAGTAATTAAGGGATTTTGCTTATCTTGTTGTGGGTGGTTTGCTATCTGTTATAAGGATTATCCATGAGATTGGTTAAGCCACCAACAACATTTGATATATTCCCAACAACAGCATATGACCAATGCTCCTACTTCAAGTCCCAATTTGCCGCCGGGATTCCTAGTTGGGAGCCTTGGGCAACATAAACACACATCTCCAGAAGTTCTTATACAAATGGATGGATCATGGGACAATCACACTTACATGGGAGGGGAGGCTTGTGTCGCGATCCACCACAGGTTTGCAGAACCAGGTATGTGCTTGCAAGCATCTTCAGCTCTTTTAACAGAAGCCAAAGCATGTCTTTCAGCACTTCAGTGGGCTCAATCGGTTCCTTTTTCTTCTAGCATGATCCACACAGATTCAGCACTGCTTGTGCAATACCTGAATTCAGCCTGATGTTCGGAAATTTCAGTTCACCACACGATTGCTATTTGCTGATACTTGGGAAGTTGTCGGCTTATGAAGGTCAGCAGGGACAATGTGGGGTTGGCTCACGATTTAGCGCAGATGTGTAAGCATCATAAGATGTCTGTTTAAGTGCTTTTTTTATTGTACTTTTTCTCGTTGTTTGACTTTTGTTATCGATCGTCTAAACTTCACCTACATAATCAAATTAGCTTCAATGTACACACAACTTTTTCAAAAATGATGATCAAACAAATACTCCACCGTTTTATTTATCCTTCTCACTTTCCTGTACGCGTCTCCCAAAACACCTCTTTAAACTTATATATCTTTCATTGTATCTATAATGATTGAATATTAATAAAGTACTAATTGAGATGAAATAAAACAAGACATCACATGACTATATTTTTTCTTATAAACTGAGAAAAATTGAGAAGAATCTCTTCAAGTATAAATAGTGTCAAGATTCCAATTGACAAAAATAAAAAAACATAGAGAGTATTTCTTTGTGCTTTTCTTCTTTATGCTTCATGCAACTTCTTAATCTTGTCTATTGCTAGACCCATATTTGAAGTTGTAGACGTAGACCCATGTCGTAGGGCTCAACGGCGACCCAGTTACCGAGGATGCATTTCATATGGTCACTAAGTACAACTAGTTAGTTATTAAATCAAGCTTAGGTTAAGTATGCATGATTCTCCCTCCGGTCTTTATTAGTTAAACCGTTTCTTTTGTACAGAGTTTTAGGAGAAATAATATTGTGGGACATAGAAAGAAAGAGAAAAGATTAATTTATATTAAAGTTGAATGTGTGTGTCATGGAAAATTAGTGGTCCCATTCCAAAAATAGAAACAAAAGAAATGAGTAAACTAAAAAGGGACATCTCAAAAAGGAATACGAGTAAACTAATAAAAATCAAAGGGAGTATATCCCTACCAATTGGTCATAAGTATGATGTGTCACTTAATGTACAAGCCGTAGAATTCACGTATAAAAGTGACACGTGATATGATTGGGGACGTTGCAGGGCTGATTTCGCTCATGACTGACATTCATTGTTTTACAAATAATGATTTCTGATCTATATTAACAACAAGATTAGTATCTTCATCTCAAATTCGCACACAAGCAAAAGAAAGATGGCTTAGACATTTATAAGAAATTGACATACGGGTGGAGGACTGCAAAAGTAAAGGCCTTGCTAGTTCTCCTAACAACTATTGTTATTCAGATAAGTCAAGAAACATTTATCTAGCTCATCCATTGAAATTCAGCATTTAGGTACGGATAAGGTTTTAATTGGTGGCAGTTAAGTTACGTTATGTTATCAAATCTACCAAACTAAATCTAAAGGACGCCAGAAATAGAAAACCATGGACTCACTGCCTCCAGAATTCTAACCGTACCTAGAACCTTGCTGCTGCAACACCTTGTCCCCCCATAAATATATAGCTCATTTTACTAAAAGTCTAGCTTAATAATAATTCCCGTCTTACTGCCTAATCTAGCATCATCATCAGCCAGCCACAAGCAAAGTCCAAGATCTATAAACTAGTAGAGGAAACCTCAACGACCAGTCGACCAATGTGACTAAAAATAACCTTAGTCAAGATACTTTAAACATCAAAGTTCAAGCATTTGGGTTGATCAAGGGCCATAGCATAGGTCAAAATGAGAAGATCGATGTTCGAATCCTAGAAAATTCACCTACAACAAAGAATGCAAAGGAAAACATCAAATTGATGTTATTTCAATATCTCTAGCAAAACTTACAGTGAAAAGGCAAGTTGAAGGAGTTCCTCAATACATCCGACCAGTGCACTCCATTGAGCAACAGTGGCAGCTCTTTTTCTTGATATTTCCTAGAGAGTCAAAAACCTGATCTATAGTGTAATTGTAATGATATGTAAGCTCTTGTAGAGGAGGAATATTCTCTGCAGCAAAAAACATTATATGGGGAATTCTCTTGTCATCGTGCTCGTAAAGGACATTCTGTGCATAGAGGTTAGGAGAGCAGCTATGATTGATAAACCTCCCGATGTTCCCATACCTCACTGCATCAATGGTAAAACCAATATTTTCTATAACGTCATCAGTAGCCGATGTCATTTCAGGCAACAGAGCAGAAAGACCATCCCAAAGACTAGTATCATTATAGTTCTGCCCAATATCAAATAGATACTCATCATTTCCAGTTCTTTGTTCGGCTTCTTTGTCATCCAATAACTCTCCTATATATTCACATATGAAGCTACCAGATGGAATTGCAGATAGACATCTAACACCCCACCCTCTAGAGTCAGTCTTGAAGACCTCAAGCGGAAGCTTAATACCATGTTGACTGACTCTATTGTGACAAGATGGAGGGCACTTGCACAATGGGCCACATTCATATACAAGGGGCTTTGCTAGAACAATTGCCCCATTGTAATTGAATGGAATGTCCCCTCCGTTCTTCACTGCACAAGCACAATGCTCTGAATCTGAACAGCCATTCTTACAATCACAACCCTTAGGAGGTATAGGCTGATACCAATCAGGGTACATCACACTAGTAATATAATTAAATGGTGCGGGTTTCTCGTCATCTATGGTGTTGACTGCACATATTGAGGGGTCCTCTTTTCCTTCCGAAATATCAGCAATACAACGACCCTCACGTGCCTTATGTTTCTTGGATTGTTTCACTTCCTTCCAAGCAAGCTCTGGCTGACCTGGAACTCTTCTCAGCTCGAATTTGTAGACCAACTTTCCATGGGATCCAAGATCATGCCAGTATTTTTCAACAGTGTATAGTCCATCATAAGTGTATGTTGCAACCGTTTTTGATCTTCCATCAGAAGTTTCTGAAGGCTTTGTCTCTTTAGAGCCTCGAATAACCCTCACCGGAGTCTTTCTATCTATGCAGCTCTTCAACGCTAGATTCCCTCGTTCCAGCTTCTGATCTTCAGGCTGCTTATCTCCACCTGTAGCATTTCCTCCCTGACCGGTATATATCAATACATCAGAGCTGTCCACATCATTATCATAACCTCCCGAAGCCACAATGCTGATGGCAACAGCTTCTTTATCTGTCCGGGACCTCCGGGATGTACCTATACCACCTTGGGTAGGTGTGTGAAGCCCAATAATTGCAAGTTCTGCGCGGTAGTTAAATATATCGCCTACTTCAACTCCAGGGACAGGCCCTATTACTTTCCCTGTGTTGAGATATTTTCCACGATCCTTAAGGATCATTTGAGCTCGTATATCAGTCCTCTTACCGGCGTTCTCTTGGTTTTTTGACTTTGTTTCTTCTTCTTGCAATAGCCTTCGTTGAATAACCTGGAATAATCGTAATGTCTCTCGTACCTTCCTACGCATACCTCTCTCACTTGAAGAACTAGCCTCAAAAGGAGGAACGCTGACATCAAAAACACACCCTCCAGGAAGCAACAGACTATCATTAGATTCGTCATTCTCAGAAAAGTCATCATCATCTATGACATCCAGTGGCCTAGAATCCTCATCTATGTCCTTCTCGACATAAGGTATCATCATCATACCTTTTTCTGCCGAGTTACTGGTGTCATCTTTGCTTTTATTAGGCGGGCATTCACGTTTATCTTGGCAAGAAGATTCACACTTTCTCACCTTCTTTTTCCGTACACTAGCTACAGTTGATGTGGCTTTAACAGTACCTTGCCTCTGTCTCCATGGACAGTGAAGTGCAGACATAAGACCTTGTACAATGACCATCTCCTTTCCACTTGAAATGCCCACTATGCTTTCTTCTTGCGATCCAAAATTGCTACAGGGAACAACAACTGAACTTTTCTTCACACCCTTATCCTTAACATAGACCATAATCTCTTTGCTTAGTCCATCAAGCAAGTTCCCTGAATCTCTCTCATCTTTTCCATCATATTCTAATTGTTTCATTTCTTTTCCATGCTGTTCATTTTTTTTCTCTTCAGAAGATTTCTCTTGTTCCTTGATCTCATATGACTTGTTCAACAAAGAAGCTTTATCAGACTCGGTATAATGATCACGTGTATCGGTACCTTTCCCAAAAACAAGACCTTGTACCTTGTCCTCAGAGACACTGTCAGCTTCACACACTCCTACAATTAGATGTTCATCCTTCAGCAGAACTTTGTCAATCCTGGAATCTTCCTCCCCTTGAGTAGTATCTTCACCCTCTATATCACCAAGCTTTGGTACATTATGCCCACAACCAACAGGGAAATCACGAACAGCAGAAACTCTTTTTGGAGGGTGATATTTATGTTCCTTCCAAACAAGATTTGGAGGGATCGGATAATGTGGTAGTAAACACGACTGCCCACTAGCTCCCTCATCCACCATTTTGTTGTCACTAGCCTGTGCAGCCTCTTTGAGATCAAGAACACTAGTATCCTTCTGCGAACTAGGTGACTTTACCCTCTTTTCTGTTACATCTTCTGCTGTACCTTGGATTCTATTTTTTGGCTCCAGTTTCTCATCCATGGTCAATAAGGCTTCAGATAATTCAGGATTCTCAACTGGCAGGTTCAGAAACGCTTCATTTTCACGCTCCACCATGTCATTATTCACCGAAGTAGATCTATCGAAATCAACACCATTCGGGAACACAGGGATATGGGGATTTTGTGACTCGACGTTTTCTTCTAGAAATATTCTCTTCACGAATTCACAAAGATCTCTATGCTTATCCCTGCTACTCTCTATATATTCCAAATTACCACCATCTTTTTGCCCACTACTTTCCACTTGTTTCATTTGATCGCTAATCCCAGCAGCATGTGGGCCACATCCATCGGGAAAATCACGAATTGCCAAGATTTTTCGCTTCGTATATCTTGGCAGGGACGTCAGCAAAGAACAATCCCCGTTTCCCAGTGGCTTTTTCTCAGAAACTACTGAACCCATCTCCCCCTTCAGAAACCTATAACAACAAAAATGAAGTATATAAAACATTGTTTCACTTGTCCATCCCTTTTTTGCTACAACTAATCAAACTCTATACTCTTAAATATATTAAACACTTATTATATCTAAGAATGAAGTTATTGATAACCTGAATTTTCAGGTAGATTGTTCTAAAATTATTAATTTCCAATGGAGAAGTAGATCATTTCACTGATGTTAAAAATGGTGCATATATTTGTCAATGACAATTATATCGTTTGTCATTTACAAATTAAGAGCATTGAACATAAGGCACGTTCGAGCTAAAATAAAGAAAAACCAAACGACAATTCACTTCTCCATCCTTTTTTGCAACAACTCTTCAATTATAGACACAATACGATTTCAGAGGGGGAAGAAACCTACCAAAATTCACTACAGCAACATTTATTGCAGAAAAGAAAATGATTCTTCTAACTAAGAGTGACAAAAAAACTAGAACAAATTCGCTGAAAAGTTTGGTTTTGAGTACGTTTCATATACTCCCTCCGTCTCTTATTTCTATCAATTCCTTTCCTCTTTCCTTTCAGAGTTTACCACTCTGAATACCTTCTTGAACTTCTTTTAGGGTCTCGCTCCCTGAGTTCAAGAGTATACACTCTCGCGTCATACGGCTCCGCCCCAGAATCAAGGTTAGTTTACCCACTTTTCTTTTTAGGGTGTCTCTTATTAGTTTACCCACTTTTCTTTTTGGGGGTGTCTCTTATTAGTTTACCCACTTTCCTTTTTGGGGGTGTCTCTTATTAGTTTACCCACTTTCCTTTTTGGGGCTGTCTGCTTAGTTTACCCACTTTTTTTCTATTTTTGGAATGAACCCACTAGTTTTATATTATTATATTTTACATAAAGCATCATTTTCCTATTTGCCACTATCCTCTCTCTTGGGTCACAATAAATTAATACTTTCTCTTTATCTTTATGACCCACATACTATTTCTCCTAAAACTATGTAGCTAAAAAAGTGGGTAAACTAATAAGAGATGGAGGGAGTATCACATTATTGAAATAACAACCTTTCATGTTTACAAATTATTGATTGGTATTGTTACCTCCAAATGGATTCCTTCCAATATTCTACTAAGTACTAAGTACGGGCCACTTTGTTTTTTCTACTCATTTATTTTTATAAACCACAATTTGGCATTTTATCTTGGATTCCATCTTCAAAGAACTCAGTTGGAAATTTAGAGATCTTGTGTACCTGGAATCAACGGGATAATCTACCCAATTCCATCAACTCAATGTAAGTTTTGGAATTTAATTTCGTAAATTAAGGGTTCTTAGAAATTGGGGGTTCCTCAAAATTAGGGATATCAATTTACTTGTTTGTTGGTACAATTTGAATTGAATTATGCATTGATGTTTAATTGGTTGTACGTTGAGCCCAATTATATACAAGAAAATATCTACACTAAAACTCTAAAGTAATATTTGGAAATTAGGGTGTTCTTAAATATTGGGAGTTTTCTGGGAAATTGAGGATTCTTCAAAATTGGGGCTTCCAATTTACTTTTAATGGTATAATTCGAACAAAATTATGCTTAATTGGGTGTACATTGAGTTAAATCATATGCAAATTTGCCAAATTGTGGTTGGAGTTCTATACAAAGCGGTATTATGCCATTAAATGAGAAGGTGGTCTATACTTGGCTAAATATTGTCTAGAATTGTTTAAAGGTAGCAAAATCAATAATCAGTAAACATGAATGGTAGTTAAATCCACAAAAAATCAAGAAAGATAATTATTTCATAAATATGATAAATGTAGTTAAAACCAAAATTTGCAAATTCCCAAAAATCCTTTCATCTTTTACTCGTCTAAAAACAGAGAGGTATAATTCAGTTGCATGTATAAGGGGGATAAATCTGAAATATTTCGACCTAACCACAAATAAAGATAAACTTTCAACAAAATGGATTCCTACTTCTTACTCAAACTTGTGTAAGCTACAAATTAATAATCTTGAAACTTACAGTAAAATTAGTCCTAAACGAACCTTCAAAATTTTTGGACGATTAGAGTTTCTGGGTCTCGTCGAAAACAGATAAATTTGCACACAATCAACAAATGAATAACGTAGAGACAAATGTAAATTGTAATCAAGAATCAAGAGTTAGG
Organism: Beta lomatogona; assembly: GCA_947646795.1. Lineage (NCBI taxonomy): Eukaryota > Viridiplantae > Streptophyta > Magnoliopsida > Caryophyllales > Amaranthaceae > Beta > Beta lomatogona. Next base: position 4,227,319 of record CANSNZ010001065.1, on the reverse strand, counting down.
CGAATTGAACAAAAATTACGGATTAACTATATATAACTTGAAATGATTATGAAAAAAGTTGGAGATTTAAGAAATGTTTAACCTTGAGAAAATGCTGAATAGAAGAGAAGATGCGCCAATGTGCACCAGCCAGGTTGCATGGACGAGAGAAGATTATACTGCACTGCCAGCCTCAGCGAGAGACTAGAGAGGTGTTTTATGACTAAAATGATAAATGATTTTCTCTCTTTTATATTGTAACTATTATTTTTGGCCCGGCGATGCCCTGAAGTAGTTATAATTATCAAATATATTATCATTTATAAATTTTATAATTGATTTTATTAGCTTTCATAATATTTTGTTTAGTCCCCTCAAAAAAAAAATTGTCTAGGGTAAAATTAGAAAATGAACGTTATGACGTAATAAGTTGTTTTTTTAAAAAAACTTATAAGGAACTGGGAATAAAAATAACAATTTCAATGGAATTGGGGTAAGATAATGTTATTAGTTAATAAACGTGTTAGAGATCAAAAAATTTTGTCTATGTCTTTATAATCCTTATAATTACATATAATTATAAGACTTCATTATGTTTTACTTTGAAACATTAAGCATTGAAATTATAGTAGATTAGTGGTTTAACTCTCACATTTCACTTCAAAGGTCATGTGTTCTAATCCTAGTAACTACACATTGTTAATATTTTTAAATGAGATTATAAACATGTTTATTAGATGCTTGAGAAGAGTGTCACGTGACACCGTTCCTTTGATAGGAACACCGACTCATATGCTTAAATAATAAAATGAAGTTGTCATTATATTAAATTTTCCAAAAAAAAAAAAAGAAATCGTGCAAGTATTATAAAACATCTCGAAAAAGAATATTATGTTGCAGTATTAAGAAATGCAGGAAGTAGTCCATGTGTTCTCTTTTGTTCTTCCTATTTAGAATCTTGACACTATTCACAATTGAAGAGAATCCTTCTAAGTTATGCATTGGCAAACGTGGAAGTCAAAATAGGAAGAACAAAAGAGAACGGAGGGAGTATAATTTAGGATTTTTGACTTTAACTACCTTATAAAATCAAGTTTTTCAAAATAACCACCTTATATGCTCATTTTTTTTAATTAACCACCTTATATGACTTAAATCCTTCCAAATACCTACCACTTGACAGATTCTGTCAAGGAAATCATCCTAAAAAAGGGTTTAAGAATGATTCCATCACCTCCACCTTTATTCATTAAAATGTATATAAGGTTTTAACCCTTCTTTCAGACCGGTTTCTTGGACAAAATATGTGAATTGGTATGTATTTAAAGAGATCTAGGTCATATAAGGTGGTTATTTAAAAATATGAACTTATAAGGTGGTTATCTTGAAAATTGTGATTTTAAAAGGTGGTAAAAATCAAAATCATATAATTTACCGAAATTGTGATATATATATATATATATATATATATATATATATATATATAGTTGTCAAAATATTATACCAAGTATTAATCTCTTGGTGAAACATATATAAGTTTCAAAATCTTTAAATATAATAGTGATGACTATATAATAGTGACGAGTTTTCAAAGTAATACCGCAAGTGCACGGTGTCTATATATTGTTAGCAGAGACTTAGAAAATACGGGTCGATCCACATAGAGAGAATTTTTGTAGATTGATGTTCAATTAATTAACTATTTAAGGAAAAAGATTGTTAAATGAATGATTACTAAGCTACTATAAACTGAATCAAATATGGATTTAAATCAGATAATTAAAGCCTAGGGCATTCGTCCGGTCCACCATGCTTATACCAATCCAACAATACAATATAATTCAACAATACTTATCAAGGGGCGAGTAACTAGAATCTTTTGCTAATCTTACGGGCGGGTCTTAAAACTCTTAGATCAACATATGTAGTAAGGTCGCTAACATAATCAGATCTACCAATTGTAATAATCCTCTAATAAGCACGATCTTTCAATTATAACTATTATTAGCTATATGATAATCCATGATATTGAACAATTACATGAATCAAACAATAATAATAAATTAATTGGAATTACTCTCTTTACCCAAATTTTGAAAAACTTCAACGCATAATCATAGAGGTATAAATATGGCTTCCTTCACATAACCCCTATAATTAGATTACTCTCTCATGGCAATAGAGAACAAATTCATAATCAAAATAAAGAAATCCGTGAAATTAAACTAAGTATTTTAATAAGCTTTCCACTGATTGCCCAACAAGGCCATTTGCTTTCTTTCTTTTATCTTGTAATGTAAAAATTGTTGATGAAGGTAGTATTTTAATAAGCTTTTTAAGAGTATATGAACATCATTGATATGTTAGTGTAAAAGTAGGAGCTACATATTTTCTATACAAGGTCGTGGCCTCGTGGGTTCAATTCTATTACAATTAAATTTGTTTCTGAATGTGAGATAAGAGTTTTTGCATGAGAGGGAAGTGTCATGTTATAGACATGCTTGCAAATTCACAAATGACATGGCACATCAGGCCTTAAAAGGGGTGACACGTGGCGAGCTATTATGCTTGCCCACACATTTTGATAATTTATATTGATGATATTGATGGGTCTTGCTATTGACCGCCTGTATTTACTAAAGAAAGCCAGTAATTTTATACGTATTTTGTATTTTTATTTTTTTTACCTCAAAGATATTAAAATTTCTTAACTTTTTTGAACCAATCATTCATTTCCACCATGGTAGAACCGACCATTTTTTCCGGTTCCACCATGGTGGAAACGAAAAAAATCGATTCCACCATGGTGGAACAGAAAAAAAAATTTGGTTCCATGTGAAGAGTTGAGGGAGGTGGTGCTGCGAGGTGAGGGAAAGGGCTAGCTGTTGTAGGGATGGGGATGGGCCGTGAGGGAAGAGGGAGGGGCAGGGGCGAATGGGGGAAAGAAGGGGGCTGCAGGGTGGAGTGGGGGATGCTGGGGTGGTGTGGTTGGAAGGGGGTGGTGGTGGCAATAGTGGTTGAGGGGTGGTGGTTATGGAGGAAGAAGAAGTATAGCAAGGAGAAAGAAGAAAAAATACAATATAAATACGGGAGATTTACGGTAAATACTTACGGCAAATAGCATGGAGGATATTGATTGATAGGAAAGTAGGGGGAAATTGGAAAGGGTCTTCACTAGCAATCAAGGTTTTGAAGTAAATGAAAGTTAACAAATATTTCTCATTTATTCATTTTCTCTTGTAATTTTTTTATTTAAAAAAATCAATAAAGCACAAGGATTCAATAATTTGTACTAGAATTTGGTTACATATAAGAGATGTAGCTTGGTGGTAGGATCACTTAAATTATGAAGTTAGGTCACGGGAGCAAGACTTCTTATGATAATCTTTTAATATATATTTTTGAGGATTATCATGTCAGTAATGAAGTGGCGTCACGTCAGTGTATGAGGTGAGATGACATTGGGCGGCCCATAATGGTTGCCCACATGTGTTTAGTAATAGGTATAAATATAGATTAATTATTCTCTGTGTTTATTTTTTTTATTTGCAATTTAATACTTAGATCAAGTGGAGACCAATTTCTGGGCAAATATGGTTCATGACGTTATTTGTAACCTCGTCCCCAAATTCAGAATCTCTTTTTTGTGGTTCATTAATTTTACTTCAAAAACTCATCGGCGACTTTTTTCAATAGTTAAAATTATGGAGGTTTTTAAATCTTAATATCTCACTTTGTAAGTTATTGTCAAAAACCACCTATCTATAACTTATGCTTGTGATAATATATCAACTCGAAACAATGTATCATTTATGTCTTATTAGATTACCAAAGATATCGTATGAGCCCAACAAATCAGATAACATAATATATAAAATTACGTAAATTTCATATAATTTTGAACACGTAACTTCAAGTTCATTATTTTTTCAATGACATTAAGTTATGTAATTATGTTAGGAATAAGACAACCCGTTTATTCAAAAAAAAAAAAAAAAAAGTACAACAATCCGTGCATAACATGCAATCATATGAAGTACATTTTGTTGGCTAATAATAACATAAAACATGCTTTGATCTTTTCCTTCCTATATGCTAGGAAATTTCTGATTATATATTGTGCTATGAATCCGAATTATTATGGGAGCCTCAAATTCTCACGGGTTTTCTTATTTCTTTGTTTAGTTCATTAATTATCTAGTTATTTTTAACATCTATAATCAATACTGAGTAAATTAATTTTTAACTTTTATTCTCCTCCAAACTTCACATACATAATCAAATTAGCTTCAACGTACACACAACTTGTTCAAAAATGTTGATCAAACAAACATTTCTTTGTGCTTTTCTTCTTTATGCTTCATGCAACATCATAATCTTGTCTATTGCTAGACCCGTATTCGAAGTTGTAGACGTAGACCCACAAGATGATGCCGTAGGGCTCAACGACGACCCGATTTCCGAGGACGACCCGTTTTTCACACCCGAGATCAATAGGAGGGACCCATCACCATCTTCGCTCGCCCGCATTCCGGACTTCTCTAATGACTTTAGCGCCACTACACCCGCCACCCCGGCCATCGAATTAACCACTAGTAACGCACCATCGTGGTCTAAAGTGCCTATAGTGTACCGTGGACAAGGGCAAAAAACCTACAATGGCCATGCAAATAATTGGTGGTATGAAGTAGATGCAAATGGTGAAGTTGATACATCTCCTAATTTCTCAGATGATGAAAGTGTACCACCCGAAGTTAAGCGTCAGGTTCAATACATGTCTGATCATTTGAAGCATCGTGGCCATTTTTAATTAGTTCCGTTGGTGTAACAAACTAATTAATAATCCTTCACTAGACCTAATCCTTCCCTTTGATTAGAATGAATGTTATAGTTGAATAATTTAGGATGTATGAAAAAATAATGTCGCATGTCATATGATGGTATTGGTGGGATTTGGCCCGTCTTTAGAACCCATTATCCCGGATCTTCGATATTACGCTTTTAAGGCCTAAAAACATATACAATAGTTATACATGTTGTAGCCATATACTCTATGAGACTATGACCAATCGGATAATTTTAGGATCCTTTTTAACTTTAGTTCTTCGAAATGCCCTCTATTTTTTTTTGGGTTATGGAAGGGTTGTATTGTCACGTGTTTATTTGAAAACAATAGTATCTCAAGACTTTAGTGATTAAGGTACTTGGCATCATATAGTGGCAGTGGTTGGTGATTGGTTTTTTGAGAATTTCAATTATTGATATTAATTATTTAATGAGTTATATGTAGGAATGATCCAACTATCTTTTAGCAAATTATGTATTTATATTATTTATAACCTTTGTTATTAGGTTTAGGATAATGTGATCGATAGATATTTCTGGATAATAGATAGTATCCAATTCTAGTTTTGACTTTTGAGTATGTAATTTGAATTTGCACTACAAGTTGAGGAATGATAAGAAGAATATTTTCTTTTGAAAAAAATAATGTGATACATATGTGGTAGCTAATTTTTTTTTATTTAGTTATGCTTTTGCTACTTGCTAGTATCTGATTCTCTGTGATTTGTGCTTTCTGTTTGCTTAGGCGCTTTGGAATAGTATGCTAGCAAGTATGCCTTACGCCCCTAATTACCTGAAACTTTTTATTTCATCACCTTATGCTTGTAATCTAGCTATTTCCTCCATATTAGAATACTTGATACGTAACACTTTAGCATGTAATTTTAGGAGCATAGTATACAAGGTAAATTGGAAAAAATTATGTAAAAAAAAAAAAAAAATTGAACACGGGTCAACTTAATCACTCTACTTACTCGTGTTGAGACTTTTCTAATTTAGTATCTTCTCATTTGTTTACCATATCTATCATGTTCCTAAATTATATGCCAATTCAATGTGTTATGCTTCAAAGTATTTTCTTTGACACATTCAAAGATTGACCCCAAGGTAATCTGATCTCAAGCTGTAATTTTTATGAGCCCTAAGGTGATCTGATCTCAAAGCTGTAAATCCGGCCCCAATTTCAAGTAATACACTCCAACTCAAAACTATACAATCCTAACTGATAACTACATAAAAGAACTCAAAATGTGGAACTAGCTCAAGTTCCCTAGCTCCTCCTCAAGCTCGAGTTTCAAAGGTCATAGGATCAAATCTCTACGGAGTTTATTTGAGAGGCGTTATAGAATGTTAGATTTATGATGAGTAGTTATTATAAGTAGACCTGAAAGAGATGGCAACCAAGAAAATCTATGTACCAAGAAGAATACTCATATGTAAGAGTGCAAACTGTGTACATATCATCTCCAAGATCAAAAGCTAGAATTGCGCTCTTGCTAGATAGAAATGATAACTTAATATGTTGTGCAAAATAGTAAAAAAGATACGATACACAGTACAATATTCATGAATAAAGCATCACACATCCAAGGTTTAACTTGAACATACATAGTAAATTGAAAATGAGCACTGTGTTTTTGTGTTATTTATTACATAACCACGGCTTTGTAATTAATTAATTAAGTGGCCACACACGGAATATATATAGTAGATGAAATTCAAATTACTAGTTTGTAATCTACGCAATGACGAAAGGGAGAACGTTGAGCAGGAACTCCTCATAGCCGAAAACTGCTTTGCCACAATCAGCTTTTGCATGGAATGTCTCACTCAAACCCTGTCCAAAAAGAAAATTATATCAGCATTAGTAATTACATCTTCCTTTCTTTTATAATTACAGCAATTTGACTTTTAAATTATCCATTTAGTAACTTTGACTTTTTTGTTAAAAAAACTTTTGACTTTATATTTTTGCTATTATATAGACTATACAAAGGTTATCATGCATGTAATATGTTGTTCAATTAATATCCATTCATATTATTAACTTTTCGCAATTTTTACTAATCAAACTAGTTTTTAGTCCTGGATGATACCCAGATTTATTAACATTTTCATGTTAATAACATTTTTACTAATCAAAGTAAAGTATTGACAAATTAAATGCCCGTATGATTCAAATATGTTGTAATTTCTTCATGGAAAAGGTTTTCTTATAAACATGAAAAATATACGAAGGAAATAAGTACCTTGACAGTGAGGCAGCACCTGCAAGAAAAATAAAAATAAAAGAAAGGGGAAAACAAAAAATCATGTCAGTTAAAAAGTTAGACCCCAATGAAATACATTAATACTTAGCTTAATGAGATAGTAGTATTAATTAATAAAATTGAAGAGAATGAAATAAGAAACATAGAATAAATGAAGAATAAAGGGAGGAAAAGAAGGACGTACTCAATGAAGCTATCATATCGAAGAGTGCACTTTGCAGATTTGCTAAACTTAGAAACAAGCAGATTAACAATGATTGGAGGAACACGATAACCCAAGCTGCTTAGAGCTTGACCCAGCTCTGATGAATCAATGCTCCCATTTCTGTCCCTATCAAATCTTTGGAACATTGCCTGTATTTTTGTAACCACGCACGTATATAAATTAAGTAAATTATTTTTTGAGGCAACGTAACATATATGATATACTTCGTCGGTTTTTTATTAGATGACTCATTTTGGTTTGGGCACTATTCATATACATGGCTTTGATAGTTTGACTATCTCTTGTAATTTGTATTTAGGAAAATATAGTCATGTGGATCTTGTTAAATTCGTCTTAATGTTTACTTTCAAAATATCAATTTTTTGTACTTTTTTCTTATTAATAATTAAAGATATTATGATTCAAATTAGTGTCTCGGCAAGTGTGCCTAAAGAAATGGGTCAACTAATAAAAAAACAGACGAAGTGCGGCTTTAAGAAAAGAATTGCTAAAAGGAATTCTTTTATTTTCCAGGCCCTAGAGCTCAAAGACAAAATATATATATAAAAATTAATAAATGGGTGCCCGAATCCTGATATATATGACCAACCATTAATTTAGATTTTTTTTTTTTAAAGAAAAAGTTAATTTAGATTTTTTTTGATGGAAAGTTAATTTAGATTCTACTCCAATACCACACAAAAAGGCTTAATGCGAGCATAAAATTCCTCTCCACTAAAAATTGAAAAACAACCTTATTTTTGGTTTTTATGAGGTAATTAAGTATCAATTAATTATATGTCTAGCCATTAGTCGATGATGCAATACAACTTATTGATTAGCATTGTCGAAGTCACTATTGATAATATATATATAGAAACTTGTAGATATAATGGTTAAGGATTTAACTTTTAAACTAGAGGTTGGGGATTCAAACCTGGTTAGAATGATTAATTGGATGTACTTATCATTAAGTATGTGTGAGAAATCAAAGCATTGTTGGGAGGATTAGAAGTGGCGATACATTAATAATTACATTTACCTGCCCTCTTTTTACTAGATAGTTGTTAGGTCCGGCTCCGGGTAAGGAAAATTTTTATTTATTAATATTATACTTTAAGATGATAACACTAAATGTTATTTGGTCTACTAGTTAAGACTTTAGTATATGTTCTTGAGGTCACGAGATCAAACCCTATAATACGCAATTTCTAATTTTTTTTTTAAATTGTTGTGGATTAAATGGAGTAAAACTCCCTTAGGGAGAGCGTCACGTGGCATCATTCCATGTTTAGGCACGCCTTTTAATATATTAGTATAGATATAGATTTATAGTACAATGGTTAAAATTTAGTATAGCTTATTATTAGGTTAACTCAGCAAAACTATATATAAAGTGGTATTAGTTTTCTGAACTTACCCTCCAGGTCTGGAGACACTTGAGCAATGGGACGAATTCCTTAGGACCTGTTTGCAGCAATTGGTATTAGCACTTGTTCAGAAATAAACTATCATTAAGTAGTAATTAATTACTGGTCCGTTTAGTAATAAGCAATAAAGAATAATGATGGTAATAGTATTCAATATCAAGATAATTTGATGATTAGTCTCATCATCTGATGGTGTTGATTCTCCTTGATATTGCTTTTCCTTCCTCATATAGCTTTTTCATTCATAATTTTTCATTGTTATTCATTACCAGTTTAGAGATAACGAAAATTATGAAGATAGGGATGAACTTTCATTGCATGCCATATTAGCATGATGCTTTCCTTACAAATATACATACATATAAATTCATTAGAATTATCAGCATATATCACCAACAATCCACTAAATTATAGGATTAGCTTTTACGTATAAGATTAAGAATATACGGTAAATATGGATCTCCACATGAAAAAACACAATTATTTTTCCGAAAACAAATATTTATAAACTCCAAATATAGTATTCCAATCCATTCCAGAAATAAAGGAAAAAAATTCCGATCATAAAAGACTTGCCTTAATAACTAAACATAAACTTGTAAAAGTTATGCCTTTCTTTTCTTTGATCGTCAAACCTCATATAAAACCCACAAGACATAGACCTCGTTCAATAGGCAGGTGAAGTTGGTTCACTATGAGTTAATAACAGGTCGGGTTATTAGTGGGTCGCCTTATTAATTGCGTGCTTATAGAAGGTCATGTCATGTGGGATGTAGGCCAGGACAATCATGAACGGGCCAATAGAAAAGTAAGGATATAAGTATGAAATATTAGAGAAAGAATGCACACGTGAAAACTTAACCATATCATACACACAAATTTTTTATCCTAGTTTTCTCTATTCCATATATATCTTAACAATAACCATAGCCGTGTATTAACCTTAGCTTGTCCAATAAAAGTACTCATCCATGTCCATTAAATACCATTATGTTCAATAAAATTCCTTTTAACATGACTCAAGCCTTACACCCTTTGGGCCAACATGTTCATTAACCAGGTTTAATTAGACACAGTATGAATATAGCTTAACCTAGGAACAAATGCAAGATCAAGTCAGAACTTGACCAAATCCATTAAACAGGTCTACTTTGATGATTTGCTAGATTCAATATAGGTTTCTTTAGGCTATTTCTAGTACCATGTGATGTTTTCTTTATGGATTGTATTAGGTTATGATCTTGCCTATATAAAAAAATTGAAGGTAAATAAGTGAAAAAAAGGGTTAGAGGCTTATGTACCAATTATCCTCCTGTTGGAGTGGGTGAACTCATACATGAGAAGGTGGACAGTCTTAGTGCCAAAGCTGTGGTTGCAGTTAGACAGCACAGACTGCAGCTCCATGTCGTCGATGACACCGTTACCATCTCTATCCATCCGATTGTAGCACTCAATGACCTTAGGATCAGTGCCCGGTGGGAAGGCCGATGGCATGATCTCACAGAAGGGATCCTGCCCAAACACTGTCATACCTTGGCCGGAAGAAAACTGTGACCCCTTCTGGATCTTCATGGAGGAGGAGGAGCTGCTGTGCATCATCGCCTGCTGCTGGTGCTGCATAGACGACTGACGCTGCATCGAGCTCGACTGATGCTGCATCACCTGATGCTGCTGCTTGTGTTGCAGGGACTGATGCTGCTGGTGCTGCAGGGACTGATGCTGCTGGTGCTGCATGGATGAAGAATGGCGACCGTGAGCTAATGCTGCTGATGATGATCCATACATTTGTTGTTGGGATCCATCTTCGCAGTAGCCTTGACGGTAAGCTTGCATTTTCTCTCTTTTTTATGGGTGTTTTCCCTCTTAATTTGGAGAAGGGAGTTTAAGGTGCTGTGGTTTGATTGCAAGACTAATGACTAAATGAGTATGAAGCTTTTTATAGCACATGAAAAGGCAGTAGATGGTTTATTTATTTGGAAGGGGCCGGGGGAGGGAGATGCTCTGAAGTATGTAAGTTGTGAAAGTGGTGGAATCCAAGCCACTTGAAAAAGGAAAACACTTCAAGTGATGGAGCTCTCTGACTTAAGAAAGAGAAGGTAAGCAATAGTATTACAATGAACACTATAGTGGAGGTCTATCGATATAGTTGGTAAAATCTTATAGAGGTGGTAGTTGAAACTCAGGAATGAAGATCGCAATTCTATTTTTATCAATAATTATCAAAAAAAATTCTATTTTTATCAATTTCTCTAATGGCTCAACCCAAAAAAAAAAATGTAATGAACTGGATTTTGTGTAATCAAATTTAACAATTGTAACTTTGATTAGTAACAAAACTTTGCTCCTAATTTACATGCTTTTGAATTGTTCCACTTTGACGGTACGTTAGTCAATGCACAACTCTGACGATTATTGATATCTTTAATTATCTATAGGAAAAAAATATATGTAAAGCTCAAATTATGAAAATGTAAACTCCGTAATATATGTTTTTTATGAATTTGTGAATAACATATGAAAAGATGGATAATAATAACTAGAATTAATGCCTAGTTAAAGATAAACGAAACACATCAAAACCCATGTTAAACTTAATAGGTAAGATTGTTTCCCCTCCAAAAAAACAAAAATAAGTTACTCCGTAGTATTTAATAGAAGTACCAACTCTGTTCCTTTTCCATCTACACAGTTTGATCTACACAGTTTGATTTTCACACTTCCCAACGCAAAACGTTAACCATTAATATGTTCGGGGGTTACTAAACGCAGCCTCACTTTACTAATGCAACCCAAAAAACCCTCATTATCATATTCTTTCTAAAAAAACACTTCTCTCTCTTAAAATATTCTATCCTCCTCCTTTCTAACTGTTAGAGAGAAAAGCTTATAGAAGACCTAATTCACAAATTTTAATCTGATACTCAATGGACGATAATTTTGACCCATACGAATTTTAATCTGATGTAAGTTGTTCTTTTTTTTTCCGCAATTATGCAATGTCGGGCAATTCGTATGCATCGGTTTGCCCTATTTCGTGCAATCTACACGAAATCGATTAGTCTGTTTCGTGCAAATTGCACGAAACGGTATATTCTGTTTCGTGTAGATTGCACGAAACAAATGCATATGTTTCTTATAGATTGTACGAAACAGTCTCTTCTATTTGATGGAGATCGCACGAAACAGAGAAACAGAAGAACGAATTGATTTGCTTCACTTCATGCACTTTCCGGAAAAATCAAGACCCAATTCGCTTAGCAATAACACAATAACTCATGGAAATCGCCCCAAATGATACTTTGGTTTCATCGAATGAAAAAGTTTATGTTGGTTCTACCTCATGTAAATGGAGAAAGAAGGAAAAACCTATGGAGGAAGAGGGAGAAAGGAGAATTATGGAGAATTGGAACTACAATTTATGAAGAATTGGAAGAATAATTTTGCAGAATTGGACGACATACGAAGAGTACGAAGAGGGAAAATGGAGAGAGGAGTAGTTAGAGAGAGAAATGGGTTATGAGGAAAAGGGTTGTGTTTAGTAAAGTGAGGTTGCATTTAGCAACCATGATATGTTCAGCTACGAACACATACAAATTACAGAAAAATTATTTGAAAATATATGTAGATACAAATAAAACAAGATAACACATGACAATGTCTTTTCTTATGTATAAATTACAAAGTGTGTAGATTAAATAGAAACCAAGAGAATATATATCTTGATTAGGTTATAGATTAATAATTTTTATTATGACAGAATAAATAAATAATGATTTCAATGTTGATATAATCTGACCACAGATATCGAATTTTGCTACGTTTTGGTATAATGGTATAGATGGACGACAGAATATTCATTTGGCACCATCATTCCCCATAACCAACGATTCTGTCCTCATCATGATAAAAAGCTCTAGCATCTAGTTCATCAATATCATATAAATTTTTTATCAACTTTGTAGACCAATCCTCGTCTCGAATATAACTAGTCAAATTATTCTATGATTGGCTACCGATTGTTGATCTTGTAGTTGATTTTTAGTGAGTTAGAAATTTTAAGATGGTAAATTTGAAAAAAAAAAAAAGTGGTAATGTACAAAATACTGAAATAGGGTACATATAAGGTGGTAAAAACAGCACGAAGTGGTAGTTGAATGCATAATTTTAGGAGGGAAAAGTGATTTCTAGAAGTCAATTAAAAAAAATACTATTTTTTCGGTTACCATTTATTGAAGTCCATTAAAACAAGATCGGTCATAAAGTTTGGATTATTCACATATAACTCATAAGTGGCAATTTGGATTAGTCATATATAACTCATAAGTGGCATCACTATTTTAAGAAGAGCGTTTAAAGGTTGGATTACTAAAATCTGTGAAAGTGCCGCTTGAGGGGAGTGAACTTAGTGATGAAGGACCGCACAAGGGATGCTTAGAGATGTGCTCGGATGAGAAACGTGGTCTGGAGGCTCAAGGGAATAAAGATGGGGATGCCGACACTTCAAGGAAGAAGCCAAAGAAGAGGGGTAGACCACCGTTGCCTTGGGATTAGAGATGGCAATGGGTCCTGGACCCGACCCATTTATAAGGGTCTGGGTCCATAAATTTTAGACCCAACGGGTCCGAGTCCCGAGGAGCATGGGTCGGGTCTGGGTCCCAGGTCCACATATGCCAGACCCGACCCGTAGACCCATTTACATATTAAAGAAAATAAAAATACCTAAACTCTAAGGTTTTATGAGTTGTGAGCTTGTAAACTCGTTAGTGTTGTAACTCCATCTGAGACTTGTAACTTTGTAAGTTGTAACATTCTAAGAATTTATGAGTTAATTTTTGAAATTTTGTTTAGATAATGCTTTACCCATAGATGCATGATCTATATATATTAGTGCGAAATTTTTTAATTACATAGATTAAAAAATGTGATGAAAACTAAAAACTAAGAAGGACCTAGTTAGGACCCATGGACACGCTAGACCCAGCGGGTCTGGGTCTATAAAAAAATGAACGGGCCTGGGTGGACCCGACCCAAACCCGACCCATTGCCATCCCTACTCGGGATGAGTCAGGACATATCATAAAAAATGCTAAAAAACGAAAGTTCGACGAGTTGGGCTCACTGGTTGGTGAAGTTATTTCGGAGATCCGTCGGGATTTTAAGGTTTTGGCGAAAGAGGAAAGGCGCAAAATGGTTAAGAAATATATGACTGAGCCATCTACTGAAAGTACTGAAGGCCATGAGACTGGGCCTAAACAGTCTCCGGGTGCCATATGATCATTCTGACATGGAATTGTAGGGGATTGAATGATGCGGACTCCCCTACAATACCGTATTTGTGTTGGCTAGTCCGCAAGATGCACCCTTCAGTGTTATTTCTCTCTGAAACTAAAGCTGATGGTGTACTTATTTCTAGGATATCTAACATATTAGGCTATTGTAATGTAGATGTGGTAGATGCTAATGAGCTTGCAGGTGGATTAGCTCTTTTGTGGGATGATAATGTTTCTATTAATGTATGTAGTAAGTCATCGCACTTTTTTGTATGTAAGATATAGGATGTAGTTAAAGCTGTAAAATATGAATGGAACTTAGTTTTTGTGTATGGCTCACCGTATCATCATTCCCGTCCTATTGTCTGGGAGGAGTTAAAATCTTGTATTGACAATGAGTCAAATAAACCTTCTAGTTTGTGGGGATTTTAATCAATTAGAGAGTAATGATCAAAAGTTGGGGGGTTGTGAATTTATTTATGGAAGAGAAATGTTCTTTAACTAGAAAATGGAATTGGGACTATCAGAAAAATCATCGGTTGGACCTAAATTTACTTGGTGTAATAATAGAGAGGGGGATGATAGGATATATGAGCGACTAGATAGAGCTTATGGCTCAGAGGAATGGATTCAGACTCATCCTGATGCTATGGTAGTAGTTCTTCCTATTATGGTGTCGGACCATAGCCCCATAATTATTTATACGAATCATCTGACACAACGGAACCAAAAAAACATATTAAATTAGAGTCATGGTGCTTGGAGTTTGATGAGGTCAAGAAAATCATTATGGAAAGATGGAATCAACAATTTGTTGGTTCGCCAATGTTCAAGCTCTCCAAGCAAGTGGCTATGGTCAGATTTCATGTTTTTAAATGGTGTAGAGAGTATACTACAAAGTTGGCCATGGATTGGGAAAACTGGTCAAAGGATTGTAATGAAGTGCAAGTATACATGCAAGATGGCATGGATGAAGGCTGTGAGACAAAAGTTCGGGATCAAGTGCGAACTCGGATTCAGGTTCAGATTGATTTCTGGAAGCAAAGAGCAAAAGGCAAATGGATTGCACTTGAGGATACAAATTGCAAGTGGTTTTTCCGGAAAGCGAAATAGAGGCTAAAGAGAAATGAGATCTTAATGATTAAAGATGAAATGGGTGATTGGAAGACGGATAATAAGGACATTCAAGAGATTCTCTTGAAGTTCTATTTCGACATTTTCCAATCAACTTGTCATAATTGGGACGCTGAAGCTTTGACAACGATAAGGGACATTGAAGACTACATACCAGTAATGTCGGATTTGCAGAGGACTAGTTTGAGTGTGAGTGTATCGGAACAAGAGATCACGGATGCAATATTTCAGCTGGGAGGCCTAAAAGCGCCGGGCATAGATGGAATGCCGGCAATTTTTTATCAAAAAAATTGGAAGATTGTTGGAAAGGATGTCGTAACAGTTATTGCTCATTTTTTTGAACATGGATATCTTTTAAAGGAGTGGAATACTACGCTTATTTGTCTTATTCCCAAAGTTCAGCATCCTGAGGCAGCAGGGCAATTCCGTCCTATAAGTCTATGTAATGTTATTTATAAAATCATCTGATCTAAAGTCTTGGTTAACAGGTTAAAACCAATTTTGCAATCCCTGGTATCCCCTTTTCAAAATGCGTTTATTCCAGGGCGATTGATGTCAGACAATTGCCTTTTAGCGCATGAAGTTGTCACGTTCTTAAAAAGGAGGAAACGAGGGAGAGAGTCTCTTGCGGCCCTGAAGATTGATATGTTCAAGGCATATGATAAGGTGAACTGTGTTTTTTTGCAATGGCTTCTACAAAAACTGAATTTTCCAGCAAAGATGCAACATTGGATCATGCAGTGCGTCACTACTGTTTCTTATTCCATCTTGATTAATGGGGAAGCTACGGAAAGGTTTAAACCACAATGTGGACTACGTCAGGGTGATCCGCTTTCGCCATATCTATTCATCTTAGTGATGGAGGTGTTCTCTCGAATGTTGGTCAAAGCGGAAAAGCAGGATTTGTTTCAAGGCATTAAAGTGTCAAGGAATGGGCCTTCGGTATCTCGTCTTTTCTTTGCAGATGATTGGCTTCTGTTTTTTTAGAGCAACACCTCAATCTTGTGAAGCTGTTAAGGACATTATCAATCGCTTCAGTCAAATTTCAGGTGAAGTCATTAATTTTTCAAAGTCCTTGATTATGTTTAGCCCGAACACTCCACAGAATTGTAAGGAAAGCATGAGAAGTATCATTGGAACCCCTGCATTTGAAGAGCTAGGCAGATACTTGGGTAATAATATTGAAATAGATGGACGTAGTTCCAGCAAGTTTCTACCTCTTATAGAAAAAATTCAAAAGAAGGTGGGTAGCTGGAAGCATCTTGCGCTCTCACATGCAGGGAAGATTTTCCTTGTTAACGCAGTTCTAGCGTCGTTATGTCATCATGTGCTTGCTGTGTTTCTTCTCCCTAAACGAATCTCGGATAGTATTAACGCGATCCTTTCAAGATTCCTGTGGAGAAATGCTACAGGCTCCAAATCAATTCATTGGGCAAGCAAGAAGAAAGTTGAGTTGCCTAAAGGAATGGGTGGCCTTGGGATTAGAAATGTTAGATATTTTAGTACGGCAATCTTGACTAAACAAGCTATGAGGCTTGATAACAGGGAGGATCTGCTGGTCTCTAGAGTTTTGTTAGCCAAATACAAAGGATCACCTGTTTCAATTGGATTAAAGCAACAATGTATTAGATCTGCATCGTGGGGCTTTAGAGGTATGTGTTGGGCAATTACTCAGTGTAGGGCGGCATTCAGTAAAGTAATTGGAAATGGGGAAGGAACTCATATTATGCAGGATAAATGGGTTAGTGGAAAGCCGATAACGTTAAGGCGGGTTGTGACCTAGAAGAATTGGGCGTTCAGAGGGTGAAGGATTTAATGACTCCAGGATTGAAGATGTGGAATACGTCGCTAGTCTGGAGGATATTTCCTAATGAGGTTGCACATAGAATTTTGTCGATCCATCTTCCGGAAACTGCTGTTACTGATTCTTATGTGTGGAACAGAATTAATAATGGAGTACTCACGACTAAAGATGTGTATGCTATGTTACAAGAGTCACAGGAATTACAAAGCAGACAGAATGTGGATAGTAGGTTTTGGAAGAAGCTATGGGGAATGAATATGCGGCCAAAGTGGAAAATTTTTGTTTGGCGCATACTGATGAATGCGTTGGCATTAAATAGTAATCTCAGGAAAAGACATGTCAACGTCATCGACAGGTGTTATCTTTGTAAAGATGCAAACGAGGATGAGACTCATTTGTTCAGAGATTGTCTAGTGACTGCTAGAATTTGGTAGGGTTCGTGGTTAGCAATTCAGGTGCAGAGTACGAATCATGTTTCAATTAATTACTGGATTACTAACTTCATGCACAAATTCTAGAAGGAAGATGGTCCTCAGAGCCCTAGAGTAAGAAGTTTTTGTGCATATATGTGGGCTATATGGAGGCATCGAAATCAAGTAGTCTTTCGTAACGGTAACCCAAATCCTTGAGAAATTCTGCGCATGGCAGAAGAGTATTATAAGGAGGAAGAAGGAAGGCTCAAATACCATGATGTGAAACATAGAAAGATGGATCAACATCAAAGAGACCTGGTAGTTACTTTTGGAAGGCAGTATGCGAACATGTGTCATGTTAAAGTGGATGGAGCTTGGAAGAGGGATGTTCAAAAAGACTGTCCGTCAGCAGGTATTGGATGGATAGTTAGACTGGAGGATGGTTGTAATTTTCAAGGGAATGAGAAGGTTAAAGCAGTTTCAGCGATTCAATGTGAAATGTTGGCAGTGCTTAAGGGCTTACAAGAAGGTTTAAGATGTGGCAATTCGGCAATTAGTATCCTTACAGATTCTAGTATGTTAGTATATATGCTGAGAAGGCAACAATTTCCTTTCCACTTATGTACCTTAGGGATATGATATATTGACTAGTTGTAATAAGCTTAGTTATTGTGAAATTAGGAAAGTACCTAGGGAGATAGTTCAAGGTAGTCATGAACTTGCTATAGCAGCTAGGAACGGTAAGCTTGTTTAATTTTGGTATTTGTTATGTTTGTACTTGTTGTCAAAAAAAAAAGAACTAAAATGCAATTTTCCCATAAAAATAAACTTATAATAATTTTCATCAACATATAATTACTCTTTTTTCTCATCTTTCCCAGCAACCAGAGTACTTCTTGACTGACCTCTGCAATTTGATCCCGCTTCCCAAATTCTTCCCTAGTCACTCAGATTCAAGGTTTGATAGGCGTCTCATCGTGAGAGGCCAAAACAGGGGTATTTATGACATTTTGCGCAAAAAGACAAAAAACTAACCTGAACTATAGTACCAACTTATACCAATGTTCAGTAAATTTGATACTAATACCAAAATAACTCTTACTTCAGTACCCAATTGTAAGTGAACTTTGGTATCAACTTTTAGCTTTAGTACCAGTAATACCAAAGTTGATGGGACAGGAAAGTAAATCTTGGTAAGTTGCCCCCACACTAGAGATGGGTGCATCTCTTCAAAATTATATCATTTTGGAGAAATTATACAACTTTGAAACTAGTTACATACTTACATCTTAAGGTTAAGGATGGCTTCTAATTGTGTCCCCACATCAAAAGAGCAAAAAAAATTGTAAGAAAATCTGTAGATCACAGTCAACATATTTCGTGTAAGACCGTTTCATACTATTGAGATCACAGTCAACATCATCATATTATCAAGCGTATTTTTAACTTTTAATGAAAAATTTTAAATTAAGCAATGTTAACTATATGCAAAAAATAATCTTCTGCCACCTCTCTATCCACACAAACCTGCTACTCAAAGATCGATTTCATTTAAGCCCTTTAACAGTGATATAATCTTGTACCAAAAACTTTTCAGCTACAAACAATGCGCGCATGAATACCGGACAACCAATTGTAACTCAAAACTGCAGTAAGCATCATAAATTAACCAAAGGAGACTCATTAACAAAATCAGAGAGCTATTCCCGGCAATTTCTAATTCTCCAAGTTCAAGAAGGTATTGCTAAGATAGAAAATTAAAGCAACAAATTTATGAGATCTACACGAACTTTTTAACCTGAGATAATCAGGGATCACAAAAATCAAGTACAATCAACAGCTCCCCTATTGATAATCTACCTCGCTACTTGTGGCTGTCCTTGCTCGAGAAGTTGGCCCACCAATTTGTATGTACGGCCCGACAATCCTTTAGTGTGATCTATGAGCTGCTCGTACCTGAAAGGTCAATCAACGAACAAATAAATCACAAAACTACAATCTACAAAAGGAAAGGGATGAGAGGGGGGGAGGCGGAAGAGGATCAAAAACCCCGCCCGGGGGGGGATTTTGTTCTTACACATTAGGGTAATTGGACTCCATCACTATGGTGCCCAACTTAGAATCGATCTTGGCATCGAGCTTAGAAGTGCGTATAAGTGTCATAATCCACCTCTCTGCTTCCTCATAACTCAAATTCAATTTCTCAGCAAGGACCCTGACAAATAAAAAATTTACTCAGAAGAAAGAATTTCAAGATAATTTATTCATCACGGTAGTCCATACAACACTCATATAATGCAAGCAAAAAGTGCCAACACAACAGAATTCTGCACCAATAACTTCACATATTCACTGATAGTTGTTGCATTGTAGTGCACAGCACATCCAAAATATTATGTATCATCAAGTACCGCAAGTTTGCAACAAACTTCAAAGTCAAGCAGCCACTTCGTGTACTCCTGCAAATTACCCTCCCCTCTCCTTTGAAGATTAGATAAACATCGTTTACCACAACATTACAGCTCAAGACTGACGCATATCATTATCCCTAAAACAAGATAGGTAAATCATAAAGCATGAACATACCCCAAGTCTATGCGCTGATGTATTTTGCAATACGTTTCACAAATGAAGAGCCTGGCATTTTCAAGGAATTCGTCCCTTAAGGGAACAGTAGTATAGCTGCCTTCCTCAACTCGTTTTCCAAGGAATGGATCATTCAGTATGACCTGGACAAAGCATTAAGAGCATCAAATTAGAAGTGTAGGCAGCACTGAAATAATTAGGGCAAGTAAATACCAAAAAAAATTAATCCAGATTAAACTCCAATGCAAATACTTAAAGTCTGTTTCTAACTACATCAAGCTACTGTGAATTAGACCATGAAAACTCAAATTGAATCTGACTCCCCCGCTATGCTCATGAAAGAATATTGAAATTCATGTAGATGTTTGGGCAAAGCCAATACAATGAAACATAAATTAGTTGGTAAAAATGGTCATTTGCATTCATTTCCACAGTACTTTGCATGGATAAATGAGAAAAAAGGAAAGGCACATGTACAAGCCACCAAATGACATTTCATACTCTCAGCTTATTGTGATCGTCCTCCTAACTACTTCGGAATTTCCCAATAAACCAACCCTCCTTACTCAATATATGCATATACATCAAATCAAAATCTCTTTGTTCCCACTAGTATAACATAATATTGATTAATATTAACATGGACAAATATAGCATAGAACTGAGTGTACATGAGCACCCAACTAGTGTCCTACTATATCGTAGTAGTATAAGAATATTAGCACTTAAATAAGTTTGTAACTTCTACATAGGGGAATAGAAAGTAGAAACTGTCTGATGGCAACTTTAGGGGAGACAAACCTGAGAACACAACGAAAGTATAACAAAGGCCACAAATAAGCATTAACAAACATGTACGGTTCATTCCATAAACTCCATCTTCAAAAATTTAGCCTTATATGTTTCGAACTAGGATGAGAAATTAAACCAAAGAAAAGCAGAGGAGAATGTGCGATATACAGCACGAAGTTTAGTCCAAAAGTAAGAAAATTCTTACCTCTTCGCATTCCCTCAACTTCTTTTGTGCCCCTTCAAAGTCATAGTTAACATAAACACATGCCAAAAACTCAGTGATAGGATCTTTGTAAGAATTTTGTTCCTGTTGGATGACCTTAACAAAATCTTTGAACTGAGGCCTTCTCCTTTTGTTGACAATGAACGCAGTTGCAAGATAACGCAAAAGATGAGGAGCATTTGTTTGAATAGCATTAAGATACCTGCAAAAGGGAAAAAAATCATTCATTTCAAGGATAATTTTGCCATATTATCCAAGGCATATAAAGAGCTTTGTACTGTATTTAAAAGCACAAAGTAAAATAAACCATTAGCACAAAACATGAAATAACAAAACTTCTACTAAAACCTGAAATTGAACAATATGCATTTCTCATTATGAATCAGCAGTGATTTTAAAAGCAAAATTTTCTAAGCACCAAGGTCCCAAAACCACAAGGGGAAACACCAAAAAATGAAAAAAAAAAAAACATAAGAAGCACAAGTACAAAGAGAGACTTACTTGTCCTGATTAAACAGGTCAATTATCTGTGTCCTGCCATTGTCATGGTTGAAAAAGATAAATAAGCTCCAGTGCATCAGCCATATTCTATTCTGTACCTGATTCAGAGGTGATGTGAAAGCCTGCATACCAAATCAATCATCAATCATCAGCAAACAACATAAAGAATGCTACAGATCCTATTCAAAACAAACAAAGAAGAACAAAGAAACAGGCCTTAGAATCAATTATCTCTTTCAAACGGTTAAGTTCCTCGAGAGCAATGTCCCAGTTTTGCATCAAAATTTCTGCTGCAAGCTTTCCCCACAATGCACTGAGACTTCTTTCACTATTGGTGCAAAGAGCTCTGTACTGATACAGAAAATCAGCTGCACCAGAATAATTCCCACATTCAAATTGGAATTTTGCATACTGATACAATGCCTCAATCTGCTCTGGACCGATCTGATTAAAAACAACAAAGAGATCTAAAGATATGCCCAATATCACAATCATATTGCATGATAGCCAAAGATTAATAAAAAAACAATTGCTTAATAGCACTAAAACTGGCAACTGCTTTGTCAGCCATATATAAGTTCACCACGATAAGCCTAATACATGGTTCCACCTAATCAGAACTTCAACCAACTTCAGTTTCTATTTTAATTCAAGATCACTTGTAGGCAAAGTCCTGTTAAAGTCGGTCTGACAATCAAACCGTCAACTAGTTAAACAAAAACAATAGAACTTCAAAGAACATTTGAAAAGTTTTAGTAGTAATACAAAAGTAATGAAATGTTAAATAATTACTCATAGAAAAGTAATTAAATGTTAAATAATCATACTCTGGGCATCAGCCAACAAAAACCTGCCATAGAGTTAATCTTGACAGCTTAGTAGACTAGGATTTTTTTTTTTTTGGGGGGGAGGGGGGGTTGTTCAAGTAAAAGCACTTCATGAAAAGCTCGAGATATCCAGAACAACCCCATCAAAAAGATATACTTTCTCTATGCCAAATAAGTTGCAAAATGGGGGAGATTTTGAGAATGTGAGAATTAGTTCCCAATACCATGTGAAAAAGTAGATGTGAGAGGGAATGTTAATAAAAATAGGTATATAGTGATTAATTGTAAACTTTTATAAAAGGGAAATGTAAAACGGAGGAAGTAAGGTAATATCACATTTGCCACATTTTCGACAAAGCATGATGGAAGACGGATAGAGGACAAAACCTAACGCCAAGGTAATCAACTAATTATTAATCCAAGCTAGAAAGAACAAGACTTGAACAAGGACTGCAATTTGTTAAATTCACATATTGATGCCCGGTTGTGAATTTTTATGGTTTTAGAAAGCGCACTAGTTTCTACTTTTTTACCATACGTAGCTTCTTCCTGTTATTGATCCTCTATTTACGATGTCAAATATAGTTCCATAACCTTCAACAAAACCAAATCAAACAATGAAAACAACAGCTTACAAAACAAAATAATAGAAAGGGGCCTGAAACGTTCAATTTGATTATATATATTCATGCCATTGAAGAAGAATTTTAGGGCAGTCCAAGTTCAGCTATGATTGAGTATGAGCAAGACATTACTCGAGGTTGACCAAAAGTTCATTTGTAGGCCGGGTGAAATTGAGTTCTCATTCAAACTAAAACACTTAACTCTGAGAACCATCGGATCGGCCAGTAAATATAAACAACAAATTTGGAATACATATAAAAATGTTTCAAGTTCTGAAAAAAGAAGTACGTGTTTTGGAAGAGCTGCAATGCCAAAAGGATTTTCTCTCTGCACTCATGCAACGAAGGTGTTGACGCAGGTATGAGAAATCAAAGGTTTGACACTTTTTCTTCGTCTGCAACGGAGCTTAAGTGCCATGTACAAAATGCTCACTATTTTCTTGCAAAGGTAACAAGTTGAGGTTTGGGATGAAAGAAAAGAGGCATCTGAAGTGAAATTTAATGATGTAACTCTTAACTAAAAGTCAGAGATAGTGGCAAAGCCCTAAGAATGAAGAAACCCTTTCAGAATGATTTCATCGATAAACCACCAACACTGAAATCTTCACCTACTAAAATAATCCTATAGATAATCACAGCTACAGATGGCAATACGATTTGCAATCACATTAGGTGGAAGGCAGTATGTCAGCTGATGCAAATTACAGCCAAGAGCATATAAATAAATCCTAAAGTCCATATCATTTGGTCGGAGAATAAACTGAGCCAACATTCAAACCTATAAAAACTCGACTTTACTATCCAGCAACATCAAATAAAACCAACAACACTTTAGTAAAAAGTTTCTAGTTATTGCGAGGTCTCTTTCTAATTAGCCAGATAGTCCACTGAAAAAACTCAATATCTAAATTTCCATGTCTACTGCAACGCGAAAAACAGAGAGGTCAGAGAAATATCTCCTCTTCACATAGTCATAAACTATTGAGCACGTCTTATTCGGCCATTGCAGCACACACCTCATTCTAACGGGAGACGGAATAAGAACGAATTACACACAAAAAAATCAACAAGCAAAGCAACTAGAATTATCATTCAAGCGAATCAAATCAAACACAAGACAACAACACATAACAATCATTCAATCGTTAATAAATTATTTCATAATAATAACAATAAGAACATGAAAATTTTGATAATTCTACACTACCGAAAATTTGCAAAAATTTACCTGGTAACGTTCTTGCAGCATCTGAAGATTATACTGTTTATCAGCTCGCAATTCCTGAACTTTATCTTCATTCTGAAGAAAAGTAACCAAAGGAGCCGCACCTTCCTCCAACGCCTTCAAACTCGCAACAACCTCAACTCTCCTATCCACCATATCTACACTCAAAAAAAAAAACAATTTCCAAATCAAACTCAAATTGAATCAAACGAAAAATCAACAAAACCCTAGGAGAGAGAAAAAGGACCGTGAGGAACATCATCGGTGTGGTAGAGGCTCTTATGGATGTCCATAGCGTAATCAACCATGTTAGTTTTGCTAAGGAGTTCGATCTTAGCCTTGAGAAGTTGTTCTTCTGGATAAAACTGACGTTCTTGGAGAAATTCGAGAAGAGGAAAGACGAGATGACGGTCGAGTTGAGGCGCGATTCTCGGGGTTAGGTCATAGTTCGCCATTGTTGCTGCTGCTGCTAATTTCGCCGCTCTAGGGTTTGTAACACAGCAACTACAGCAACGAAGAGGAGAGAGAGGGGAGAATATTGAGTGAGGAGAGTGAGAGATAGGAGTTAGGAGTGAGGAACGTTGTCGTTTCACCTGTTGTGTTTTTGAGATCGATTTGTTTTATTGGGCTAGGAGAGCTGTTAGTTACTTCCCACTGATAGGGGCGTAAATTTGATCGATTGTATTGGTTTATTATTGGACTAGTCAAGCCTGAATCCGCGTCTGAGTCAAATTACATAGCGTTGTAAATATTTTCGACTCGGAAATTTGAGACTAAAATTTATGTTATAACGGTTTTTTCACCAAATACCCCTGACAAATAATTTTATTCACCAAATACCCCCACTTTTTTCAAAATTCACCAAATACCCCTGACCTTTAAAAAAATTCACGAGATACCCTTTTGTTGACAGACGTTAGTCCTCCGTTAGCGTTTATTTACAAGTTTGCCCTAAGTCAACCTAATTAGCCCTAAGTCAACCTAATTAACCCTAACTAACCCTAACCCTCTCTCTCCCCTAACCCACAGCCCCCACCCCCCCCAACAACCCAGCTACCACTAGCCCCACCCACCACCCAACAACCCACCCATGACCCACCCCCCTTCCCCTCCCCCCCAGCCTCTCCCCCCCTCGCAGCCTCCCACCCCCTGCCCGCCGCCGCGTCTTCCCCCCCCCCTCCCCTCCCCCCAGCCCGCAGCCGCTGCCTCCCCCCCTCCCCCTCCCCCGCGGCCCGCAGCCGCGCCTCCCCCCTTCGGATCCCGAGCTTCCCCCACCCCTTCGAATCCCGAGCCAACCACCCTCACCCCTTCGAATCCCGAGCCCACCACCCCCGGCCCGCATCAAATTCCGGCAAACCGAAAAGTAAAAGAAACTCGCCGGGCAAACACTGGGCAAAAAACACATTAAATTCGGGGCAAACTCGCCGGCGAAATACTCCTTCGAAAAACGCAAAAGTAGAAGAACGCAGTGAAATACTCATTCGAAAAACTCGGCTACGTACGGGGAAGGGGGGGCCGCAGCGAGGGAAGGGGGCCGCGCGTCTGAGGGGAGGGGGGCATGGGAGGAGGAGGGGGCCTGCGTGGGGGGGGGGTTGCTGGGTGGGGGAGGTGGGGGGTCATGGGACGAGGACGGGGGCTGCGTGCGCGGCGCAAGGGGGTTGCGGGAGGGGGAGCCGCGTGGGGGAGGGGTTGTTGGTGGGGGGGGGTGGGGGCCGGGGCTGGGGTTGGGTGGTGGAGATAGTGGGTATAAGGTTGGGGGGCTGGGGTTGGGTTAGGGAGAGAGAGTGTAAGGGTTTTTAGGGTTTTTAGGGTTGTTAGGGTTTAATTAGGGTTTTTTAGGTTAATTAGTTAATTAATTAACGGAGCACTAACGTCCGTTAGCCAAAAAGGGCATTTTTGGTATTTTTTGAAATGTCAGGGGTATCTAGTGAATATTCTTAAAGGTCAGGGGTATTTGGTGAATTTTGAAAAAAGTGGGGGTATTTGGTGAATAAATTAATTCTTTCTTTTTTAAAAGAACATGAGTGGGGAATTTCTTAGATTAAATCAAGAGCTGCCAAGTGGGAAAGGAGTCCAACCAAACAATCTCGTAGTTTGGGTTACAATCTTAATCGGGAAGTAATAATTTTATAAGTTTAGTTACTTTTTTAGTCTCAATTTGTTATAACTTGGTCCAAGTTACTAAATTGAGAATTCCTTTTTTTATTTAATTCAAAGCATAATTAAACCTCTAGTCAAAGTCAACTTGGCCTAATTGTTTATATGAAGCAAAAAATGAAGACAAATTTAATAATATCATTACAAAAATTAAATGGAGATATAAATCTTGTAATATCATAATTTTGGTAGAACCAATTTCATGTGGTTGGAGGTGGATATGGGGGTTTAGTATGTTTAGACCTAGATTTAGTAATTGAGATGAGATTGTTTTAGGCAGTGGCGGATCCATAAAATTAAAAATGGAGGTGCAAAATAAACTTTAACTTTATACCACAATTAGTAAAAAAAAAAAAGTTAATTTTTATAGTTATAGAAAGTAAACTGTGTCCAAAGGCAAAAAAAAATTTGGTTGGTATTTTTATTTTATTTTTTTTGCTTACTATTTCTAAAAATATGGCTATTTAAAGATTTGCAATGTTTTTCCTCTCTTTCAACACACAATAAGCTAGTGCCATCCAATAAATGGCCTCCAACTCCTATGCATCCTCACATATCAATCACGTGGTATGCCAAGATTATTACTCACAAAGAGGGAAAAAAGAAAAAAAAATTACTTCCTACTATTTTTAGACTTCGAGTGAGATAATTGTGCATAATATCTTAATATTTACTTTTTGACTCATGTCTTTTAGTAATACAATTCTCATATCTTTTAAGTATGAGGTTGCAAGAAATAGTTATCTTTAATATTGGACTGGACCTAAAAATTTGGTCAGAATTTCAAAAAATGGAGATACAATCATGCAATTGCTCCTCATGAGGGCCAAATAATTTTGAAATCAATTAAAACTAGTTTTTTTGCTCATATTCTACTATTTTACTCTTATGCAGTACTGATTTTCATAATCTGAACAAATTGTCAAATTGATTACTAACCATCAACGTCAATCTTAGTTGCTCGTTTGATATGTAACCCGAAATTTCCACTATGGTATAAGTTTAGGGTCGAAAGATGTACAATCCAAATATATAATGATTTACTAAAGGGAAATTTCCACTGGTAGGCTCTTATTTTTGAGAATTTCCAATGGTAGATTCAACTATTTTTTCTTCCCATTGCTAGGCCTCAAGTTTCCTAATTTATCCAAATGTAGCATTAATGAGGCTTAAACGTTAATTTCATGTTTAATTTAAAAACTTCTGTTAAGTTTTACCTGACCCCTACTAACCATGATTTATTTAGGTCAAGAAGTAGGTCAATATTAACCTTTATGATGAATCCTAACATATCTTAGTATACTGTTAGTAGTATGCATACTCTTCATGTGCTTTTCTAATAAAGTGAAAGATTCACTATTCTTTGACTTTTGAAATATATAATGCATACCCAAGGGAAAAAAAATTACACAGTGATGGAGTAAGAAGTGAATTTGCCAAGGAATTTTTTTTTTTTGGAAAAATAAAAAATGAAAGGTGAGTGACAGTCATAAGGCAACGCATTCCATAATGAGAAGAGGAGGTTAGGTTGGAGGGAAAGTGAAATTAGAATTGGAGGGAAAAAATTTTGTTAGTCAGTTAAATCATGGTTAGTAAGGTTTAGACAAAACTTAACATAAA
The DNA here is from genome assembly GCA_947646795.1 of Beta lomatogona. Classification (NCBI taxonomy): domain Eukaryota; kingdom Viridiplantae; phylum Streptophyta; class Magnoliopsida; order Caryophyllales; family Amaranthaceae; genus Beta; species Beta lomatogona. The sequence continues at coordinate 4,199,415 of CANSNZ010001065.1, read as the reverse complement.
TATTAAAACTAAACATGAAATTAATGTTTATGCCTAATTAATGCTAAATTTGGGTAAATTAGGAAAAGTGAGGCCTAGCAATGGAAAGAAAAAAAAAAGTCGAATCTACCATTGGGAATTCTCAAGAATAAGAGCCTACCATTGAGAATTTTCCTTTACTAAAATAAATCAAATTTATCAAACTCGAATTTGCTCACCGACGCCTATATGTCTGACCTATTTATATGAAGTTGATATTGTTAGTAATATAGAAAATAATATCTATTATAGTAAATGTAATACGATTATTGTTATTATTGTTATAATTTTATACTCCATTATTGTTATAATTTTATAGTTATTATTATTACAGCAAAAACAATAATCATTTTAATGAAGAAAAACCAATATCAATTAGTAAAAAAAATATTTAGTAAATATTAGTTTAAATCACTAAAACTTAGCCTAATTAGTAAAATTATAGTTTGATCGGTAAAAAGTAGTTCAGTTTAGTTAAATAAAAGGTAAAATGAACAGGGCCAAATTAAAACTTTTGGCTAATCTTTCTCCTATTCTCTCAAAACTTCCCCAAATTGCTCCCAACGCAAGGCTAAATTTCTCAACGGCTTGCCGGTGGCTGCGGCCACTCCGGTCACCGGCGAGTCGCTGTCCTATAATACTACTGTGCTTTTTCTTTTGTTTATCTTTCGTAATTTCAGGTTATTTGTAAAGGTCTATCTTAGTCTTTCTGTTCTTCTCTCTTCCCTGCTGGATCTCTTTTAGTGTTTCCGCAGACGCTCTGCAATTTCTTACCTACGGACTTGATTTCCAGGTTTGAGTTTTTTTTGGTATCTGTTTATAAGGGTTTGTCTAGTTGTTTAAGATCTTATTTTCCGAGTTCCTCTGTATTCTATTGTGTGTTATTCTCCTGGTTTACAAGTTCTCGGAAATCTCATCTCTTCCCTTTTCTTCTTTTACGCTAGTTTGAGTTTCATAATATATTGTAATTGGTTTTCCTGTCTGTTGGACTGCTTTCCTTAATTGTCTACCTGTGTCAGTTTATTATGGTTGTGATTGAAGATTTAGGAGGTTCCTGTGCATTTTCTGCTATTGTTCAGTACCATCTATTTGATTTAGAGTATGAGGATAAAGATGTTGAGGAGATGTTTGAGAATTTTTCAGCTCCTGAAGAAGTAATTCCCTTTGTGGCATCCCTAAAAGAGGAAGGGAATCAATTGTTTCGACTAAAAGATTTTAGCAGTGCTTTTGCTAAGTATGGGAAAGCTATTAAATTATTGTGCGTTGTCATTACCGCAATTTGTGAAGACTTCAATCTAGGCAATGATGACTCTCTGTTTAAGGATCTGGTTATTCCTCTGCATTTGAATCTTGCAGCTTGTGGTTTAACATTGAATCTATTCAACAAAGTTATTGAGGTTTGCTCACTAGTTTTGGGGGTTGATAAGAAGAATGTGAAGGCATTGTTTAGACGAGGGTTGGCGTTTAAGAAAACTGGATATTTGGAGAAGGCTTTTGAGGATCTTTTGAAAGCCAAGGAAATGGAACCAAAGAATAAGGACATAAGCACAGAGTTTGCTAGTTTGGAAAAAGCTCTATGTCCTTCAATTCAAGTGGAAGGTGATGATAATATGTCTCACGATCTTGGAACCCCAAAATTAAAGCCATGGTTACAAGAGGTGCAAGTGAAGTATGAGGGTGAAGAAAAGTATCATGGAAAAGAATCTAGTGATTCAAGTAATCATATTGATCTTGATTCTGAATTACCTCCATCTGATGTTTTCCTAAAAAATATTTCAACCAAAGATGAGGAAAGGGTTGATGTAAGGGTTGACCGCATGGTGGTTGATAATGAGGAAAGGACTACGCCTTCCCACCATGGTAAAGTTGTGTTCGCTAACAGAAGAAAACCCTTCATGCGTTTATGTGTTTCTCATGCAGATGTCAACAAGATAAGAAAAGGATGTGAAGTTCATATGTTTCAACCTCGTTCTTTGTCGGTCCTAAAGGTTCGATCTTACAAGCCTAACCCTCTTAGTTCAACTATAGCGGTAAATGCCTCCACAATCCTGTTTCTAATAGTCCGGAGATCGTTGAGAATTTTCCCAATGAGGAAGGAAGTCTGAAGGTATGGAAAATGCCCAAAATCAGGAGAGAGCAGAAGAAATATCAACTGGTATGATGGATGTCCCGATTATTTTGGAGGATGGTAACATTTGTGAAGGTAAGATTAATGTGATGAGAAACAAGGACAATGTTCAGAATCAAGATAGGTTGAGAAAGAAAAAAGGAAGAAGTCCTAGCAATGTGAAGAGGAGATGCGGTGTACTTCTACGATCTTCAAAAATATCTCAATTTCAACGAAGAAAGCATGAGGGCCTAATCACTACTGCTCAGGATACTGCGAGTGTTGGAGTTCGCAGAAGGATTTCAAAGCTTGCCCAAGTAGTGTGCTCTGTTGGGTTGAAAAGGAAGAATACATCTCCTCCCTCATCGGATTCCTCGTACCATGTTAAGAAGAAGCATGCTAGGTCCATGGATTTATGTGTCTGTAATAATGTAGTACACTGTCAGAGTAATGGTTTATGTGTCTGTAATAATGTTGTAGACGGTTAGAATAATGGTTGCGTCAAGGGTGCCCTTACTACCTTTCACGGTTAGTTGAGGTAGGGGTGTTGTAGGGTTTGTCTTTTGCTTTGGTTTGACGTTATCTTGTTGTATTTACTTATTGTAAAAAAAAAAAAGGAACAGGGCCAAATTATGAGATGTCAAAAAATGTTTTTATAAGTTCGAATAAATCAAAATTAGTTAAACGAAGCACACCCTAATGGTAGCACATAATTTTGTATAGCTTCGATATATATGAATGGCCATTATAGAAATGGATCCCCCATTGTGAACTGAAAATGGGGTGTATATATATAACCCACAATTGAAGAATCAATTTACAGGCATAATGTTTATACCAACAAAAAATTGGCTGCGCAGGCTCACAGCTCTTTTCGCTTTCTTGCCATCAAACTCTGCCTTTATTTTTTTTTGCAATCTTTTCAATTCTTGCAAGTGACACAGGCACACATCCCTCGGCCTCCCACAAAAGCGCGGTACAAGCCAAGGAGCAATGAGCCAAACCTCGCAAAAGTCAGGTGTGTCGGTCAATTACCTCAAACTCAGCTGCATAGGAACTCTTGGGCCTTCCATGAACAAGATATACATTTCATGTATCTCATTCCCCAATGATCAGCAGACTCCGGCTGCCACCCAGAGAAACACATTAGAAATCTTGGGAAGAAATGCTAGTGTAAGAAGAACCTGCTCATCTTGACCAAAAAGCTCAACTTGTCCACATGCAATATCAATGCCAACGCTATCTTCTTTGTGGATAGTAAGTTTTATAATTATCTTGCCAATAACGCCTGGTGCTGCTCCTCTCAAATGGAAAGCCTTGACTCCTTGAATTTGTTCTCATATTATTGGTCTCCTTGAGCACCTTTCTCAAATCCTCTCCATCATCATACTCTTCACGCTGAGATGAGAAAAGAAAAAACAAAAAGGGTGTTTGAGATGCTGAAGATCGATTAAATACCAACTTTGGGAAGGATTCTAATAAGATGGATGATATTCAACAAAATGGCCAATATTCAGTAAAATTGCTTTAGAGACAGAATCAGTTGGAAGTCCCACACAATACAAGAAACGTTAATGTACAACTTGTGAAAATAGGCAGTCAATCCTAGTAGAGTTGAATACAAGCACATTTTGGAAATCATATTCAAATGGAAATCATTCAAATCAATTTATTCTTTTAAGGGTTGATATGCAATAAACTATACTTCCCAAAATCATATTCAATCAGAAATCAATCAAAATAACATCCATTGTTCATTGTCATAAAATGTTTATTTTTTATTTTATTCTGGCTTCCTGTTCAAAAAGCCCTTCAGCCTACGTTTTAACATTCTTCTTCTTTCAACCATATCTTAAAATCGATAATTCAGAATTATTATGGCATTTTGACTTCAGCTTTTCATATAGTTCACCAATTCCTTCACTGAAATGGCGCCAAAAGACTACACCTTCAAACAATGGAGTCATGAGTTCAATTATTTCCAAGATCTACCTGAATTAAAATATTATGACACTAAAAAAATTAATGGTCAAAGGTGACTCGATAGTCCAAAATGAAGGGTAGGGTGCCATGTCCTGAGCCAGTACAGAAGGTTACACCTATTAACAATATAGCATAACGGACACATGAAAGGTCAAAACTTAGACAGGAAAAAAATAGGTACCTTTGTGGGATCTGAAAGCACAGCATATGCCTCACCAATCATTTTAAAAAGCCGGTCCGAGTCCTTGTGAACTAACTCCGCGATGTCCTTCCAGGAACGCCCTTCTTCTCCAATTTCACCAGTTTTTACAAGTGACTGAGCAGCCTACGTGCATACAGGACAACAGTAAAACCAATTCTCTATGACGATATCTCATCGGTTAAGTATGAAAACTACAAATTCCATGCGAGGACAGAACACCAAGAATCACTCTTCTCAAAAATGCTTATGACCTCTCAATTACTGAATTCTTAGACTCACGAAAATAGAATCAGAAAAGCAGGCTGCAATACCTTGTCAGGGTGATGTCTAAGTGCTGCCTTCCTATAAGCCTTTTTAATTTCAGATACTGTGTCAGCTTTTTTGATTCCCCTGCAATGAAATTTGACATTGAGTTTGAGACATCGAATGAGCTACAAGATACACTAAACTCTTCTCTGTCAGCATAGCATAAAAGTCTGTAAGCATATCGTCCAGCAATTATGTTCAAAGACAATGCACAAAATTAATCTACTTTCATTGTAAATGATCAACTTGAAGAGAAGCACAGTGGAAAAGATGCACCAAAGAAACAGGTTCAAATAACTAACAAGCATTTATGATCAAGACTCAATTCTAAGAAGATTAAGATACGCCGGGTGAGGCATAAGCAGACCAATAACATGAAACTGCACAAGCTTCCATAAAGTACTGCTCCAACAAGCAAACCACACTGAGAAGCGAAGATCATCGTACAGACATAAAACCTTATGATATTCTAGAGAGTTCCTCAACAGCCCAGAATGTGAAAAGATGTGCTTATCTTGAATGCGCACAACTTCATATAACTCGAATCTTATCCCCACACGCCTCCCAACCGCCAGAATGCCAACTTTGTTTTCCTCAAAGAGAGGAAAAAGAACAGATTGGGTGTAAAAAGGAATGACAGAAAATTATAGGCGGAAGTCGCAATCCCCATGATGAGTCTCTTGGAAGCTTGACCCAAAACCAATCAATGACTCCAGAACTTTAACCACTATCGGGCCAATTAATAGATATACACAAGCTCCAGTTTTAGATCCCGCTTATAAAGTCCATTATCAAAGCATAAATCAAGGAACTTACAGAATGAGGTAAAGATCCAATGGAACTTCTCTTTTTGCTTCTTCCTCCATCAGAGAAAGCCGTTGTTGTACTTGCCTGATCTCCTTTCCATTTCCAGAACCAGAATGTTTAGATTTTTCCAGAGATTGCTTCTGAAGAAGAGACAACAATCTCTGGAGATCAGAAGCCGCTTGTCTGTAGTCTCTAATCATCTCATGCAAAGTTGCTCTTCTAGAAACAGCCTGTAGAAGGGAAAGAAGCAATGAGAAGTTGCACATCATATGGGCAGAATGTGCTCTTAGCAATTGAATCAGAAAAGGCTGTTGGAGAAGGGGTTGTTTGCTATTAAATAGAAACGGTTGTTAACGAATATGCGGCAGTAAATCTAATAAGAAACGGAAATTGTCAGCATCTCTGGTAAGACTACTTGCAGGCAAGGATTACAAAGTTCAGGAACCAGGAACATAACAAAAGGTTATGCACATTGGTGCATGTAATTCAAGAATGAGTTACTAGTCACTATTTACGGTATAGCAACTTTCGGAAAGAACATATATGGAGTCAGAGGAAAAGCAATGTCACATTCGTAACATATATGATATATCAAAAGCACTCTAAGTACACTGCAAACTGCAGAGAACAATACGCTGACCATTATACAAAAAAACAAAAAACATGTCCAGATATCAAGCTACAATTCTAAATGGATATAACTAATCTGTCTGAACAATTAATTAAAAATACCAAAACCATTCCAATTCTAAATTTAAAATTCTTAACATAGCCCTTACACATCTGAGCCACATCCAGGAGAAGATATAAACAGACTTTAATCATCCGGGACTACAAGAAGAATAGTATCAAGGAAAGCAACGGGTCTGGGTTTCGGAGCTGGCTTTGTTGCCAGTTCAACTTCTAAAGCCAAAGATAAGTTACTGTTGAAGTACACTATAACAGCTGGAGTTTGTCCGCCACTTAAATTCACATCTATGAGCCAAAAAATAGACCCACGTGCCTCAAAGTTGTTATAGCACCTTATGCCGGCTTTTTATAATCTATTTATTCAGTTTGGGCTCACATTCTATAAATATATCACGGTCAAAAGCTTGTTGCTATTTCGGCTACACATGGTGAGATCTGCTGCATCATGTGTTGGGCTTGGGGCCTTTAGATGAGCCTACATTAAAAGACTAAAAGTGAGACTTAATCCCACTTTTGAATATACATGGGCTTGTGCAGGCATACAGGCAATATAAGTTGCTTCAGTGCTTCACCCTTTGGCAACAGGTCTGAGATAAGAACTCACTCAAATTTGTAAGTGCGTTGGTAATTTGAGCTCATTTCCTGTCACATCTAACAATAACACTGGTAGATCTTAATTATGTGCGGTATCAACGTATACAAAGTAACTTTTCCAATCCATATTATGATCACAATGAAATCAATCAGTCTTTTTTCATTCATTTACAGTTTTCCACTTATGCTTCTTCACATATATAATGCTTGGGAGCCACACTTCTCCGTAGGAGAGTGTACAACATGTTAGCAAGAGGACTATATTAAATCTAGGATCTTGGCTAGCACAATTCTTACGAAGATAATTAAAAACAAAAGACTGAAAAAGCTATTCCGACCTTGGCATAATTTTCATTCAAGGCAATTGCTAAGCTGCAATCAGAAATTGCATCAGTCATTTGACCCAAAGCTTGATGCGCAGCAGCACGATTGCAAAAGCAGATTGCTGCAAATGGGCGAGATTCCATGTTACTCAATATCGCTGAAGTATAATGTTCAACAGCCTCTGCATGTTTTCCAGTTTGAAATGCAGTATTCCCAGCACTCTGGAGCCAAGAAGCAACAAATATATTATAAATCATAGACAGTTCACAGCACATTACAAAGTAAAAGGAGATATTGCATTCGCAAAAGAAACATCACATTATTCTAAAATATCATGATAAGAAAGCTCAAACACGAAGGTGAAAGAAAAGAACATCAAGACAGCATTAAACTTGCCATGTCAATAGTTCATATTCAATAACCTCAACCATCTAAGATGTCTTCTGGTTTAAAGATGCAACGAAGCGCAGAGTTGGGAAGTAAATCATGGGAAAACTATGGTCTCCCCCCCCAAGGATATACACCCAGAATCCTGGGGTAATATACAGCTACATAACGGGGTCGCCAGACTCCAACAGAAAATTAGACTGCAATACACCTTACAGAAGATGAAGATCACAAAAGCCCAAGGTTACTGAGAAAGATTCAGAATTTCCTGCAGCAACCACTATACAGGAAGAATAATATAAAAACATCCATGTAAAAGAGATTCCAACTGAATCCACCACCACTGTACTAGTTCTAAGCTCTTGGTAGTCTCAGTCAGAAATAGAAGTAGACCAAATAAACAGCCAATACAACTGAGAACAGGAGAGGAAGAAAGTGTGACATGTGAAGAAGCAAAAAAAACGATTTCTTTGTGAACAAAGGAAGCAGAAGCATTAAGAGGATCAACTCTCTTCATCTTAGTAGCAACACAGTACAGGCAAGACCCCAAGAGCATGGTGTCAAAACAAGGCCGTATCGTCCGTGTTGTAAAGGTTTTCAAATCTGCCGAACCAATACTACCCGCAACGTAAATGTGTATGAAAAAACCGCATTTTAGGCAGGTTCAAGGGATATCTCATGATCTGAGCCGATATTTGGCGGTAGGACAACCGCATCATCCCCGTTCCCGCATCAACGTGACCGTTACTGCGATCATGACCGAAACCGCATTTTCGAACTATGCCCAGGAGTAAAAGCTTTTGCTCTAATTAGAATTTTCTTCAAAACAAAGAGGATTACTCAATGATATACTTCCACATTCCTCACATTCAACATAATAAAAGGGGACAGTGTCTAATAATACCATCAATCATTATACTTTACAACTCGAAAAGGTTCTTCTAGTAAGCTTAACCGAAGAAAGCATTCACAATTTCACATACATGTACCAATCCTAAAATTCACCCGAACTTCACAAGGGGCAATGCAGCTAAACTATTACCAACAGTTGACCACAATATCATCGACATAGGAGGAAGTATGTGCACACATACCTTCTGCTTTAACAACTCATGTATCATGACAGCTAAAGGGTCTGATAGTTCCTGTGCTTTGTTCCTGAACCTACAAAAAGAAGTATAATAGTGGAGTTTACCATCTACAACAAAATTAGGAAAAGGAGAAATGCGGAGAGGGAGGGGAGAAAAGCTGCACCAAGTTGAGAATTCAAAGAGTTGATAGATTTGGTTTTCATAATGATCTACAAGGTCAGATCTGCTACGAGAGAACATGACATATTTTACTCACTCTTGCTTGTCTAGAAGATCACGAGCCACGTCAAGGTTTCCAAGATGAAAGTGGCACTTCAATATCGTACGGTACCTCCACAATTTTATATACGAAAGAAAACCATCAACCTCATGATTTCCAGGCGCTACAGCAGAAGAGTTCTTTTCAGCAAAATCAAGTGTCTTCTGGCAAAGTGTTATTGCTTCCTCGTGCTTAGATAGCTGAAAACCAACACCAAAAAATTGCTTATGCAAAGACCAAAAGTTGGCACAAGATTTATTTGATACAATATCAACTTAAAGATGTAAAATTGCATCACATACTATGCAAAGTGCCTGAGCTTTCATTTCAAATAGTTTCTCAGAGTATATACTTGTCGACATTGCTTCAACAATATATTGTAAGGCTTCAGCAGCAGCTTCAGATGTCCCAAGTTTCAAAAGTTCAGCAGAACGACTGACGAACTCGACCACTTTCTGCCAATCAAGGAGAGATTTAGATATTGCAACAAAGAGAAACAATTCTATGGAACATTGGGAAGGACATAGTTCAAAAGGAGAAAAAGATGTCAAATTTACAGAGTTCAGACAAGCACGGTGACAAGGCGATAAAAAAAGTGAGAACAGACACTAAAATACAAGATGTATTCATGCATAAATTTTATCATTTCTGTTATTTCAAATAGGCTCCTCTGCATTCGGCTTTCTAATATAGGTAGCTTGTCTTGAAAACTTTTTTCGTATATCAAAAAAGCATAACTCCTTCCATTTATAAAAAAATTTAGCCAAAGAAAAGAATAATAATGAAAATGAGTAAACTGTTGTTTATAGTGTGGAGTGATAAGGACAAGATAGACTTTTGGAAAAAAAAAAAAAACATCCTACTCATGTGTCTTTTGCCTTTAACAGATCTTAACTAGTTATCTAAAAGGAACATAACGAATAATGAAGCAAACAAAAATGTGAGACATCTATAGCAAGACAAGATAACCAATCTACCTGAGACTTTTGAATCCCATCAGAGGCCGAAATAACAAGTTTTCTATCCAGACATAGAGCATTACCAGAGCTCATGCACTTGCCAAAACATTGCATGGCCTCCTCCACCTCTCCTAGCTGAAGATAGCAACTGGGACACCATATATAAGAATATAACACAATTATGAGAAAAACACAATCAAACAAGAAAATGAAGTTTAGTTAAGTAGAAAATGCAGCCAGTCCAAACTCCAAAGTTAACACCAAAAGCTGAGGCCCAGATTAAAGTGAGGAGTAAGAAGAATTCTGCCAATAAGAAATTCGACATATGTTATGGGTCACAACTATAACATAAAAGACACAACCATTAAAGCGTAAAGCAAAGTCAAGGTAAAAAAGATTTAAAAGAAAAAGAAAAATCCAAGCAGAAGCATGACAACTGACCTAATTAAACTATACACAAGCTACAATGTCGCATGGGTTTTCAATCATTGCAATTTACAGAAGAACATGCCGAGGAAAAAAATGTACGTTCCTTTTCTAACAAAAACTTTCTGTTGGGCAACGAAGGGCTTACTGTCTACAGATCAGTAATAGCAAGCAATCTCACAAAATCTTGTCCTACATAGGTAGATGTAGATCTAGATAGAAGAGCTGTTCAATGACTGATTAGAACACAGCTGCAGATAGATGTAGGGAGGCACCCTTTGTTTCTTGCTAATGGTATTGCAATAGTAAACTACAATTTAAAGCTTAGAAGTACGACAAGAGATGTGTCTCAGAATTTGATACAAAGATTAAAGATGTAGTGATGGAGTCGCCAGCCATAACAAAAACTCCTAAATCAAACACCACATATCTTAATCAATGCATGAACAAATTCAAGTCATATGTTTACATAAGTATAATGTGGGTCAAAAATTATAAAAATAAGTTATCAACAATAGATAACTCATAAAGGCTAAATTCTTCCAATGCATAAACGTTTAGGGGGAGTATGTTCTGGCAAGTAAATTATGACCAAGAATGACAAGCTATCAAGCTTCCTTGATAGATGGATTTTAGTCAACTTTTTGTATTGCCTTTTGACTTTTAGCTATTAATGTAGTCAGACAACGAAAAAGATGTTTGATACATGGCTTGCAAAGAACTCAGATTCAGCAAAATTGAAAAAGCTAATCCGCAGCTTTGGCTCTCCAAAATTAAATGATTATTCTGATCAAAAGCTGCATATTAGCAGCTTGTAGACAACAACTAAATTTTACAAAAATCTTTATGAACTTCTAATTACTTAAGTCTAAAACGACCAGTATAAAAAGCTAATATAACAAACTGTCAGATAAGCCAAGTAAACCACTAAACCAGTAACTAGTTGCCAAATAAAACAAAGAGATATTTTACAAAGCAAATTATTTAATTCAAGCAAGTAGCTAAAAGAACATTGTTCATAAGCTCCAATACCCTAGGGTCGATATAACAGTCATAGGATTTTGAACAAACAAGCACAATCTCTAGTAAAAGCCACAATGTACACCAAGCAAACAAAGATTTATTTTCCCTTTTGAACGTGAATCTTTCTGCTCAGCAACCAAGTGCTTATTACCTGAAGGGTGTAAACAGAGATTTTTGGGCAACAGCTACACGACACAGCAAAAAGAAAGAAATAGAAGAGGAACAACATCATGACCAATCATAATTAATGATAGTTGATGAGGAACAAAATAGATCTAGCTATTATTGACAAGCTATGATTAATTATGAATGTTGTTAAAAACAGGAAGAGCCCCCGTCTTGGTCTTGGCAGAAGAGAAAAGGTTACATACATATTGAAACATGCAAACAAGACTCATACTTGTGTTCTTATATTAATAAGAGAAACAATAAATTGAATCCAAAAATCAAAAAAGGGGAAGAATAGAACTATAGAAGTCCGAAAGAAAAATCAAACAGATAGACTTACTTTGCGGCTCTTATATGCGCTCTACAGAAAGTGGGATCAAGCTTAACCGCCATAAGGCAATCTTGTATGGCTGCTCTCAACCTACCAAGAGCCATTCTTGTTGCAGCACGGTTACTGTAACAACGCACAAGAGGTTTAAAGGCAACACTTGATGCATCACCTGGAGGAATGCAATTCACCCCCCATGTGTAGAAGTCCTCTGCTTTAGAGAGCTCCCCCTTTTCATAGGCTCCATTCCCCCTGGAGAAAATGATTATAAATTGTCAAAAGCTACAATCACCATTAATAAATTGACAACTGTGTCACCAAAAGAAAGAAATACCACAAATAAAATAACAATAACTAGTTTTTATCCCGAGCTTAGAGTGTCATATTTTTTATGGATTGAAATTACATATTTTGATTTAACTCGTAATTATTTCAAAATCTGAACAAAATTAGTTTATCATCTACAGTTCAAAAAGATCATTTAAGATTTTCCGTCAAAAGAAAATAGATTCCTTTTCTAATAGAAGACTTTATTTCCCAGGACATCTTACAAATAATTTAGGGAGGAAAATGTCTAAGGATAGATTGACATGTGTCATCTCTAGTTTCCGCTTTAGTATATTGTAACAGATAGATAGATAGATAGATAGATAGATAGATAGATAAAACAACCCTTATGTATACACCAGAATAACAAAATAAATACCTCCTTCGCCACTTCTCGCAGGCTTTTTCTGCAGAACTGAATTCTTCACACACCAACTCTTCACCTGCTTCAGTTTCATGCTTGTCCTTGCTAGCGGAGCTGTTCCCAGCTACCCCCTGCAATTTACTGAGAAGAGGATTGCTGTCCAAGGAAGAACCAGGAACCACAGATGGGCTAACATATATAGCAGCTTTCATACGATACTTCCTTCTCTGTACGCGCTTTGGGGATGAAACATGATTCTGAGCAGAACTTGATGACGTGAATGTAAACTTCTCCTCACCTATACTAGCCTTATCAGAACTGAAAGAAGACTGGATAGCATCACCACTGGTGCTGTTCATCTTTGATCTGATCCAAGCATCAGAATCATTTAGTTGTGATTCTGTCTGCACAGCAGATGAATTTTCATTTGTTACCTTAGCTCCACTAGGAGGAATATCATTATTTGTAGTATCCTCATAAGGTGAAAAATCCATGGGAGAATAACATTCAGATGCTTCTTGGCCTCCTGTAAGGCCTTCACTAGATGACGGGTTTTGTCCAGGTCGCAGCTTAGAGTGTTTTGACTGCTTCGATTTTCCCTTCGTTTTCTTCAAATTCCGATCTTTCAAACCTCGAGCTCTTAAGTTAGACTCCGGCGTTCTACCTAAGTCGCTAGCTAAATTTGCTGAGAAGGATAATGGGGCATCAAAATTGGGTAATTTAAACTCCGAAAAAGACGCCTCAGACCCTTCAGGCAAACCTGAAGAACTGAATTCCACCTTCCTCTGACCCGAGAATGAGCATGCCTCGGATTTAGCATTACCAGCTTCAGCATCTAAGCTTGAAAAAGAAAATGACGACGAAAGCACATCTTCTTTCACTCTTGCTCCATCATTTTCAGCTGTAAAAACAGATGACTGAGAACTACAATCACCTATCTTACCGAAGTTCCCACTATTCCCAAACACAAAAACATTATCATCAACATATTGGGATCCAAAACCACCCATCTTCCCATCATTAGCACCTTTCCCATCTCCATTCATATTTGTACCACCCACATCACTTTTAAAAGGCACCGAACTTCCACCACACACATCCGAACCTCCGCGGCCAGTCTTAAACACAAAAAACCCATCCCCACCTTTCAATACATCTCCCCTCCAATTCAACCCGTGACCATTTTCTTCTGCAACACATCTCCCCTTCTCAATATTCAATTTCTTCAACCCATCCAAAACCTCGAATTCCGCCTCGTCTCCACCAGACATTACATTACTAACACCAATTTCATCCTTGCCAGCACTACTAAAACTAACTCCCACACCATCTCTACTACTACATTTTTTCCCTCCCTCATTAAAGTCACAAACTTTATTCATTACATCACTATTCCCACTACTCCTATCCCCAAAAATATCTTCTTCTTTCACTACATTATTATTAACATCATCAACTTTTTTATTACTCAAATCAAAACCCCCAAAAACAAAACCCACATTCTCAAACTGACTATAATTAGAACAATTTAGGGCAACATCACCAGTTTTAGAACTTACTGAACGAAAAGGGTTGATCCCAGCATCAGCAGAAGCCGCCGCCGACGACGACGAAAACGACGTCGTTTTGGAGCTCCTCCTCCTCGCTCGAAACCCGGGCTTGGGCCGGGCCAACGAAGCCCGGCCCAATGAAGAAGACGAAGACCCAGTATTGAAGCTACAAGAGTAAGCTGCGTGGGTCCCAGCAGCTTCGACGGTGGGGCCATTTTCCGACGGAGCTCGGAAACCTACCGAAACCGACGGCGGAGACATAATTTCCGGCGGAAATGCAGCATGCAATTGGAGGATGGAGAAAGAGAGAGATGAAATTAGGGTTTTAGGAGAGAGAGAGAAGGAAGGTTTGTGTGTTGCTTAGTGCAAAAGGAAGGAGGGAAGAGGAAAGAGGAGAGAGAAAGTATGAAAAATGAAAAAGGTGGAGAGTTTTTTGGGGAAGGAATACGAAAGTATTGAGAACAAAAGAAGGTATTTTTGTTTGCTTGGGCTTTGGCTTAGCGTGGCTGGTTAATGTTTGTGAAATTGATTGAGTGGGATCTCAATCTTCTTGTAAATTTTAAATTGTGTGTGACGTTAGAACTTCTAAAACCTTGAAGCCTAAATTTGATTTTGAGAAGGATAGGACTTTGTCAAAAGTATGATTAGTATTGTCTTCTCAATCAAGTATGGTCTGGTTTTGTAATAATATAATTGTCGAACTTGCGTCTTCGCCTTAATTAAGTACGATTCAATTTTGTTATAGTAGTACTGTTGAACTAATATCGTCTCCTCGTCAAGATATACTTACGGAGCATTTAGCATGAGGGGTAAGGATTATGAGGATAAGAAAGTGAGATAAGGATAAAGATAAGGATAGGAAATTGGTGTGTGGGATAGAGAGAAAATACGATTTTTCCCTTGTTTGGGGTAGGTTGGGAATAAGCTTGGGGTAAGATACAAAGTAACCAAAGTATTATTAAGTATTAACTCTCTCACACTCTCTTCCCTTCCTCCCTTTAAGGGTAAAATACTATTTTCTTCACTTTTCTCATCCCTCCCTTTTCTAACCCCCTCTCTTGTCTTTTTGGTGGAATAAATGAGATTTTTATCTTTATCATTATCATTATCCTCCTTTTTATCCATATCTTCTTAAATTAACACTACTTCATTTCTCTAATCTTTCCCCACTTGCCTATCCCTTTTTCATTATCTCTCTAAACATACACCCCTTAGAGTGAGAAAGTAACAGGAGATTGTTAATTTGCCAAAGGGGTTTCCTCTATACATAGTATATATAGAGGTGGATATCGAGGTAGTTTATTTCTGAGTTCTGACATTGAGAGCAATTTCATAATATCATAGATGTTACTTGTTAGACCCTGACATAAGAAGAGTTGAGTGGTTCTTAAGTAATCTGGTAGTATTTTCATGTTGAGTTGGGCCTATCGTGAACTAGGAGCAAACAATTGAACTCACGCTTTGTATTTGAGGTGGGGCTACTACACTCATCATGCATGAAGCGAAAATGTATGTTATATCTTGCTATTAGAAAAAGATGACTTTGATGATGGCATCACATACATCCCACTTGGCAAGTTCATGGGTTGAGCCAAAAGCTCTAGATTCGAGCACATCCCATTAGGTCAATGACCAGGATGTACTTCGTGTTCGTCCATTATGGTCGAGTACTCGGGAAGGTTCTAATTGCACCCTTAGTGATATGGCCATGATATGTTGAATTTATATTTCTCGTGGCCGAGCTGAACAATGAAACTTGGGTACCTTATTGATCAAATAGGTGGAACCCTCTTCGAGCGATGGTGATGGGCTAGTATTAACGAAAACAATTAAATTTTGGTAAAGCATATTATAACAACGCCCTCGCACATGACACCTACGTACAACCCCCCAAACCCCTCACCTTGATGAGAATCGAACCTACCATATGTGGGTGGAAGACGGACGGGTTTACCATCCTTCCACTTTAGTTTCTATTTTTTCATAGAAATGAAATGAAATGTATATATATTACTTGTCAAGCGTATAAAATCTAGTTATTGTCTAGTGTGCCCATAGATATATATTAGAAAATCCGTTTATATAATGTGGTAATTAATGTATATTGTGGTAGGTTTCTATGAAAGTTAATAACTACTTACAATTTGGAAGATGAGTTGATCATACATGCAATAATGGTATTTCATAGTATTTATTTTTTACTTTTCATAAATTGATAATTAATCATATTGAGAATTTTCTTTTTATCCTCATTTGATAATCAATAATGTCATTATTAGATACAGATATCTTATTACACTAGGGGAGAAAAAAGGAAGGGCTGCGCTGCAAGGGCTGCGTTTTTCAAAAAACGCATCCCTTATAAATGAAGGGCTGCGGTTAGCCCAAAAGCCGCAGCCCTCTGTAAATGAAGGGCTGCGGTTTATGGGCTAACCGCAGCCCTATTAGTGAAGGGCTGCGGTTAGTCGAAAACCGCAGCCCTGCAAGTAGTGAAGGGCTGCGTTTTTTAGGCTAACCGCATCCCTTTATCATTAATTCGCGGGCTTTTTTTATTTTGATAGGTGGGCTTTTAAATGGTTCAAATACTCAGTGCTAGGTTAAATGTCGTTCCGACTAAAAAGCCGCTCATTCTTTCCCTTCAAAAAAAAAAAAAAAGCGCTCATCCTCTCTCCTCCTCCGTCGTTCGTCTCATCCCCATTTCTTCGCCGGCGACAGACGTTCTTGTCACCTCCTTCATTGTTCGTCTCATCCCCATTGTCGGCGCTGTTCTTCTACTTCGAGCGTCTTCTTCACCGCTGTTCTTCTACTTCGGGCGTCTTCTTCGCCGGTGTTCGAGCGTCTTCTTCGCCGTTGTTCTTCTACTTCGGGCGTCTTCTTCGCCGGTGTTCGAGAGTCTTCTTCGCCGCTGCTCTTCTACTTCGAGCTTCTTCTTCGCTGTTGTTCGAGCGTCTTCTTCGCCACGGCCACGGCGGGCGATGAAGGAATTAGGCGGGCCGTCACTGCATCAGATCTAGGGTTTGATCTAGATTGTATCATTTTTTTTTGTAATTTATTTGTTATTTGAGGTTTAGTTAAGCATTTTATTTTGTATTTTAGATTTTTTATTTTATTTTATTTTGTGGAATTAATTTGATATTCTTGTAAATTTCGTTTTGTTATTTTTTAGATTTGTTTCTACTGATGTTTTGCTTTTTATTTTTTTATTTGCTTTCCATTTCTTTATTTTCCTATTGTCTACTGATATTTTGCTTCTTTTTTTATTTGTTTTCCAATTCTTTATTTTCCTATTGTCTATTTGTCTACTCTTTGGATCTATTTTTAGAGCAGTTTGTTTTCACTTTCATTTCTTCGACTGTAAATTTTTTTTTATTTGATTAGTTTAGATCTTATGCATCAAATTATAAATTATAATTTCATTTTGTTTGATTAGTTTTGTTTGATTTGTTTGCATCGGATGGAGTTGTAATTTATAATTTCGTTGCACAAATAACTTTAGAGATAAAAAACTGCAAAAAAAAAAAAAAAAAAAAAATTTGGGTCAAAAGGGTTGCGGTTATTGTCAAAACCGCAACCCTTTGTACAACGAAGGGCTGCGTTTTTGCGCGTAAACCGCAGCCCTTCACTTTTAGTGAAGGGCTGCTATGGAAAGGGCTGCTGACCAAAAACGCAGCCCTTAGGGCTGTTTTGACCGCAGCCCTTCCTTTTTTTCCCACTAGTGTTACATATACTTTCCTATTATTTAATTAATTAAACATGTGAAAAAGAGAAAATCCTTCTCACTTATTCCACTACATCCTATTTGTAATGGGAATAATTTATGTATGAATGACGATGGAAAACCTTTTTACTCGAGGTCAGAGAAATATCTCCTCTTCACATAGTCATAAACTATTGAGCACGTCTTATTCGGCCATTGCAGCACACACCTCATTCTAACGGGAGACGGAATAAGAACGAATTACACACAAAAAAATCAACAAGCAAAGCAACTAGAATTATCATTCAAGCGAATCAAATCAAACACAAGACAACAACACATAACAATCATTAAATCGTTAATAAATTATTTCATAATAATAACAATAAGAACATGAAAAAATTGATAATTCTACACTATCCAAAAATTGCAAAATTTACCTGGTAACGTTCTTGCAGCATCTGAAGATTATACTGTTTATCAGCTCGCAATTCCTGAACTTTATCTTCATTCTGAAGAAAAGTAACCAAAGGAGCCGCACCTTCCTCCAAAGCCTTCAAACTCGCAACAACCTCAACTCTCCTATCCACCATATCTACACTCAAAAAAAAAAAAAAAAAAATTTCCAAATCAAACTCAAATTGAATCAATCGAAAAATCAACAAAACCCTAGGAGAGAGAAAAACGGACCATGAGGAACATCATCGGTGTGGTAGAGGCTCTTATGGATATCCATAGCGTAGTCGACCATGTTAGTTTTGCTAAGGAGCTCGATCTTAGCCTTGAGAAGTTGTTCTTCTGGATAAAACTGACGTTCTTGGAGAAATTCGAGGAGAGGAAAGACGAGATGACGGTCGAGTTGGGGAGCGATTCTCGGGGTTAGGTCATAGTTCGCCATTGTTGCTGCTGCTGCTGCTAATTTCGCCGCTCTAGGGTTTGTAACACAGCAACTACAGCAACGAAGAGGAGAGGGGAGAATATTGAGTGAGGAGAGTGAGAGATAGGAGTTAGGAGTGAGGAACGTTGTCGTTTCACCTGTTGTGTTTTTGAGATCGATTTGTTTTATTGGGCTGAGAGAACTGTTAGTTACTTTCCACTAATAGGGGCGTAAATTTGATCGATTGTATTGGTTTATTATTGGACTAGTCAAGCCCGAATCCGCGTCTGAGTCAAAATACATAGTGTTGTAAATATTTTCGACTCGGAAGTTTGAGACTAAAAATTATGTTAAATTTTTAATTAATTCTTTCTTTTTTAAAAGAAAATGAGTGGGGAATTTCTTAGATTAAATCAAGTGCTGCCAAGTGGGAAAAGAGTCCAACCAAACAATCTCGTTGTTTGGGTTACAATCTCAATGGGGAAGTAAAATTTTTATAAGTTTAGTTACTTTTTTAGTCTCAATTTGTTATAATTTGGTCCAAATTACTAAATTGACAATTCCGTTTTTTTATTTAATTCTAAGCATAATTAAACCTCTAGTCAAAGTCAACTTGGCCTAATTGTTTATATGAAGCAAAAGATGAAGACAAATTTAATAATATCATTACATAAATTAAATGGAGATATAAATCTTGTAATATCATAATTTTGGTAGAACCAATTTCATGTGGTTGGAGGTGGATATGGGGGTTTAGTATGTTTAGACCTAGATTTAGTACTTGAGATGAGATTGTTTTAGGCAGTGGCGGATCCATACAATAAAAATGGAGGTGCAAAATAAACTTTAACTTTATACCACAATTAGTAAAAAAAAAGTTAATTTTTATAGTTATAGAAAGTAAATTGTGTCCAAAGGCAAAAAAAAATTTGGTTGGTATTTTTTTTTTTTTTTTTGCTTAATATTTCTAAAAATATGGCTATTTAAAGATTTGCAATGTTTTTTCTCTCTTTCAACACACAACAAGCTAGTGTCGTCCAATAAATGGCCTCCAACTCCTATGCATCCTCACATATCAATCACGTGGTATGACAAGATTATTACTCACAAAGAGGGAAAAAGGAAAAAAAAATTACTTCCTACTATTTTTAGACTTCGAGTGAGATAATTGTGCATAATATCTTAATATTTACTTTTTGACTCATGTCTTTTAGTAATACAAATCTCATATCTTTTAAGTATATGAGGTTGCAAGAAATGGTTATCTTTAATATTGGACTGGACCTAAAAACTTGGTCAGAATTTCAAAAAATGGAGATACAATCATGCAATTGCTCCTCATGAGGGCCAAATAATTTTGAAATCAATTAAAACTAGTTATTTTGCTCATATTCTACTATTTTACTCTTATGTAGTACTGATTTTCATAATCTGAACAAATTGTCAAATTGATTACTAACCATCAACGTCAATCTTAGTTGCTCGTTTGATATGTAACCCGAAATTTCTACTATGGTATAAGTTTAGGGTCGAAAGATGTACAATCCAAATATATAATGATTTACTAAAATAAATCACATTTTATCAAACTCGAATTTGCTCACCGACGCCTATATATATGTCTGACCTATTTATATGAAGTTGACATTGTTAGTAATATAGAAAATAATATCTATTATAGTAACTGTAATACGATTATTGTTATTATTGTTATAATTTTATACTCCATTATTGTTATAACTTTATATTTATTATTATTACAGCAAAAACAATAATCATTTTAATGAAGAAAAACCAATATCAATTAGTAAAAAAATGTTTAGTAAATATTAGTTTAAATCACTAAAATGTAGCCTAATTAGTAAAATTATAGTTTGATCGGTAAAAAGTAGTTCAGTTTAGTTAAATAAAAGGTAAAGTGAACAGGGCCAAATTAAAACTTTGGGCTAATCTTTCTCCTATTCTCTCGAAACTTCCCCAAACTGCTCCCAGCGCAAGGCTAAATTTCTCAACGGCTTGCCGGTGGCTGCGGCCACTCCGGTCACCGGCTAGTCGCTTTCCTATAATACTACTGTGCTTTTTCTTTTGTTTATCTTTCGTAATTTCAGGTTATATGTAAAGGTCTATTTTAGTCTTTCTGTTCTTCTCTCTTCCCTGCTGGATCTCTTGTAGTGTTTCCGGCGACGCTCTGCAATTTCTTACCTACGGACTTGATTTCCAGGTTTGAGTTTTTTTTTTTTTTTTTTTATATGTTTATAAGGGTTTGTCTAGTTGTTTAAGATCTTATATTCCGGGTTGCTCTGTTTTCTGTTGTGTGTTATTCTCCTGGTTTACAAGTTCTCGGAAAATCTCATCTCTTCCCTTTTCTTCTTTTACGCTAGTTTGAGTTTCGTAATATATTGTAATTGGTTTTCCTGTCTGTTGGGCTGCTTTCCTTAATTGTCTACCTGTGTCAGTTTATTATGGTTGTGATTGAATATTCAGGAGGTTCCTGTGCATTTTCTGCTATTGTTCAGTACCATCTATCTTATTTAGAGTATGAGGATAAAGATATTGATGAGATGTTTGAGAATTTCTCAGCTCCTGAAGAAGTAATTCCCTTTGTGGCATCCCTAAAAGAGGAAGGGAATCAACTGTTTCGACTAAAAGATTTTAGCAGTGCTTTTGCTAAGTATAGGAAAGCTATTAAATTATTGTGCGTTGTCATTACCGCAATTTGTGAGGACTTCAATCTAGGCAATGATGACCCTCTGTTTAAGGATCTGGTTATACCTCTGCATTTGAATCTTGCAGCTTGTGGTTTAACATTGAATCTGTTCAACAAAGTTATTGAGGTGTGCTCACTAGTTTGGGGGTTGATAAGAAGAATGTGAAGGCATTGTTTAGACGAGGGTTGGCGTTTAAGAAACCTGGATATTTGGAGAAGGCTTTTGAGGATCTTTTGAAAGCCAAGGAAATGGAACCAAAGAATAAGGACATAAGCACAGAGTTTGCTAGTTTGGAAAAAGCTCAACGTCCTTCAATTCAAGTGGAAGGTGATGATAATCTGTCTCACGATCTTGGAACCCCAAAATTAAAGCCAGGGTTACAAGAGGTGCAAGTGAAGTCTGAGGGTGAAGAAAAGTATCAAGGAAAAGAATCTAGTGATTCAAGTATTCATATTGATCTTGATTTTGAATTACCTCCATCTGATGTTTTCCTAAAGATATTTCAACCAAAGATGAGGAAAGGGTTGATGTAAGGGTTGACCGCATGGTGGTTGATAATGAGGAAAGGACTACGCCTTCCCACCATGGTAAAGTTGTGTTCGCTAACAGAAGAAAACCCTTCATGCGTTTATGTGTTTCTCATGCAGATGTCAACAAGATAAGCAAAGGATGTGAAGTTCATATGTTTCAACCTCGTTCTTTGTCAGTGCTAAAGGTTCGATCTTACAAGCCTAACCCTCCTAGTTCAACTATAGCGGTAAATGCCTCCCCAGTCCTCTTTCTAATAGTCCGGAGATCGTTGAGAATTTTCCCAATGAGGAAGGAAGTCTGGCTGAAGGTATGGAAAATGCCCAAAATCAGGAGAGAGCAGAAGAAATATCAACTGGTATGATGGATGTCCCGATTATTTTGGAGGATGGTAACATTTGTGAAGGTAAGATTAATGTGATGAGAAATAAGGACAATGTTCAAAATCAAGATAGGTTGAGAAAGAAAAAAGGAAGAAGTCCCAGCAATGTGAAGAGGAGATGCGGTGTACTTCTACGATATTTAGGAATATCTCAATTTCAACGAAGAAAGCATGAGGGCCTAATTACTACTGCTCAGGATACTGCGTGTGTTGGAGTTCGCAGAAGGATTTCAAAGCTTGCCCAAGTAGTGTGCTCTGTTGGGTTGAAAAGGAAGAATACATCTCCTCCCTCATCGGATTCCTCGTACCATGTTAAGAAGAAGCATGCTAGGTCCATGGATTTATGTGTCTGTAATAATGTAGTACACTGCCAAAGTAATGGTTTATGTGTCTGTAATAATGTTGTAGACTGTCAAAATATTGGTTGCGTCAAGGGTGCCCTTACTACCTTTCACGGTTAGTTGAGGTAGGGGTGTTGTAGGGTTTGTCTTTTGCTTCGGTTTGACGTTATCTTGTTGTATTTACTTATTGTCAAAAAAAAAAAAAAAAGAACAGGGCCAAATTTAGAGATGTAAAAAAATGTTTTTATAAGTTCGAATAAATCAAAATTAGTTAAACGAAGCACACCCTAAATGGTAGCACATAATTTTGTACAACTTCGATAAATATGAATGGCCATTATAGAAATGGATCCCCCATTGTGAACTGAAAATGGGGTGTATATATATAACCCACAATTGAAGAATCGATTCACAGGCATAATTTTTATACCAACAAAAAGTTGGCTGCGCAGGCCCACAGCTCTTTTCGCTTTCTTGCCATCAAACTCGGCCTTTATTTTCTTTGCAATCCTTTCGATTCTTGCAAGTGACACAGGCACACATCCCTCGGCCTCCCACAAAAGCGCGGTACAAGCCAAGGAGCAATGAGCCAAACCTCGCAAAAGTCAGGTGTGTCGGTCAATTACCTCAAACTCAGCTGTATAGGAACTCTTGGGCCTTCCATGAACAAGATATACATTTCATGTATCTCATTCCCCAATGATCAGCAAACTCCGGCTGCCAGCCAGAGAAACACATTAGGAATCTTGGGAAGAGATGCTAGTGTAAGAAGAACCTGCTCATCTTGACCAAAAAGCTCAACTTGTCCACATGCAATATCAACGCCAACGCTATCTTCTTTGTGGATAGTAAGTTTTATAATTATCTTGCGAATAACGCCTGGTGCTGCTCCTCTCAAATGGAAAGCCTTGACTCCTTGAATTTGTTCTCATATTATTCGTCTCCTTGAGCACCTTTCTCAAATCCTCTCCATCATCATACTCTTCACGCTGAGATGAGAAAAGAAAAAACAAAAAGGGTGTTTGAGATGCTGAAGATCGATTAAATACCAACTTTGGGAAGGATTCTAATAAGATGGACGATATTCAACAAAATGGCCAATATTCAGTAAAATTGCTTTAAACAGAATCAGTTGGAAATCCCACACAATACAAGAAACGTTAATGTACAACTTGTGAAAATAGGCAGTCAATCCTAGTAGAGTTGAATACAAGCACATTTTGGAAATCATATTCAAATGGAAATCATTCAAATCAATTTATTCTTTTAAGGGTTGATATGCAATAAACTATACTTCCCAAAATCATATTCAATCAGAAATCAATCAATATAACATCCATTGTTCATTGTCATAAAATGTTTATTTTTTATTTTATTCTGGCTTCCTGTTCAAAAAGCCCTTCAGCCTACGTTTTAACATTCTTCTTCTTTCAACCATATCTTAAAATCGATAACTAGGAATTATTATGGCATTTTGACTTCAGCTTTTCATATAGTTCACCAATTCCTTCACTGAAATGGCGCCAAAAGACTCCACCTTCAAACAATGGAGTCATGAGTTCAATTATTTCTAAGATCTACCTGAATTAAAATATTATGACACTAAAAAAATTAATGGTCAAAGGTGACTCGATAGTCCAAAATGAAGGGTAGGGTGCCATGTCGTGAGCCAGTACAGAAGATAACACCTATTAACAATATAGCATAACGGACACATGAAAGATCAAAACTTAAGACAGGAAAAAAATAGGTACCTTTGTGGGATCTGAAAGCACAGCATATGCCTCACCAATCATTTTAAAAAGCCGGTCCGAGTCCTTGTGAACTAACTCCGTGATGTCCTTCCAGGAACGCCTTTCTTCTCCAATTTCACCAGTTTTTACAAGTGACTGAGCAGCCTACGTGCATACAGGACAACAGTAAAACCAATTCTCTATGACGATATCTCATCGGTTAAGTATGAAAACTACAAATTCCATAAGAGGACAGAACACCAAGAATCACTCTTCATAAAAATGCTTATGACCTCTCAATTACTGATTTCTTAGACTCACGAAAATAGAATCAGAAAAGCAGGCTACAATACCTTGTCAGGGTGATGTCTAAGTGCTGCCTTCCTATAAGCCTTTTTAATTTCAGATACTGTGTCAGTTTTTTTGATTCCCCTGCAATGAAATTTGACATTGAGTTTGAGACATCGAATGAGCTATAAGATACACTAAACTCTTCTCTGTCAGCATAGCACAAAAGTCTGTAAGCATATCGTCCAGCAATTATGTTCAAAGACAATGCACAAAATTAATCTACTTTCATTGTAAATGATCAACTTGAAGAGAAGCACAGTGGAAAAGATGCACCAAAGAAACAGGTTCAAATAACTAACAAGCATTTATGATCAAGACTCATTTCTAAGAAGATTAAGATACGCCGGGTGAGGCATAAGCAGACCAATAACATGAAACTGCACAAGCTTCCATAAAGTACTGCTCCAACAAGCAAACCACACTGAGAAGCGAAGATCACCGTACAGACATAAAACCTTATGATATTCTAGAGAGTTCCTTAACAGCCCAGAATGTGAAAAGATGTGCTTATCTTGAATGCACACAACTTCATATAGCTCGAATCTTATCCCCACATGCCTCCCAACCCCCAGAATGCCAACTTTGTTTTCCTCAAAGAGAGGAAAAAGAACAGATTGGGTGTAAAAAGGAATGACAGAAAATTATAGGCGGAAGTCGCAAGCCCCATGATGAGTCTCTTGGAAGCTTGACCCAAAACCAATCAATGACTCCAGAACTTTAACCACTATCGGGCCAATTAATAGATATACACAAGCTCCAGTTTTAGATCCCGCTTATAAAGTCCATTATCAAAGCATAAATCAAGGAACTTACAGAATGAGGTAAAGATCCAATGGAACTTCTCTTTTTGCTTCTTCCTCCATCAGAGAAAGCCGTTGTTGTACTTGCCTGATCTCCTTTCCATTTCCAGAACCAGATTGTTTAGATTTTTCCAGAGATTGCTTCTGAAGAAGCGACAACAATCTCTGGAGATCAGAAGCCGCTTGTCTGTAGTCTCTAATCATCTCATGCAAAGTTGCTCTTCTAGAAACAGCCTGTAGAAGGGAAAGAACCAATGAGAAGTTGCACATCAAATGGGAAGAATGTGCTCTTAGCAATTGAATCAGAAAAGGCTGTTGGAGAAGGGCTTGTTTGCTATTAAATAGAATCGGTTGTTAACGAATATGCGGCAGTAAATCTAATAAGAAACGGATATTGTCAGCGTCTCTGGTAAGACTACTTGCAGGCAAGGATTACAAAGTTCAGGAACCAGGAACATAACAAAAGGTTATGCACATTGGTGCATGTTTTCAAGAATGAGTTACTAGTCACTATTTACGGTATAGCAACTTCCGAAAAGAACATATATGGAGTCAGCGGAAAAGCAATGTCACATTCGTAACATATATGATATATCAAAAGCACTCTAAGTACACTGCAAACTGCAGAGAACAATACGCTGACCATTATACCAAAAAAAAAAAAAAAAAAAAAAAAAACATGTCCGGACATCAAGCTACAATTCTAAATGGATATAACTACTCTGTCTGAACAATTAATTAAAAAATACCAAAACCATTCCAATTCTAAATTTAAAATTCTTAACATAGCCCTTACACATCCGAGCCACATCCAGGAGAAGATATAAACAGACTGTAATCATCCAGGACTACAAGAAGAATAGTATCAAGGAAAGCAACGGGTCTGGGTTTCGGAGCTGGTTTTGTTGCCAGTTCAACTTCTAAAGCCAAAGATAAGTGACTGTTGAAGTACACTATAACAGCTGGAGTTTGTCCGCCACTTAAATTCACATCTATGAGCCAAAAAATACACCCACGTGCCTCATAGTTGTAATAGCACCTTATGCCGGCTTTTTATAATCTATTTATTCAGTTTGGGCTCACATTCTATAAATATATCACGGTCAAAAGCTTGTTGCTATTTCGGCTACACATGGTGAGATCTACTGCATCATGTGTTGGGCTTGGGGTCTTTAGATGAGCCTACATTAAAAGACTAAAAGTGAGACTTAATCCCACTTTTGAATATACATGGGCTTGTGCAAGCATACAGGCAATATAAGTTGCTTCAGTGCTTCACCCTTTGGCAACAGGTCTGAGATAAGAACTCACTCAAATTTGTAAGTGCGTTGGTAATTTGAGCTCATTTCCTGTCACATCTAACAATAACACTGGTAAATCTTAATTATGTGCGGTATCAACGTATACAAAGTAACTTTTCCAATCCATATTATGATCACAATGAAATCAATCAGTCTTTTTTCGTTCATTTACAGTTTTCCACTTACGCTTCTTCACATATATAATGCTTGGGAGCCACACTTCTCCGTAGGAGAGTGTACAACATGTTAGCAAGAGGACTATATTAAATCTAGGATCTTGGCTAGCACAATTCTTACGAAGATAATTAAAAACAAAAGACTGAAAAAGCTATTCCGACCTTGGCATAATTTTCATTCAAGGCAATTGCTAAGCTGCAATCAGAAATTGCATCAGTCATTTGACCCAAAGCTTGATGTGCAGCAGCACGATTGCAAAAGCAGATTGCTGCAAATGGGCGAGATTCCATATTACTCAATATCGCTGAAGTATAATGTTCAACAGCCTCTGCATGTTTTCCAGTTTGAAATGCAGTATTCCCAGCACTCTGGAGCCAAGAAGCAACAAATATATTATAAATCATAGACAGTTCACAGCACATTACAAAGTAAAAGGAGATATTGCATTCGCAAAAGAAACATCACATTATTCTAAAATATCATGATAAGGAAGCTCAAACACGAAGGTGAAAGAAAAGAACATCAAGACAGCATTAAACTTGCCATGTCAATAGTTCATATTCAATAACCTCAACCATCTAAGATGTCTTCTGGTTTAAAGATGCAACGAAGCGCAGAGTTGGGAAGTAAATCATGGGAAAACTATGCCCCCCCCGAGGATATACACCCAGAATCCTGGGGTAATATACAGCTACATAACGGGGTCGCCAGACTCCAACAGAAAATTAGACTGCAATACACCTTACAGAAGATGAAGATCACAAAAGCCCAAGGTTACTGAGAAAGATTCAAAATTTCCTGCAGCAACCACTATACAGGAAGAATAATATAAAAACATCCATGTAAAAGAGATTTCAACTGAATCCACCACCATTGTACTAGTTCTAAGCTCTTGGTAGTCTCAGTCAGAAATAGAAGTAGACCAAATAAACAACGAATACAACTGAGAACAGGAGAGGAAGAAAGTGTGACATGTGAAGAAGCAAAAAAAAAAACGATTTCTTTGTGAACAAAGGAAGCAGAAGCATTAAGAGGATCAACTCTCTTCATCTTAGTAGCTACACAGTACAGGAAAGACCCCAAGAGCATGGTGTCAAAACAAGGCCGTATCGTCCGTGTTGTAAAGGTTTTCAAATCTACCGAACCAATACTACCCGCATCGTAAATGTGTAAGAAAAAACCACATTTTAGGCGGGTTCAAGGGATATCCATGATCTGAGCCGATACTTGGCGGTAGGACAACCGCATCATCCCCGTTCCCGCATCAACGTGACCGTTACTGCGATCATGACCGAAACCGCATTTTCGAACTATGCCCAGGAGTAAAAGCTTTTGCTCTAATTAGAATTCTCTTCAAAACAAAGAGGATTACTCAATGATATACTTCCATATTCCTCACATTCAACATAATAAAAGGGGACAGTGTCTAGTAATACCATCTATCATTATACTTTACAACTCGAAAAGGTTCTTCTAGTAAGCTTAACCGAAGAAAGCATTCACAATTTCACATACATGTACGAAATTCAAATTCCTCACCATACACCAACCCTAAAAATCACCAGAATTTCACAAGGGGCAATGCAGCTAAACTATTACCAACAGTTGACCACAATATCATCAACATAGGAGGGAAGTATGTGCACACATACCTTCTGCTTTAACAGCTCATGTATCATGACAGCTAAAGGGTCTGATAGTTCCTGTGTTTTGTTCCTGAACCTACAAAAAGAAGTATAATAGTGGAGTTTACCATCTACAACAAAATTAGGAAAAGGAGAAATGCGGAGAGGGAGGGGAGAAAAGCTGCACCAAGTTGAGAATTCAAAGAGTTGATAGATTTGGTTTTCATAATGATCTACAAGGTCAGATCTGCTAAGAGAGAACATGACAGATTTTACTCACTCTTGCTTGTCTAGAAGATCACGAGCCACGTCAAGGTTTCCAAGATGAAAGTGGCACTTCAATATCGTACGGTACCTCCACAATTTTATATACGAAGGAAAACCATCAACCTCATGATTTCCAGGCGCTACAGCAGTAGAGTTCTTTTCAGCAAAATCAAGTGTCTTCTGGCAAAGTGTTATTGCTTCCTCGTGCTTAGATAGCTGAAAACCAACACCAAAAAATTGCATTTGCTAAGACCAAAAGTTGGCACAAGATTTATTTGATACAATATCAACTTAAAGATGTAAAATTGCATCACATACTATGCAAAGTGCCTGAGCTTTCATTTCAAATAGTTTCTCAGAGTATATACTTGTCGACATTGCTTCAACAATATATTGTAAGGCTTCAGCAGCAGCTTCAGATGTCCCAAGTTTCAAAAGTTCAGCAGAACGACTGACGAACTCGACCACTTTCTGCCAATCAAGGAGAGATTTAGATATTGCAACAAAGAGACACAATTCTACGGAAGATTGGGAAGGACATAGTTCAAAAGAAGAAAAAGATGTCAAATTTACAGAGTTCAGACAAGCACGGTGACAAGGCGATAAAAAAAGTGAGAACAGACACTAAAATACAAGATGTATTCATGCATAAATTTTATCATTTCTGTTATTTCAAATAGGCTCCTCTGCATTCGGCTTTCTAATATAGGTAGCTTGTCTTGAAAACTTTTTTCGTATATCAAAACAGCATAACTCCTTTCATTTATAAGAAAATTTAGCCAAAGAAAAGAATAATAATGTAAATGAGTAAACTGTTGTTTATAGTGTCGAATGATAAGGACAAGATAGACTTTTGGAAAAAAAAAAAAACATCCTACTCATGTGTCTTTTGCCTTTAACAGATCTTAACTAGTTAACTAAAAGGAACATAACGAACAATGAAGCAAACAAAAATGTGAGACATCTATAGCAAGACAAGATAACCAATCTACCTGAGACTTTTGAATCCCATCAGAGGCCGAAATAACGAGTTTTCTATCCAGACATAGAGCACTACCAGAGCTCATGCACTTGCCAAAACATTGCATGGCCTCCTCCACCTCTCCTAGCTGAAGATAGCAACTGAGACACCATATATAAGAATATAACACAATTATGAGAAAAACACAATCAAACGAGAAAATGAAATTTAGTTAAGTAGAAAATGCAGCCAGTCCAAACTCCAAAGTTAACACCAAAAGCTGAGGCCCAGATAAAAGTGAGGAGTAAGAAGAACTCTGCCAACAAGAAATTCGACATATGTTATGGGTCACAACTATAACATAAAAGACACAACCATTAAAGCGTAAAGCGAAGTCAAGGTAAAAAAGATTTAAAAGAAAAAGAAAAATCCAAGCAGAAGCATGACAACTGACCTAATTAAACTATACACAAGCTACAATGTCGCATGGGTTTTCAATCATTGCTATTTACAGAAGAACATGCCGAGGAAAAAAATGTACGTTCCTTTTCTAACAAAAACTTTCTGTTGGGCAACGAAGGGCTTACTGTCTACAGATCAGTAATAGCAATTAGCAAGCAATCTCACAAAATCTTGTCCTACATAGGTAGATGTAGATCTAGATAGAAGAGCTGTTCAACGACTGATTAGAACACAGATGCAGATAGATGTAGGGAGGCACCCTTTGTTTCTTGCTAATGGTATTGCAATAGTAAACTACAATTTAAAGCTTAGAAGTACGACAAGAGATGTGTCTCAGAATTTGATACAAAGATTAAAGATGCAGTGATGGAGTCGCCAGCCATAACAAAAAGAACTCCTAAATCAAACACCACATATCTTAATCAATGCATGAACAAATTCAAGTCATATGTTTACATAAGTATAATGTGGATCAAAAATTATAAAAATAAGTTATCAACAATAGATAACTCATAAAGGCTAAATTCTTCCAATGCATAAACGTTTAGGGGGGAGTATGTTCTGGCAAGTAAATTATGACCAAGAATGACAAGCTATCAAGCTTCCATGATAGATGGATTTTAGTCAACTTTTTGTATTGCCTTTTGACTTTTAGCTATTAATGTAGTCAGACAACGAAAAAGATGTTTGATAAATGGCTTGCAAAGAACTCAGATTCAGCAAAATTGAAAAAGCTAATCCGCAGCTTTGGCTCTCCAAAATTAAATGATTATTCTGATCAAAAGCTGCATATTAGCAGCTCGTAGACAACAACTAAATTTTACAAAAATCTTTATGAACTTCTGATTACTAAAGTCTAAAACGACCAGTATAAAAAGCTAATATAACAAACTGTCAGATAAGCCAAGTAAACCACTAAACCAGCAAGTAGTTGCCAAATAAAACAAAGAGATATTTTACAAAGCAAATTATTTAATTCAAGCAAGTAGCTAAAAGAACATTGTTCATAAGCTCCAATACCCTAGGGTAGATATGACAGTCATAGGATTTTGAACAAACAAGCACAATCTCTAGTAAAAGCCACAATGTACACCAAGCAAACAAAAATTTATTTTCCCTTTTGAACGTGAATCTTTCTACTCAGCAACCAAGTGCTTATTACCTGAAGGGTGTAAACAGAGATTTTTGGGCAACAGCTACACGACACAGCAAAAAGAAAGAAATAGAAGAGGAACAACATCATGACCAATCATAATTAATGATTGTTGATGAGGAACAAAATAGATCTAGCTATTATTGACAAGCTATGATTAATTATGAATGTTGTTAAAAACAGGAAGAGCCCCCGTCTTGGTCTTAACGGATTAGAGAAAAGGTTACATACATATTGAAACATGCAAACAAGACTCATACTTGTGTTCTTATATTAATAAGAGAAACAATAAATTGAATCCAAAAATCAAAAAAGGGGAAGAATAGAACTATAGAAGTCCGAAAGAAAAATCAAACAGATAGACTTACTTTGCGGCTCTTATATGAGCTCTATAGAAAGTGGGATCAAGCTTAACCGCCATAAGGCAATCTTGTATGGCTGCTCTCAACCTACCAAGAGCCATTCTTGTTGCAGCACGGTTACTGTAACAACGCACAAGAGGTTTAAAGGCAACACTTGATGCATCACCTGGAGGAATGCAATTCACCCCCCATGTGTAGAAGTCCTCTGCTTTAGAGAGCTCCCCCTTTTCATAGGCTCCATTCCCCCTGGAGAAAATGATTATAAATTGTCAAAAGCTACAATCACCATTAATAAATTGACAACTGTGTCACCAAAAGAAAGAAATACCACAAATAAAATAACACTAACTAGTTTTTATCCCGAGCTTAGAGTGTCATATATTTTTATGGATTGAAATTACATATTTTGATTTAACTCATAATTATTTCAAAATCTGAACAAAATTAGTTTATCATCTACAGTTCAAAAAGATCATTTAAGATTTTCCGTCAAAAGAAAATAGATTCCTTTTCTAATAGAAGATTTTATTTCCCAGGACATCTTACAAATAATTTAGGCAGGAAAATGTCTAAGGATAGATTGACATGTGTCATCTCTAGTTTCCGCTTTAGTATATCGTAACAGATAGATAGATAAAACAACCCTTATGTATACACCAGAATAACAAAATAAATACCTCCTTCGCCACTTCTCGCAGGCTTTTTCTGCAGAACTGAATTCTTCACACACCAACTCTTCACCTGCTTCAGTTTCATGCTTGTCCTTGCTAGCGGAGCTGTTCCCAGCTACCCCCTGCAATTTACTGAGAAGAGGATTGCTGTCCAAGGAAGAACCAGGAACCACAGATGGGCTAACATATATAGCAGCTTTCATACGATACTTCCTTCTCTGTACGCGCTTCGGGGATAAAACATGATTCTGAGCAGAACCTGATGACGTGAATGTAAACTTCTCCTCACCTATACTAGCCTTATCAGAACTGAAAGAAGACTGGATAGCATCACCACTGGTGCTGTTCATCTTTGAGCTGATCCAAGCATCAGAATCATTTAGTTGTGATTCTGTCTGCACAGCAGATGAATTTCCATTTGTTACCTTAGCTCCACTAGGAGGAATATCATTATTTGTAGTATCCTCATAAGGTGAAAAATCCATGGGAGAATAACATTCAGATGCTTCTTGGCCTCCTGTAAGGCCTTCACTAGATGACGGATTTTGTCCAGGTCGCAGCTTAGAGTGTTTTGACTGCTTCGATTTTCCCTTCGTTTTCTTCAAATTCCTATCCTTCAAACCTCGAGTTCTTAAGTTAGACTCCGGCGTTCTACCTAAGTCGCTAGCTAAATTTGCTGAGAAGGATAATGGGGCATCAAAATTGGGTAATTTAAACTCCGAAAAAGACGCCTCAGACCCTTCAGGCAAACCTGAAGAACTGAATTCCACCTTCCTCTGACCCGAGAATGAGCATGCCTCGGATTTAGCATTACCAGCTTCAGCATCTAAGCTTGAAAAAGAAAATGACGACGAAAGCACATCTTCTTTCACTCTTGCTCCATCATTTTCAGCTGTAAAAACAGATGATTGAGAACTACAATCACCTATCTTACCGAAGTTCCCACTATTCCCAAACACAAAAACATTATCATCAACATATTGGGATCCAAAACCACCCATCTTCCCATCATTAACACCTTTCCCATTTCCATTCAAATTTGCACCACACAAATCACTTTTAAAAGGCACCGAACTTCCACCACACACATCCGAACCTCCGCCGCCAGTCTTAAACACAAAAAACCCATCCCCACCTTTCAATACATCTCCCCTCCTATTCAACCCATGACCATTTTCTTCTGCAACACATCTCCCCTTCTCAATATTCAATTTCTTCAACCCATCCAAAACCTCGAATTCCGCCTCGTCTCCACCAGACATTACATTACTAACACCAATTTGATCCTTGCCAGCACTACTAAAACTAACTCCCACACCATCTCTACTACTACATTCTTTCCCTCCCTCATTAAAGTCACAAACTTTATTCATTACATCACTATTCCCACTACTCCTAACCCCAAAAATATCTTCTTCTTTCACTACATTATTATTAACATCATCAACTTTTTTATTACTCAAATTAAAACCCCCAAAAACAAAACCCACATTCTCAAACTGACTATAATTAGAACAATTTAGGGCAACATCACCAGTTTTAGAACTTACTGAACGAAAAGGGTTGATCTCAGCATCAACAGAAGCCGCCGCCGACGACGACGAAAACGACGTCGTTTTGGAGCTCCTCCTCTGCTTCAGCAACCTGGGCTTGGGCCGGGCCAACGAAGCCCGGCCCAATGAAGAAGACGAAGACCCAGTATTGAAGCTACAAGAGTAAGCTGCGTGGGTCCCAGCAGCTTCGACGGTGGGGCCATTTTCCGACGGAGCTCGGAAACCTACCGAAACCGCCGGCGGAGACATAATTTCCGGCGGAAATGCAGCATGCAATTGGAGGATAGAGAAAGAGAGAGATGAAATTAGGGTTTTAGGAGAGAGAGAGAAGGAAGGTTTGTGTGTTGCTTAGTGCAAAAGGAAGGAGGGAAGAGGAAAGAGGAGAGAAAAAGTATGAAAAATGCAAAATGTAGAGAGTTTTTTGGGGAAGGAATACGAAAGTATTGAGAACAAAAGAAGGTATTTTTGTTTGCTTGGGCTTTGGCTTTGGCTTAGCGTGGCTCGTTAATGTTTGTGAAATTGATTGAGTGGGATCTCAATCTTCTTGTCTATTTTAAATTGTGTGTGACGTTAGAACTTCTAAAACCTTGAAGCCTAAATTTGAGAAGTATAGGACTTTGTCAAAAGTATGATTAGTATTGTCTTCTCAATCAATTGTCGAACTTGCGTCTTCGCCTTAATTAAGTACGATTCAATTTTGTTATAGTAGTACTATTGAACTAGTATCGTCTCCTCGTCAAGATAGAGAAAGTAATGTACTTACGGAGCATTTAGCATGAGGGGTAAGGATTATGAGGATAAGAAAGTGAGATAAGGATAAAGATAAGGATAGGAAATTGGTGTGTGGGGTATAGAGAAAATACGATTTTTCCCTTGTTTGGAGTAGGTTGGGAATAAGCTTGGGGTAAGATACAAAGTAACCAAAGTATTATGAAGTATTAACTCTCTCACACTCTCTTCCCTTCCTCCCTTTAAGGGTAAAATACTATTTTCTTCACTTTTCTCATCCCTCCCTTTTCTAACCCCCTCTCGTGTCTTTTTGGTGGAATAAATGAGATTTTTATCTTTATCATTATCATTATCCTCCTTTTTATCCATTTCGTCTTAAATTAACACTACTTCATTTCTCTAATCTTTCCCCACTTGCCTATCCCTCTTTCATTATCTCTCTAAACATACACCCCTTAGAGTGAGAAAGTAATAGGAGATTGTTAATTTGCCAAAGGGGGTTCCTCTATACATAGTATATATAGAGGTGGATATCGAGGTAGTTTATTTCTGAGTTCTGACATTGAGAGCAATTTCATAATATCATTGATGTTACTTGTTAGACCCTGACATCAGTGGCGGGGCTCGGCTGGCGCGGTGTGCGCGACGGCGCAGGGCCCCCCAAATATTAGGGACCCCAAAATATTATATATATTCTTATTGTTAAGACATATAAAATAGAAAAATTGATGTGGATCAATAATGGTAAGTGAAGGGGCCTAAGATGCTAGAGGTTAAGGGTTCAAATCTTAATAAATTCCTTTTTGGAAAGAAACATAAATCTCATAACATTCCTTAATTGCAGCCACTTACTAGTTCAGCTCATCTTTTCATCTACCTTCATAAATTCCCACCAAGCCATTAATACTTTATCTTTCAATTTCCATACAAAATTTTCCAAAATCCATAACTTTATTAACTAGTCTGTTGATTTTCAATTCTTAACACAATAGTATTTTTTTTTCAATGTCTATAATTTCCTTCTATATTATACACAAGATCTGCAATTTTTACCAAAAAACTGCAAAAGTAAGAAACTCATCAATATTCAACATCCAAATTAAAGAATCATTTGAGGAGCGTTGGATTAGTATTTATAGAAAAAAATATGATGCTATCTGTATAATTTAGTGAAGTTTTTAACGTTAATAAAATAATTTTTTTGAAAAGAAAAAAAAATTGAGATTTAAGGGCCCCTTCTCAAGAATATGCACAGGGCCTCCAACATCCTAGCCCCGGCCCTACCTGACATAAGAAGAGTTGAGTGGTTCTTAAGTAATCTGGTAGTATTTTCATGTTGAGTTGGGCCTATCGTGAACTAGGAGCAAACAATTGAACTCACGCTTTGTATTTGTAAAAAAACTAATATGGACCCGGTGCACACTAACTTAATGTGCACCTTATCCATCTCACGTGAGTTTTAATGATTACAACTTCCCGTTTTTGCCACGTTCAGTCTTCCCCTATTTTCTCTCTCCTGATAACTTCTCTCTCCTTTGATAACTTCACTCTCCTAATAGTGTATTTTTGAAACAATATAGTGTATTTTGAAATGATATAGTGTACTTTAAAATGATATAGTGTATTTGAAAATGATAGTGTTTTGCTGAATTTTTTGGCATGATAGTGTTGCATGTTATAGTGTATATTGACATGATATAGTGTATTTTGAAATGATATAGTGTATTTTAAAATGATAGTGTTTTGCTGAGTTTTTTGGCATGATAGTGTTGCATGTTATAGTGTATTTTGAAATGGTATAGTGTACTTTAAAATGATATAGTGTATTTTAAAATGATAGTGTTTTGCTGAGTTTTTTGGCATGGTAGTGTTGCATGTTATAGTGTATATTGACATGATATAGTGTATTTTGAAATGATATAGTGTATTTTGACATGATTGTGTTTTGCTGTGTTTTTTGACATGATAGTGTTGCATGATATAGTGTGTTTTGACATGATATAGTGTATTTTAACATGTTATAATGTAGTTTATTTGTATATTACACAAAATTATCATAATCGATCGTTATAGTGTTTGATATATATGATAGTGTATTTTGACATGATATAGTGTGTTTTAAAATGATATAGTGTATGTTTGTTTTGAACAACTGTTTTTGTTAAAATTTTAGAGCGAGAGAATCTTATTGAAGAGAGAGAAAATTGAGCGGAATTTGGAAAGCGGGAGTGACTAGTTTGTAGTGGGGCACATGTCTAGGCCTGGTCCACACTATTTTTAATGTGAACCGGGTCCACGCAAGACGGATTGTTGTATTTGAGGTGGGGCTACTACACTCATCATGCATGAAGCGAAAATGTATGTTATATCTGCTATTAGAAAAGATGACTTTGATGATGGCATCACATACGTCCCACTTGGCAAGTTCATGGGTTGAGCCAAAAGCTCTAGATTCGAGCACATCCCATTAGGTCAATGACCAGGATGTACATCGTGTTATTCGTGTTCGTCCATTATGGTCGAGTACTCGGGAAGGTTCTAATTGCACCCTTAGTGATATGGCCATGATAGGTTCAATTTATATTTCTCGTGGCCGAGCTGAACAATGAAACTTGGGTACCTTAATGATCAAATAGGTGGAACCCTCTTCGAGCGATGGTGATGGGCTAGTATTAACGAAAACAATTAAATTTTGGTAAAGCATATTATAACAACGCCCTTGCACATGACACCTACGTACAACCCCCCAAACCCCTCACCTTGATGAGAATCGAACCTACCATATGTGGGTGGAAGACGGACGGGTTTACCATCCTTCCACTTTAGTTTCTATTTTTTCATAGAAATGAAATGAAATGTATATATATTACTTGTCAAGCGTATAAAATCTAGTTATTGTCTAGTGTGCCCATAGATATATATTAGAAAATCCGTTTATATAATGTGGTAATTAATGTATATTGTGGTAGGTTTCTATGAAAGTTAATAACTACTTACAATTTGGAAGATGAGTTGATCATACATGCAATACTGGTATTTCATAGTATTTATTTTTTACTTTTCATAAATTGATAATTAATCATATTGAGAATTTTCTTTTTATCCTCATTTGATAATCAATAATGTCATTATTAGATACAGATATCTTATTACATATACTTTCCTATTATTTAATTAATTAAACATGTGAAAAAGAGAAAATCCTTCTCACTTATTCCACTACATCCTATTTGTAATGGGAATAATTTATGTATGAATGACGATGGAAAACCTTTTTACTCGAGCTCTCTTTCTCACTATTGCATCTAATATCATTGTTATATTCATGAGATTGTGTGATAAACACATTTCATAAACTTCTTCTTGATTGATTTGGGTGGGATTCTATTCTTTGTATCTCAATGATGACCTGGATATAATTTTATGGTTTCTTATAGGAGCGATATTAAAAGATTAGGAAATTCAAAAGTGTTTGATTACATGCCTAGAAAAAAAATTAAACAAGTATATAACTTCATTATCAATCCTCCATTTTTATAACATATTTGAAGCCCTTTATATAGTTTTTTTTCTTTATTATGTAGGCGTGATAACAAATACATCAATATATATTATCATATATAGATAAACTATTTAATTATAACGGACATGCACAGTTGTTTATCATAATTTTACATGCACGATATTACTTGAATCGATGTGTTATACCACATAGATCGAATACATATTTTCTCATCACATTTTGAGTCGCTTGAGTATATTTTCAACTTTTGCAACATTTAAGGGCTTCTCAAAGTATTCGTCTAAACCAGCTTCGATGAATGCTTGAAGGTCAGACTTTGACTCAGAAGCTGTTACACCAACAATTAAGCTCTTGACACCCATGGCTCGCAATTCCTTGGTTGCCTATGCATAAAATGGTATAGATCAATTGAAAAAAAAAAATTATTAGTCCTACTCAATTAGCAATCATGGACTTTCTAATAAAAAAAAACAATATCAAATATATTAAGTTTTTGGGGTTTTTTATGATGTGCCCCTATATTCTTGGGAATCCTACGTTGTACCCTAACGACGTGTTTGGTTAGCGGTACTAAATTGTGGTAATGGTAATGCTTTTTAGTGTAAGTTTGTGAAGACAATGTTAACATTTATGGTAATGAAACTTGATGTCAAAACATGTGTCTTCCTTCATGAATTTCCATTACCACCCAATACCACCTTCCCAAATGGTAATGGATCGGATGGTAATGAAATTTTAGGAAGAAAATAGGTGTTTTGGGATAAACTAGCATTACCATGGATGTTGACAAGGAAATGCCTTCACAAATTTACACTAGAAACCATTACCATACAGTCATTTAGTACCACTAACCAAATGAGCAGTAATTGTCAACAAGTTTCAAGTTGTACTTCTAAATTTTAAATATGTTTGAATTGTACCCTCATAAGTAACCTGATCTAAGCATTTTGTTAGTTACTCTTATGTATCAATAGTGTCTTACGCTATCATTAGTTTATCTGATTGCAAAGAACGTACAATCAACTATAAGTATCCATGAATTATAATTGGAGTACAACATAAATTTTCAAAAAGCTCGAGAGTACGATGTAGAAGTTAAAACTCTAAATTTTGTCTTTCACAATAACTTTTGACATTTTTACAAGTATAAATCAATTTATCATGCCAAAGTTGTCAATTAAGTTACTTTAAATGTTTGTGCAATATTTATATTCTTTTTCCATATGGAAAAAAAATCTTCCATTATTCTCTCCATTTCTCTTTGTAGTGAAATATTACTTGACAATTCACATCATTAGTTGCACTCTCTCTCACCTTTTTTTTTTACGTGTAATTAATTGCACTCTTAACTAAAACACCATGTGAGGTGAAACTTGAAAGGGTATATGGTAACTTTTTACAAAACCCTAATTAACTTCTACAATAAAGTGAAAATCATATAAGAGATTGTATTTGTAATACCTGAATTCCATCCATCACCGGCATTTCCATATCCATAAAAATAGCATCAAAAAAGTTGCCCTCACTACAAATGTCAACCGCATCTTTGCCGTGTTCAGCAACCTTAGTTGTGAATCCGCACTTATTAAGTAACATTTGTGCAACATTTCTTATACATGCATTATCATCTACAACCAAAGCAGAATATTGCTCCTCATTGCTGCCATTACCTTCGACCATTTTGGACATGTTGAAAACTGAAAAATACATAGAACTACATTATAAGAAATAACTCATTTAATTTATAAAAGATAACAAGTTAAGTAAGGAGCTTAATTAGGCATGAGTGAATGGTAGAAGCAAAAACATGTTCAGCTACCCTTTGATCCTACCAACCAAGCTTGTTTGGTAGGAGCTTGTTCTAATAGGTTTTAATTAAATGAGTTCGATTAAGAATTTAAAACCCTTAATTGCTTAAAACATAGAACTGAAAAGCCTTTGAATATGGGAGGAATAATTTTTGTAACAAAATTGTTAAAATTACCTTTTACTAATGTATATTAAAGCATTTGTCTGGTTATTGTCTTGCTTTTATATTAAAGATAGTAATACTTATCATACTATTTGCAAGCAAGCACAAAATCAAGATATTATTTGTCAAACAAAATCCAATGTGATAAGATTCATCAAATATAGGTTGATCATATATTTTATACGACGTCGTATGAATTATATATTGCTACTTACCAAAAATAATTAATTAGCCTAGCATGATTAAAAATATACTATATGATGTTACAAAAATAATTAATTAGCCTAGCATGGTTACAAATATTATAACATACTATATGATATAGAGTGCTTAACATTTACACCCAATAATTTATTTACAATGATTTACAAATATACTATGCGGTTGTTTGGTTGACATGAGAAAACATGGGAAATAGAAATTGCTAGGAATTGAAAATTTGGTGAGTTGTTTGGTTGACAACAAAATAGCAAAATGAAGGAATTAGAAATTCCTAGGAATTTTGAGTTCCCGCAAAATGGAGGAAGCTACTTACCTAGGTCCCCTTAGGTAAGTAGAAATTTCCATGGGAATTTAATTCCCCCATTGTCAACCAAACAATTTAACCAATTTCCCATAAATTTGATTAAGTAATTTGTTTCCTATGAATTGCAATTTCATGGGAATTTTAACTTCCCATGTAAACCAAACGACCACTATATGATGTTATTGTTGATTGAAGAGGCGCTTAACAATTTGTTCATAATAAAAACCATAGTGAACACCTCATGAGCTCAAATTTCTTGTGAATCAATTTTGACTCGAAACCTTTTGATCATATTGAGATCAATATCATATCTATAGGATATCATCAAAAGATCTCTTTTACCATATGAGATATATTAAGAAAGCAATTACAAATGTTATATATTATATCAACTGATTATCCCGCTGTCTACATTATATTATGATAAGATTGATTCTTTTACAATTTTAACAAGTTACAGTTTTCGAACATCTATATACCCTTGTGTTGTTAAGGTTCTATATTGGTTCAATGATTTTAAGATTGTGAATATTATCTAACTTAGTTGATAAAGACTTGTGGGATGGGAGTGATGGTCTCCAAGATCTAAAATCGAATTGCAACTACATCATTACGCTTAATTACTTTCTAACACACACACGAAAAAAAAAGACTCCAAAATAACAATTTGTAAGATATTATAGTTAGCTTGTTTTTAATCTTCTTCTCTATATATATACCATTTAAACATCATGATTGTTTGCTAGATTATTAGGAAAAATTTACTAGTATGTATCTTTAATAATAATATTGGATATATATCAAGGAAAGATTCTTTAAAACAGTCATTTTTTTTTAGTATTTGTAAATTGGATTGATTAATCTACTGAATGTCATATGTCTGACGTCTTTAAGATGTTATTGAATCAATGTAGATTGCTTGAATTTAAAACGTTCAATGCTTATGATAAATATCGGTTCTTCACTATTTTAGATCATCAAATGATAGGAGATAAAAGGCTCAATATAATATATATCTATCTATTCTATACCCATTAATCTATTCTATCTATACTCATTAAAAAGCCACAAGTCTTGGTACTGTTCTTAGGAACAGTGCTTTGACGTTCCTGCCCTCCACTCACTTTCTCATTCACTGCTCTGCCGTTACTATGCCCTTCACCTTCTTTCTCTTTCCTCCCCGTTTTTCCTCTGCATCCTCCATCTTCATTCTTCATTCTTCATTCTTCATTCTTCATCCTCCTCCATTAAATTTATCCATCCTCATCTTCGAGCATCCTCTTGCCGCCCTACTCTCCCTTCCATTCTCAAACTTCTTCGTCTCTCTCCTCTTTTTTCTGTTTCTCACCATTTTTTCTCTCTCTTCTTTTTCGATTATCTCTCTCTCAGCTTATCCATGGATTCCACAACTTCATTCTATCCATGGATTCCACAATAAAACTCTAAGTGATTAGGAGGAAAAAAAACTTCCTTAATTCTCTCTCATCTTCAGATACTCAAACTTCCATCTTCTCTCTCATCTTCAAATCTAAAATCTGTATTTTTCTGTATCATTGCTCTTAAGATTTTCCAGTTTAGAATTTCCTTGAGAATAAGTGGTCTTCGGAACTGATGATTTACCCTTTCCGGCGCCAGCGAGATCTGAGATATCCCAAAATCTCAAGGTATGTGTAGCAATAATTTAAAATTTACAAAAAATTTATTCGAATTTTAGGGCTTGAATTAAACCTAGATTCACAACTGCAAATTATGTGATTTATTACCTGTATGATTATGGGTTCGGATTAAACTTGCAGATTATAAGTATAAATGAGCTGAGTCTGCATATGGCGATGTTGACGTGCTACAATATCTCCTTTCCAATCTGAATTGGTAGTAACATGTATTTGTCTTGCTTTTAACATGTATTTGCATCTTTCTTGGAGTTGCTTGTTTGTTGGCCTTGTTTGTTCAGTTCATGATATGTTCCCTTTTCTAAGAATTTTTGATCTTCTTTTTAACTTTTGGAATTGATCTTCTATTTTGCAATTGATCAAGGGTCAAACTTTTGTTATTCTTGGAATTAGGAGAAGATTTGATATTTTTTGGGTGTCATATTCCCAGGAAGCAATTGCTCTGTGCCCTTTCCTTATTTTCATCAGTCTAATCTTCATTTTGGAGAGATTGGAAATGCGTTCATTTGTTATGGGAAATAAATTTTCACTTAAAAAATAGCTCAAACTAGTCTTGAATCTATAGGGCTTGATTCGGTTAGATTTTAGTTCATAGATCCAGTATGGACTATGGGTTTATGGAGAACTCCTAATAATTCGACATTCATTTGCATCTTATTTCCTAAAGTTGTCACAAATGTCCTAAGTACTTTAACCTTTTTTTTTTTTGAAGCAACTCTCATCTGGGTTACTTCTAATTAATGGTTAGTTTTTTTTTTTCATTCATTTATTATTGAAATTTCGATCTTTTAGTGAGCCCATTATAGTTTGTATTTTAATGGAATTGGAATTGTCCATGTTTTTATGGATAAAAGCTTGGCTCATGAGGACTAGGATCATTAAAATTGTTTATTATCGAGTTTTATGTGTATGTAATTTATGATTTCATATTCGAAGAATTGAGTTTAATCTGCCTTGGTAAACTTTCTTGGATGGATTTGAGGATTAGATGTTATTTTTTGAATGGCAAATTATTATCATGGCTTAGAGAAATTGCTTTCTTTTTAGCAAAAGCTACATAGAGTGAGCTTCTAACATGTGACAATGGTTTTATAGCTATCTCATGGTTTCTTAATCTGTTATTCATTGATCTTTTGGCAGTAGACTTGGGCTATGTGTGTACATGTCTTATCAATAATTATGCTTTGGCAAGCTCTACTTAACAGATGGAGGAGGAAAGGGAGAGCTAATGTAAGTTAATCTTCATTTCGACAAGCTTTTCCCCTATTTTCAAATTTTTTTTTTATTGCTAAGTTATTGGAAATGTTACAAAAATTCAGAGTAGATATTGAAAAAAAAATCTTTGGGCGTTTCTACTGTGATTGAAAGAGAAATATATGAAGATCTAAGCTTTGCTGGTTGCTGTTGAGTTTGTATTAGAGTAATATCAGTTTCTCTGGTCGTCTTTTGGCTGCTTGCAATTTGGGTTAGGTTGATCTTGTTTCTTCATGACTGGATATCTTTTCTTTTCAAATCTCATTCCCACTTTTACATTTTTATACTATTATAGGTTGTAGATGTGTTACTGTGAAGCACAAAGACAAAGTTACTGTGAAAGTGACTCGTAAGCTTGGTGCCCTGTCTATTATAGAAGCATATATCATTGTCTAATTATCTTTTGGGAGAATTGTATCGTCTTTTTGGTTATAAGATCACATCTGGGTTCTCTGAAACAACAAGTATTGCCTCAAAACTTATGAAGTCTCACGAGGTATCTAATTTTGCTGATATCTAATGATATTTTACTTGTCCATTACCGTCACAGTATGCAGTTGTATCTGTCGTATGCATCTTACCCTTTTCCCTTAGTGTGTATCGCATGCTGTCAAAACAAGGCTGCATCGTATCGTATCGCCCGTGTCGTAAATGTTTTCAATTCTACTGAACCGATATTACCCGCATCGTAAAGGTGTAAAAAAACCGCATTTTAGGCGGGTTTTAGGGATATTTCATGGTTTAAGCGGATATTCAGCGGTACGACAACCGCATCATCCCTCTTCCCGCATCACCGCGACCGTGACCGACACCGTATTTTCGAACTATGGTGTATCGTGATGCACATAAGTAAGAGTCTGGGATCGTTCATTATGCTCCAAAGTGATTACTTTATTGTGCCATGCATCCCTCAATAATAAATCTGGCAACCACTCTGAATGGTGGAGAGTGCCCCCAAGTCCTGAGGAAAAACCAAATACAGACGTGATCTATGTACCTAAATACATCACCTTGACCAGATTTGGTTGAGAATCAGAGTGCACCAGGTAGATGCTAGCTTGTATTGGCATCACCATAGCACAATACATAAATGATTATACATCTGAGACAATGATACATGAGGTTACTGTTACAACAAGATGTTGATTGTTTTGTTGACAACTGCTTATGCTTAGGTTTGACTTTAGAAGCAGCATTTTTCTTGTTAAGAAGTTGACCTGAGCACGATGCACATATTTTGTGTTTTAATTTGGCAATCAGTCTGAGTGGTGTTTAGAAGGGCTTATGCTTATTGCTTTTTATTTTTATTTTTTTAAGAACCTTTTTGTTTTAAATAAAAGTGATCCTATTCCATGTTTAACGCAAAAAACTTACAGGAGTATGTGAGAAAAGAGGCTCTTCACATGCTTCAGAATTCTATGGAGGGTTGTGGTGGTGTTGCTGCTGCT
Source organism: Beta lomatogona (assembly GCA_947646795.1). Taxonomy (NCBI): domain Eukaryota; kingdom Viridiplantae; phylum Streptophyta; class Magnoliopsida; order Caryophyllales; family Amaranthaceae; genus Beta; species Beta lomatogona. The sequence continues at coordinate 4,154,428 of CANSNZ010001065.1, read as the reverse complement.
ACAGCATGTACAGAGGCATTTCGACTCATCATGCGGTTTGGTGGTGTTGATAAGTCATCTATCGTCAGAATTGCTGCTGCTAGATGTTTAAAGACATTTGCTAATGTTGGGGGACCGGGTTTAGGGGGTGCAAACCTTGATAGTTCAGCCTCTACTTGTGTCAAGGTAGATCCTCCTCCCTTGCTGTATATTGTTGCTTCTTTATTTGCTGTTGTGATAATTTAAATTAATTGATGCTAAATGTAATAGGCCTTTAATGATCCAACTTCAGCTAGGGCTGAGCAGAAGCCCGGTCCAGACCGGAATTTGGACCGGACCGGACCTGAATCCGGACCGGACCGGAGATTCAGGTCCGGTCCTCGGTCCAAATAAAACGTTGATTCCGGGTTTCCGGTCCGGTCCGGGCAAAAACCGGAATCTACCGGGTCGGACCGGAAACCCGGTTTTATTTTAAAAAAAAAATGAATTCTATTCAAAAGGTAAAAAAGAGGCAGCAACAACTAGTTGAAACCCTAAACACTCAAGTCACCCCTCAGTCCCTCACACGCCTCTCTCTCTCTCTCTCTTTCTTCCTCTCACTCTGTCTCACTCCTTTCGCCACGGATCTCCGGCGAAAATTCCGGCAAGGCTGCTGAAGCCTGAATTCTAGTTTCATCAAGTAAATTCGGTGAGTTACATTTTTCGTGCATTTATTTTGTGTTTTTTTCGCAATTTCCTTTTTGTATTTTGCTAAACACGCTGTTTCTGAAGGAACTAAGGCTGTTACTAAATTTACTAGCTCTTAAGAGGTTTGATGATGTTGATGATGATGATGTATTTTGCGGTTTGTTAGGGTTTGAGGTTTTTGGTTGAGGTCAGGTGGATGTATCTGTGTTGTTTCGACGCAGATTTGAAATACAATGTTATTATTATATATTAGTAAGTACTCATCTTTGGATCAATGATTTGTGCATGTTGATTTTGTTTCCTGTTTTTGTTTATTGCGATTTGCGATTGATTGTTTGAATGTGATATTTCATAAATTTGTATGTTTTAGTTATCTTACCATTTTTAATTTGTTTTGAATTTTTGGTACTGATTCCTTTGATTAATAAGTGAGCGGATATCAGAGGTTCAGTGGAGTTGTTTGCTCGTTTGTATTTTCTAATTGCATACTTAGAATTTATGCATACTGAATAAATCTATAATGTATTGAATTAGTTGCAGGCTGAGTAAGTAACATATGGATGATTTCAATTTTCGAAGAAATGTTGATTACCTCTAGTTAAAGCATCTGATATATATTTGATTGTAAATTTTTTTGAGTGACATTGAATATTTAGAAATTATAGTGGCAAGTTCAAGGTATATCATTGCTTTTGTGAGTAAACTGAATTTACTTTGATTGTCTCATGTTGTTCAAATTTTGTTTATCAGATTTGTTGTGAAGTTGGTCATTAATAACTCAAGTAAGGCATCAAGTAGCCGAACACGGCAACATCAGATTCATTTTCTTGCAATGTAAGTTGCTCTATTTATGTATCATGTTTTGTAATTGATAGTTTATTATTTATAATGTACATGTTAATGATGTAATTCTTACCCAAATTTAATTTTGTAGATGGAGAGCTCTCGATCCAAAAGGCCTGTTTATTCTTCCGATCAAACCACAACTACACTTTCAGATGCCGCTAGTCGAACCGACCTCACAGAATTGCGCAAGACCTTGCCTCCGGAAAAGATACTTAAGGAAGGACGCAAATACTTGGTTAGAAAAAGTAAAAAAAAGGCATCATATTGGGAGTTCTATATTGAGTACTTGGATGATGAAGGAAAACTTCGAGCTGAATGTAAGTTTTGTGATAAAACTTTTGCTGCTGATGGTAATGTTAATGGGTCAAAGAATGTGAAAAATCATGTGGACAAATGTGTAAGTAATCCTATTAACAAAGATAAAGATAAGGGGAGTGGAAAGCAAACTGAATTATTCTTTGAACCGGGGGATGGGGACAAAGATAATGAGGATGCAAAGTTGAAGTATGGGACTATCAATTTAAAGGAAGTTAGAGAAGCATGTGTACGTATGATAATTGTTGATGAGCTTCCATTTAGGCATGTAGAGAAGCTTGGGTTTAGGGATTTAATGAAAGTTGCATGTCCTAGATTTCACATTCCATCACGTCACACTATTGCTCGTGATTGTTTACAACTTTATTACACTGAAAAAGCAAATTTAAAAGAAGCTATCAAGAGTTGTCAAAGAATTTGTGTAACAACTGATACTTGGACATCAATTCAAAGAATTAACTACATGTGTCTCACTGCTCATTATATTGATATTGATTGGAAATTGAATAAAAAGATAATCAATTTTTGTCCAATTTCTAGTCATAAAGGTGAAGCAATTGGAAAAGCAGTTGAGGCTTGTTTAGAATCATGGGGTATTGAGGATAAGCTTTTAACTCGTTACAGTTGATAATGCTAGTTCTAATGATGTAGCTTGTGTCCATTTAAAGAGAATGGTTCAAAGAACTGAACCTGTTAGTGATGGAAAGTTTCTACATGTTAGATGTATTGCTCACATTATTAATCTCATTGTTTGGGATGGTATTAGGGAACATGGTGTGTGCATTGATAGAGTTAGGAATGCTGTGAAATTTGTTAAAAATTCTCCTGCAAGAATAGCTAGGTTTAAAGACCTTACTCAGAAAGCTAATATTGATAGCAAATCTTCTTTGTCATTTGATGTTCCCACTCGTTGGAATTCTACATATACTATGTTGGATACCGCCTTGAAATTTCAACGTGTTTTTAGTGGGATATCTCTTCCTGATGGTGAGGGTTTGAATGACAATGAAAGACCCCCTGATAGTGATGATTGGAAAAAAGTTGAGAGGTTGGTTTGGTTTTTAAAGGGATTTTACCTTTTGACTCGTCGTATATCTGGCTCCCATTATGTGACAAGTAATAAAGGTTTGTTTGAGATTGCAGCAATTTATGACATGTTAAATAAATGGGAAAAGAGTGTTGACTTGAATTTTCAAGCTATGGCCGTTTCTATGAAAAAAAAGTTTGATAAATATTGGGGAAATGTTGAGAAGATGAACATGTTCGTTTATATTGCTGTGATTCTTGATCCTCATTCTAAATTGTTGGTTGTTGAATTGACTCTTACCGACATGTATGGAAAAGAAAAGGGCACGCAACTTGCTAATGATGTGAAAGATTATGCGTATTCCTTGTTTGATGAGTATCGTAATATGTACTCTTCTTTACAATCTCAAACCGTACAAAGTGGAGATTCTATGTCATTGGATTTAGAGGATGATGGTACCATTAGTGGAGGCGTTGACTATATGAGAAGTATTAAGGATAGAGCTAAAAGATTGAAAGGATCGGGTGGCTATGTGAGGAGTGAGTTTGAGAGATACATGAATGAACAATTGGGAGTGGAAGAAGAAGATATGGATGCCTTAACTTGGTGGGGTAAAAATGGACATCGTTATCCGATTGTTTCGCGTATGGCACGTGATATACTAGCCATCCCCTTGTCCACCGTTGCATCGGAATCCGCATTTAGTGCGGGAGGTCGTTGTCTTGATCCATTTAGAAGTTCCTTGACTCCAAAGGTAATATCTATAAGTCTATTCTTTTGTATTTATCAAATAGAAGTTAGTTTATATCAACTTGATTTTAACTATATGTGTTTTGTCTTGATTTCATGTTTATAAGATGGTTCAAGCTTTAATTTGTACACAAGATTGGCTTAGAGCAAAGGGAGCATCGGGAGTCGATGTGGAAGAAAATGTCAAAGATTTGGAAGAAATCGAGAAAGGTAGTGGTTATTATTTAATAAAATTACTCCCATTTCTATAACTTTTAAGATATTAATGCTTGTTTAGTTGTTTTACTAATAGATTTTTTTTTCTTCTATATATAGATGTTCAATGTCCTGATTTGGATGATGAAGTCGTTTTTGTGGACTCTTTGTTTTGATCTAGTGGAGAATGAAGCAACAAAGAATGTATTTTGTCAATTAAACTCGGGCTCGTCGAATGAACTTATGACTATTATTGTTGTTATGGATTTATGGGTTGTAATTTGTGTAGTATAAATTGTGGACTTGTAATTTGTAATATGCTCTATTGGGCAATATGAAGCTTAAAATGAGCGACGACTTTTGGCGTGCAAAGCCTACAAATAGATTGGGCTATACTATGCTCTATTGGGCTATACTAAACGTTTCTAAGAAAAAAATCGAAAAAAAAAAAACAGGTCCAACAGGTCCAAAACCGGACCGGACCTGAAAAATCAGGTCCGGTTCGGTCTGGACCGGAATCGAAACAGGCCCGGTCCAGGTCCAAAGATTTGCGCAATTCCGGTCCACCGGTCCAGCCGGTTCCGGTCCGGTCCGGTTCTGGACCGGTGCTCAGCCCTAACTTCAGCAGTCTGTGATGCCTTTGCTGAAGCGTTGGGTGCAGTTCTTGCTCTTGGAATGAATCTTGAGGCTCAGGTTTCTACAATTTTCACATCTTTTGAGGGAAATGAGACTCAATTTTGAAAAAAATATTCAGGCTTGCTTATATTGTCACAGGTCCATTTAAGAGGGAAAGGATAGCTTACGTCAGCAAAGAAATTAAAAGATGGTTTGTAGAGGCACCTGGTGTCTCCATTTGTGAAAGGTATGTCTTTCTTTGGGTGTCTAAGCTATATCTGTCAAATACTTAAGTAGTTGAGACATTTGGAGTAGAGGAAAGAGTTTGGGAGGTTCGGGAGAGGGGGACGAGGAGGAGGAGAGACTATGGAGAGAGAGAGAGAGAGAGAGAGAGAGAGAGAGAGAGGGGAAGGGGAGAAGAAATTGAATTGTGAGAACATAAGCTCTCAAATTGAGTTACTTTTATGTTAACCTGAAGTAAAGGAATGTAGCAGGAGCATAGTTATACACTTGATACTTGAGAAGAATTATCTTGCCTCCAACATTCTACGATCTGCCACCTTGGGTACAGGGTATCTAAGCTGTATCTGTCAATGTGAGAAATCTGGAGGAAAGAAAGAGTTGGAGATTTAGGGGGGGGAGGAGTAGAGAGAGAGAGAAGAGAAGAACAAGTCTGATTGTGAGAACCTAAGCTCTTAAATTGTGCTACTTTATGCTCAACTAAAGTAATAGAATGTAGCAGGAGCATAGTTTATACACTTGAGAGGAGCTCACTGGTATATTGTGAATTTCACAAGTCGAAAGGGTATATGGTGCAAAAAAAGTTTGTCAAGGATATATGGTGAAAAACCATTTTTAAATATGAGATATCACTAAGAGAGAGAGAGGGGGAGAGGGGGAGAGAGAGAAAGGAGAGAATTAGGGTGTTGGAGGAGCATGCTTAATATCCATTGTATTATATGATATACTTTCGCTGTTCTTCTAAGGAAGATAGGGAGGGAGAGAGAGAGGGATAGGGATAGAGAGAGGGGGAGAGAGGGGGAGAGGGGGAGAGAGGGAGAGAGGGGAGAGGGAGTGAGAGAGAGAGAGGGGGAGATAAAGAGAGGGAGAGAGAGAGAGGAGAGAATTAGGGCGTTGAGCATGTTTAATATCCATTGTATTATATGATATACTTTCGCCGTTTTTTTGAGGAAGATAGAGAGCGAGTTTGAGATAGTTTCCACAAAATGGAAGCATTTCACTTAATTAAAATGGGGGAGTAAGCACTTGTAGGAGAATATATTCATTTGAGTTTCGTTTTGGAAAAAAATGATGGTGATACAAGGGAAAGGGAGAATTAGTGAGAAGGATGGAGAAAAGTATAGAAGAGGGAAGATGAGCAGAGAGTTGAGAAAAAGATATGAAGTGTTAGAGAAAGGAAAAATAAGAATACCAAAATGAGAAAGAAAGAGTCGAGTTTGGAGAGAAGAATAGAGTTGTTCGACCTTGTTTCTTATTAAATAAATATTAGGAACAATGGACTTACTCTTTTGCCCCACTTCTTTTCTCTTCTTTCCCGGTTTTCCTCTCAACCCTCCATCTCCGTTCTTCATCCATAAAAGAGGAGTGAGGGAGAAGAGGGAGGGGAGAAGAGAGAGAGAAAGTGATGAGGTTGAGGAAGGAGAAGGCAAAGAGCTCTTCTAAGATATATTCCTAGATAATAATAATAAAAAAACACAAGCAAGTAGAAAGAGACTTTCTCAATTTCCATAACCATAGAGGTAAAAGGGGGAGAGGAAAGGAAGTAAAAGGGTGGCTGGAGCAACCAGGACGAGGCTTCCTAATATTTTCAAAACCATTAAAGAAGAGTAAGTGAGAGAAAGCAAGAGGGGGGGGGGTGTGAAAGGGAAAGGGAGAGGGAAAGGGAATGAGAAAGGGTGGATAGGGAAAGGATGCAGGTTACACAAGAAATGAAGAAGAGATGCAAAACACTTTAAGAGACTATTTCTAAAGTGTAATTTGAGGAAGAGATAGAGAACACTTTAAAGATATTTTCTCAAACTTGAAAAACTATGATGACGAGTGAAAGGAAAGTGAGAAGGAAGGAGAGAAGAGGGTGGGGGGTAGAAATGACTATTTAAAATTTACATAAACATAAATATGAGTGAGATAGAAAGGAGGGGGGAAGAGAGGCGAGAAGGGATACATGTAGGAGTTGAATATTTAAAATTCGAAAAAACATAAAGATAAGTGTACGAGAAAGGAGGGGGGATTGGAAAGGTCAGATGAGCATAGTATTTTGTTCTGGTTAAAACTAGCTTTTTATTCTCCTAAAATCTAAAAAAACACAGGGCTATTCCATAGAAAAACCCATATGTTTAAGTAAATTTTACAAAAAGCATCACATAGCCATGTTATACAATAAACACTTGAGATAACACAGCAATATATTTTTACCATAAATACAAAGTAATATTACATTAACCAATAATAAAACTATCAAAATACTTTGTCTAAAATAATCTATCAATTTCAATAACTAAATTTTGCTACCTTGGGGGGACCGTGCGCTGCGCACGGGCCAACAACTATTATTTTAAAATTAGTTTAGTAGCTTTGCAAAGGCCGAGCCACAACCATGCCTGCAAAAAAGTGTAATTTTTCTATTAGGAACTATTAATTTTTCCTGTTGTTGATGAAACCCCAATGGTATTTCTGCTTCATTTTAATTTTTCTATTAGGAACTATTAATTTTTTGTGTTGTTGATGAAAAATGATAAAGAAATAAATATTAGGGTTTGAATTGAACCTAGATTTACCCCTATTTTCAAATGTTTTTTATTGCTAAGTTATGGGTGTTGCTCATCGTGATATTAAGCGAGAAATGTTCTTCTTACATCCTTGGGATTGCTCGGCATAACAATTCTTTACAATTTGATGAGCATCACCAATTGATTATTCTTTCTATTGCATGAATTAGTGGCGATCGGCGACCTAACCAACGCCCACCACCGGAGCAACCGTCGACACCTATGAGCTCTCTTAGGTATGATAATTTTCGCTCTTCCATTATTATAGTTCCATTGTATAGTATAATGAAAACATGACTTTGTTTGTTGATTAGGTTTCTTGGAGTGGATATCTGGTTTAGTTTTCATGAAAATTTACTCCTTTTTCATCTGCTATGATCTCTATGACTGTTGATTATAGATGTAATTTACAAGGTAATGTTCCAGAATTCATTGTTTACAACTGTTGATAAAAAACAAGAAATTCGTAGAAGATGTTCTTGAGTTTTAGGCATAGTTCTTAGTTTGTTTAATTATAGATTAGATCTCTTATTTCTCGAATTGTCCTTGTAATTTAGAGGAAATCTATAGTTTACTTGAAAATTTGTGTAATTTTGAGGAAATTTTGTGTAATGCCAAATTGTCCTGGTATAAAACAATGCTTTTTTTTTTCACTTCTGCTTTATTTGAGATATGTGGTGGGGGTTTTCCTAGGTTGACTAATTAGTGGGGGCTCGTACAGGTTTACTATATTTAATCTAATGCTTCTCGCTTGCTGTACGAGTAAGTATAGGTGATACTTAAGTCTAGGTGATACTTCTGTGTAAGTTTTTTAAGTTTCAAGCTAAATTGAAATAAAATTTTGTGTATTCAGGGTTGGTATTAAAATCCCAACAATTGAGGTAAGGTATGAGCATTTGAATGTTTGAAGCACAAGTTTTAGTGGGAAGCAGAGGTTTGCCATCTGTATTGAACTTCTTCACCAATACAATTGAGGTAACAAAATGTTTCTTAGTTACTCATTTGTCTGGTAGAACATTTTCACCATCATTATAGTTTTATTATTCCTTTTTTCTTTTGAATTCCTACTAATGTCATAATTTTGTGTGTTTTTTTTCTTGGATAATCTTTCCAGGGTATCTTGAATCTTCTCCACATTGTTCCAAATAGGAGAAAACCGTTTACAATCCTTCATGATGTCAATGGAGTTATCAAGCCTGGCAAGTAAAGATATTTTCAAGGCTCATCTTAAGTACAGTATAAGGCAAATCTTAAGTACAGTATAAGGCAATTATAAACAGTTCCAGATATGTATACTCCTTCTATCCCGAAAGTTTAGGTCATGTATGATTAATGATTACTTTAAAGCCAGTTTGGTAGTTTGTGATAATGGTGGTAATGACAATGAATTTATGATATAAATTCGTAGGGACATTTTCATGTCGATGCCCATGGTTATGTAAAATCATACCATCTCTGAAGTGGTAATGGATGGTGATGGTAATTTGTGAAGAAAAGGATGTAAATGGGGATGGACAAGCAATAACATCAATAATGCCACGAGAGTTCAAAAAAAATTATCTTTTAAGTCATCACCATGTCACCTTGTAGTACCGCCTACCAAATAAGTTGTTAACTATTTGAATTACTATTTTCCTACCATACCAGTCTTTCTTTGGAATTATTGTTTTGAGATATCAATAAGGATAACATGTCAAAGTTTATAAATTAAGTTTACTAAATTTGAAAGCAGTCTATCATATCAGGACAACTTAGAGTAGATATGTGACCTATTATTGATGGAGGGGGGAGTATCAAGTATCAACAAACTCTGTCATTCATAAGAATCTCATATCTATATTATGTGCAGGTTGACATTATTTTTAGGCCCTCCTGGCTCAGGAAAGACTACGTTGCTACTGGTGTTGGCTGGTAAACTTGCCAAAGGAATTGCTTCTATTATAATCTGTTTCTCCCCCTTAAAATATTTGTTTGTTATATCTGCCTGTGATATACTGTTAGTAAGTAATCTGAAATACATGGAACTGCAGTTTTCGGGGAGTGTCACATACAATGGACACACGATGAACAAATTTGTTCCACAAAGGAGCTCAGCATATGTCAACATGATCTTCACATTGGAGAGATGACAGTTAGAGAAACCCTAGCCTTCTCAGCAAGAGTTCAAGGGGTTGGAACGAATTACGGTTAGTTTGTGACATTAGCTTTGATTTTTTTTTTTTTGCCATGATAACTCAGCAACTGAAAAGATGATGATTCAAATAAAAATGAAATGCTCGTCTATCTACTGGGTTTGTCATATCCAGATATGCTGGTGGAATTGTCAAGAAAAGAGAAAGAAGCCAATAATGTTTACATGAAGGTAAGAAGTTTCACATGAATATATTGGAGGGAACAAAGGGTATTTGTCAATTAAACCAAAGCTCAATATCCCAATTTAAGTCAGGGAAAGAACGAGATTTAAGATAGAAAAAGACGTCATTACAGATAAAGCAGTACAGTAAATTCTATGTTGAAAACAAAGCTTCAGTCTCTAAAATTATTAAATTAGATCGTTTTAAGCATCCCAAAACGATAATGACAGGAGTTATTAAAGAGTCTAATTTGCAATACATCTAAGCATTCCCTCCCATTCCACTGGTTTATAAATTCGTGTGTAGGGGAACAAATTCAGAGACCATCAACTTACCATTAACAATCTAAGTTCACTTAGTTTGAGGGATACACCCATCAAATACACAAGTTCAAATGAACCGGAAAAAGGGGGGCAGTACTTATGTAACGAAAACAAGGACCGTAGAGGCTAATACTCATCCATTAGAATGCAATTTAAATTTCACTGCATCCAAACTGACCCCCCAGGCAATAAAACATACATAGAGAGAAGCTGAAGGAATGAGATATGTAACACAAATACAAAGGATTCAATTAAATGAATGAGCGTATAAAGATATAGATTCAAAACAGGCCTACAGTTGTGGGGTTCTTGATTTTTCTGGGATATATGTGATTTGTATTTAATTTACTTATTAAATAGCAATAAATTTAATATAAAAAGTAAGATTTTGCTTCAATCTCTATTGCCACTTCTGTTTTCGGAACTCATGGATTAATTACTTTACTGGGAAGAAAGAGAACGAGAATTTGGCTTTAGATTGGGCGGCGAAATTTGGGACCAAGTAGAGTATCTTGGAGAAGAATTTCTTATTAGGCTTACTTTTCTACAATCTTAACTACAATCTGCTAAGAGTAGTTAGCTTACTTCATCTTATTAGGCTTACTTTTCTTCTCCATCTATTTTTGTTTTTCATTGCCTGTGATGTTTCTTTGCACCCTTAATCAAGAGTTGGGTTAGTTAGAGAATTGTTCACCAAATCACCAGCAAACATGTCAAAAGAGGGTGTTTTAGAAAACTAATTTACTGTAAGTGCCCATACCAAATTCTCTTCTGTGTTTTAGTGTAAAACAGGTTCCCTACTTAACCTATTCTTTAATCAGCATCGCCTGCCCCAGGGAAGGTAGGATGGTAGTGTTCTAGATCTCTGGTCTTAGGATTCCATAATATCCAAGTGGGACATGTGCAAGTGATTTGTAGTATAAATTAATCAATAGTATTACTTGTAGAAATTTATACAAGTTTGTAAATTGTCCAGTATCAACCATTCTTGACCCATAATATCAAGTTGACTGAATTTTGATGCAGCTCCCGCTTATAATTGTTATCACATGGATTTGGAGTTGATAGTGATCACGGTTCTGTTTCTTGTGCTGGTTATCTGAAGGATTTGTAGTGTTCATATTTTTCGGAGTTCTAGGACGAGGATCGCTTTTACTTAGCTGCCCTTTCTTTTTATCGTGTATTTTAGAATATGCATCAGGGGTACGCAACTGAAACTCTTACTCGGTGTCTTAGAGCTAGGGAATGGGATGTTGACAAGGCACACAAAATGGTAAATGATATTGATTTCAGTTGGTACTATGTAACATAAGGTGTAAAGTTTCTTTGCGAACTACACTAATTTGATGTTTATCTGACATTGTTGAATTTCTGCAATTGTTGGCGCTTTGAATTGGAGGGTACAAAATGAGATTGACAATATATTAACAATAAGTGGAAGCTTTGATCTTCGCTCTAGCTACTGTCCATGAGACATGTCACACAGCTCATGCGTCATGATGAATATCATCACACTTTGCATGTTTGATGGATAGCATTTAGTTATGACCAAAAGGCTGAAAATAGACAAAGCATCCGTAAGTTATTCACTTGTGGGCCTTATCTCTATTTGGAAAGTGTGATGAGTGAAAAACAGGATTGAGTTGCTTATATTGTATCTTTGTTGTTGACATACTCGGCTTGGTAAATTTCCTTTCCTAACAATGGCTGCAAGACCTTTTCTTTAAGAATAACCCAGAAGAGGTGTATATATCTTTTTTAACTTTTCTCTCATTCAATTTCCTATTAGATACATTTCATCCTTTTGTTTGATCCATCGATTTAATTCTTTACATGATTCATGGGTGTGTGCTAGCTGTTGATTTTCCTTTGTTGATTTTCTGCCACCAACTTGATGCGTAAATAAATAAAAAAAAGAACCAAAATCTTCATGTTTACAAGAATATGGTACATTTAAAATGAAAAATTCACATAAGCTAATGCATACCGAAATTAATAATTATCCATTATCAAGACTAATGGAAGTGGTACTCATATGACATAGTTATAGTTTCTTTTTTTTCCCTTCTTTATAAGCTGTAGTTTGTAGAGGTACGAGAACTTTCTTGCATTTGCCCAATAAAGTTCATTTTTCATGAACTACATGTATTGAACATCCAACAGGGTAGAGTTGGCCATGGCCTTCCTATCCTCCAATTTATGTTTTCATTTTTTCTTTATATGAAATATAGGCTTATATTTTCCTCATAAAGGAATTAAGGAGGATTTTTTCCCCCCTAATCAAATAGAGTTTTATCACCCTTTGTTCACTTATTGTAGGAAAAAATATCATAGATAGGTTAAGTTGCTAGCTAATAAGTTTAGATATATGTAAAGTCGATAAGTTCATATAAGTTGAGGCCAATAGTTTTAGATAATTTTAGTTGAGGGATTATAATAAATACCCAAGTTAAAATGAAATTTAGGCATCAATGAGTTCTTATAACATATATAACAATAACACAAGGACATTCTCGAGGTGCGAAAAACCCTCCACGTATTTTGCAACCAAAAATAGCTTGCACTAACAAGGTTTATATGCATATATGCTATGCTATCTAATTACTTTATCTTCCTAACTATCAAGTTCACATGCTTTGATTTTGGTTAAATCAATCATTATAATACTTGCATTTAGTTATCCATTACCATTTTCGCTACCTTGGGGGGACGCGCGCGATAGCGCGCGTACCAACAACTAGTTAAAAGAAAAGGCTCAATATAATATAGGTTCCATTTGTCAATCGTTTTAAAAAAGTTAACCATGCATAGTCACATCACATCGATAATCAGGTAAAATCTTATCACTGGATGGGCATCAACAAATTTTAGTTATTTCATAGGCCAATTGCTAATTTACTTGGTTAGTAACAATATGAATAATCATAGTCGTTTTCTTGTCTTTTTATGTTATTTGTCTGCTTGTACAATACACTTTCTTAGACTAGGTTTAGCTAGGATGTTGTATATATATATATCTGTAAATGGCCTTTGTAGCAGTTTAGTGTTTTGTAAACACAAGGCTCACATTGAGAGAATAGAGAAGAAAACTGGAAACTGATTTCCAGATTAAAACCAAGTTAGAGTCTTTGATTCTTTTCATGGTATCAGAGCAACAGAAATCAATATCCTAATTAAAGAAAGTTTCAGAGGCTCAAAGTTTCTTGCTTTAAAATATGCACTAGTACAAAATCATTGATTTGCGTCGGACCTGGGACCACCATTTGCGTCGGACATCGGTCCGACGGCACAGGTCACGACGCAAATCTGGGAGTCAGGATCTGCGTCGGACAAGGACGCGACGCAGATGTTGATCTATTTGCGTCGCATGCAACGCGAAGTCCGACGCACAAGGCGCCTAACCAGCACCAACATCCTGATATGCATATGTCATGTGCGTCGTTTCCTGAGCTACATGCGACGCAAATTAGCAACCATCTGCGTCGCGTATAACTCAGCATGCGACGCAAATTATCGTTTTTTTTTTAAAAAAAATATGAATTCATGAGCAACAATACATACACAACAAATGTTCAATTATTTTATGATAGATCTGAAGTTCAAAGCAATACCAGCAAACAGCAAACAGATCACCGCAACTCACACTAAAATAATTCACAAATTCGACAAACACAAACAAAAAAACCAATGGCGAAAAGTTCTATAATCAAGAAAACTAAGAGAGACAAAGAGAACAAACTAGTTTACATAGAACAAACCACTATTATCAATTTACAATTTACAAAAAAAAAGAAAAAATCCTCTATGTTCCCAGATCTAAAATCGAAATTGAAAATATACAAAATCTTACATGGATTGTATTAAGGAAATATGTAAAAAAAACAAAAGAATGTAACAGTAAATCTGAATCTAGAACATTGGAGAATAATCAAAGGAAGAACGATCGAGACTTCGCCGGCGAAGATATGAGCGTAAACTATACAAGAACATTTGAGAACTTACTACCCAGGATTCATAATTTAAGAAAAAGGAAGAACGATCGAGACATTCGCCGGAATAGAAGCTTCACCGGCCAAAATATGAGCGTCAAATTGCGAATCTCCGACGAAGTGAAGGTCTGCAAAGAGAAGACAGCAGCACCATCACCGTATACCACCACGCAACCACCGTAGGCGTGAATTTTTGAGTTTGAGAGGCGCGCCGGAGAGAACGAACGGAGATTGGGAGTCACCTGAGAGAACGAACGGAGATGGGCGTTAGAGTGAAGTGAAGGACAAAATGAGGAGAGTGAATCTGAATTTATTCCAGGCGGACGAAATGGTGAGAAAGTGAGAGAGTGGGAGAAATGAAGACTTGAAGAAACCCTAAGCCTGCTTCTTAAAAGGAAACGAAAGCCCATGATATGCGTCGCATGTAGTGGCCCATCCGACGCAAATCATGGCCCATCATTTGCATCGCATCATGTGGCCCATCCGACGCAACTCATTTTTTCCCATTTGCAGTAGTCATTTGCATCGAATGCTCTAGCCAATCCGACACACATTACTTATAATTTGCGTCGGATCTATCGCTTATCCGACGCAAATGATATATTTGCGTCGGCTCCTTATATGTCCTACGCATATCCAGGGACGCAAATTTACATTTTTCTACTAGTGATGGCTGGAGACAAAGCTGAGCAAGCTGGCAATGAAACATCCACTGGAAATCCTTACAAGGATCCACTGTTTATAGCAGTGGATGATAATGGGTCTACCCCATTAGGTAACATAATTTTTGATGGAGCAAACTTCATGAGATGGAGTAAAAGCATCAAGATAGCTTTGGGAGCCAAGAACAAGCTAGGGTTTCTTGGAGGAAAACATCCCAAGCCCACCACCGGTGATGAAGAAGTTCAGAAATGGGAAAGGTGTGACTACATGGTTAGATCATGGTTGCTGGCTACTATGAAGTCAGATGTGGCTGGAAGCTTGGTAAATATGAAATCAACCAAGCAACTTTGGGATGAGATACTTGAGAGGTATGCGCAAACAAACACACCACAGCTCTTTGCTCTCAAAAAGGACCTTTGGGAGTTCCAACAAAACAATCTAAGTGTGAGTGAATACTACTGCAAACTGAAGAACATTTGGGACCAGATTGCAGATTTGGAGGGGATACCAGAGTGTACATGTGGAGCAATGTCAAAGTGCACTTGTGATCTTGCAAAAAGGTGATGGATTTACAGGCTACAGAGAAGCTGATAAAATTTGTGATGGGTCTTAACACTAGTTATGACCAAATGAAGACAAACCTTTTAAGCACTGATCCCTTGGTGACAGTGAACAAAGCTTACAACTTGGTGCTTCAAACAGAGAGGCAAAAGCAAATCACGGGTGAAATGACGCAAGTGCAAAGCAGAAGCTTGGGATTGTTAATGAATTTTCAGAGGAAAGACTACTATAAGCAATTCAAGATGGAAAAGATGGCAAGTGTAACACCCCCAAAATCCATACACGTCTAAACTACGTTGCATCGACTTTGGGAGCGTTACCGCCGCGGTGAAACGCAAGACTTATTGAATTTAAAACACTAACTTACTCTTTATTATGAAAACTAAATTGCAGCGGAAATAAAATGCTAACTTAACTACAACTCGGGAATCACTATTGACCCCTTTTATTTAAAACCATAAATAATAAACAAATCTCTAGGATGTTCAACCAAAACAATTTAAAAGTTTATAATCAAAAGTATCCCCCGTATGCTCGAACTCATGCAGCATCACCAACATACCTAATCTGCTCCCCATTGAAACATCAATGGTTTATCACAGGTCAACAAACAACACAAATAACAAACAATCAGCTATGCTGAGTACGTACAAAATCTGTTAAATAATACACTAAACATAAACAGAAGAGTAATAACAATTCTTAAACATGATACTACAAAAACATTAAATTTCGTTTTTACAATTTATTTGGCATCGAACGGGCACCGTCATCTTTCTAGAATCATACGGGCTACTTAATCCTTAATAGACAACTTGGTCTATTAGATGAAATGTAAATACAGTTTCATTCCGTTCCACATCCATCACCTTAGTATCACTAGTGGAAAAAACATCAAGTGCTCCGGTTAAAAACCGTACAAGTGCTCCGTATTTGACCCGTAGCAGACGCCATACGAGCACTTGACTATTTATCAAGTGCTTCGGTTGAAAACTGGAGCACTTAGATTTACAAGTGCTCCGGTTGTCTTAAAAACCGGAGCACTTGTGAATTTTATATGCTCATAATACGTCAAGTGCTCCGGTTGATTAGAGAAAACCGGAGCACTTGTGAATCAAGTGCTCCGGTTTTTTGCTAACAACCGGAGCACTTGACCTATTTTTTTTAATAAAAAAAAAATCGATGTTGTTGCATACAGCAACCACAAGCTTGGCACGACTATATACAAGCCACTGTACTAGTCTAACCTTTCTATAGAGAGCCTTAGTCTTAATCACTTTTATTGCTTTAGCTTTAGAACTTCATCACTGAAGTTACAGATCAAAAGATCAAGGAAGATGAACAAGATCCATTTTAGAGCTAGAAATCAGAACTAATTTCAAAAGTCTTTGCCGCTAGTAGCTTATTTTGATACAGATAAAAGAACAATCAACACAGATAAGGACATGTCATGGGTAAGAACACAAAAACACAAATAGAGCAAAAAAACAGGAGACATATGAAAGAACAATCAATACAAATGCTATGGTTCTCTTCTCTAAATTCATGAGCGAAAGGGCGTGCAGTCTGATCTATTGAATTTCAAATTACTAGCTTAATCATTTAGGATGTTTTTTCTATTGTTTTTTCTCCAGCTGCACCACCACTAGCATTAGGCTTCTGATTCAGATATGGAATACTAGATTTGCGCCTATTGGCAAATTCATATGCCGATGGAACGCAGATTAGTACGTGCATGTTCCTATATAAACAATAAACACAGTAAAAAGGAGGGTGATGAATTTGGTAACACTCCAGATAAAATAAACAATAAATTCATGTGACTCACCGGAATCCTGACATCAAGCTTATTAGAACCATCACTTCCTGTAATTTTAATTCTCAATGTTTGAGAGTTGAGACCATATACTGCCAGAAGCTCCCCTTAAACCATCTGCACCTAAATTAGCATAAACTTCAGGATAAACATGATAGATTTCTTGAGAAGTTCATAAGCTGGAGGAAATTAGACAACAAATGGGTTCCAGCCAAGAAAACTATACAAGCTACAGAAGACATATTGAACTCACATAAACTAGTAAAAAGGAAAGGAAGGTGACTTTGGCTCTAGCAAAGACTTTGACCGCTTTCCCAACTACATTGAAATAAGCTCCTAGCAAATTAGCAAGATCTTTTTCCAGAATCATTGAATACCTCTTATGTTGTCAAGCCTTGTTTTTAGGGTCCAAACTTTTAATTAATGACAAATGTGATTTCCATGTAATAAGTTTCTCGTAACTAATTTTTCTATGAAGTAAACATTATTCCCTTCTACTGGAAATAATAATCATATTCACCATTTCGGTTGTCAGAGTTGTCAAATATCCTATATAAAAATAGATTATGACTGTATTTTCCAACAAAACCCATTTAGATAAATGGTGAGGAGAAGTTGCAAAAGACACCACTATGGCACTCTTACAAAAGATATTAGATATTAATCATGGCATATTTTATAATTTATACTATTAGGTGTTAATTATATCCAAGAAAATTGGTTCAAGTTAGAAGTGAGAGGAAAAGTACAAAGTTTCACCATCCAAAAAAGAAGAAAAATTTAAGATGATTCAATCTTATATGGCCATCTTTGATGAATCTTTCTCAACAGTTCTTGCTAAATTCAAATCAGTATGATAGGACCACCATCAGAATGCTAAATTTGAACGTTCAACTCATCCAATAAACTTTTTCAGAGCTCTCCCCAAATTTATAGCTAGAACAACACTAAACTTTGACTTGCTACTCCTGTGATAATCACTTATTTCAATAGAATTTTGAATTTACCCTACAAGGTAAAGATATTCACAGTAACGCATTCCCTTCTACTGTCTAGTTAAATAACGATCCACATGAAACTAACATTCCAAGCATCACAACAATCTTTACTACACGATGATGACATGATTTCAAGCTCTTCACATAATATTCATCCACCGCGAACTAGAAGATATGCAACCAAATTAACATTTCACACAAGACAAACAAGAACTAGCAACAAATTAAACCTTACACACCAACAAAACAAGAGCTGACAATAAACATCATATAGCTAGAACTAAGCAAAAATGCAGAAGAAATAATAGAAACAAAGTAGATGAATTCGACAGGCTAAAAAGTTTAAACCTGCAAAACCACTACTAAAAGTTGAACTAATTCTAAAACACAACAGACACAACAAAAAATATAAAGGGACAGAAAAAATAAAAAAAACCTGGCGTTATTATGAACTCTAAGAACTTTCAGGTTTGAGTAGACCAACTTCAGGAGGCAAAACAGATATCTTGCTTAGCTCTGTAAAGAACCCAAAACCTGAAAAATCATATATCATAGCTTATTAGAAATAATCACTCACTAGCAAAATCTGATAGAATAGACCATGGTTAGACGTTTCAGGTCATCAGGTGCATTTGTACCAAATTTTATTATTGATACCATTAAACAAAATATTCAAACATTACTCAAATACATTAACGAAGCACTAAAGTAGAGCATATCACACATAATTATATCGATCCTGCCAGTAAAACAATTGATGCGGATCAATAACCCTGCTTATGACTATCTTTACTATTTTATTTAGGAACAGTGATGCAGATTAATAAAGAGGATTAGATTTTGCAGCTACCTTTTGTCGAGTGGTAGCAAGTTTGAGCAGTTCGTCCGCCTCTGAAAAATTCATGAACCAATGGCCTAGAGGGTGATCTTTGGTACAACCGTATCTCTATATATATCAAAACATTTCTTTATTATGTTCCTAAATGGTTCGGTTAGAACCCTAAATTCAAAATCCTTGATCGTGCTCTTTCCGCATCTACTATCAATTTCAATTAAAATTTACAAGCAACAAAACCCCATAATTTTTGGTGGTTAATGCTGATATTATCGTTGCTAAACAAAGCGAAAAGCAATTGATGACAAGAATGGAGGAAGACTGATACTGGTAGAATCAGGGAGTTAAAGGTATATACTTATGTTGATAGAATTTGCACATGCATTCTTCATTCTTATTTTTTCGATCAATCTTCAAAGTTTCCATTTTTTTTGTATAAAAATTTCCTCCATAATTGCTTTACTTTGACTGGTTCTGAGAATTATAAATTCCCACTTAAACTATTGGTTACCCAGTATACATAATACTTGCTTAAAAGTCAATAGCAAATCTAACCATGCCATTTTCGTTAATTTTTTACCACGAACTCAAAAAAAAGGCAGTTTATTTCCATTGTTGAGACCTCGGAGTTGTGACAATGGCGAAATCAATCAAGTAGATGTTTTTTTAATAGAATAAATCTCTGTGTAAGTTGTTCAAATTTATGGTTATAGGTGAATTTGATTTGCGAATTTGCGAGGTTTCGATTTGAGGGGATCTTGAAACTGATTACATTGATTACAAGAAAATTGAAATTAGGTAAAAAATGATGAAAATTGAAAACACTTACCAGACGACAATGGTAGCCTCGTGCACAGCAGAAGCCTCGTGCGACCTAGCGAGTGCGACAGTGGTAGCATATTAGAGTACAGTAGTACGACGGAAGCAGATTTGAGTTCGCCTTCACCAGGCGACAGTGCGAGTATCACTGAGGCAGCAGATTTGAGTGCAGTAGTACGACGGAAGCGACGGACGAGAAGGAGGTACGACGGACGAGGAGTGAGGGTTAATTTCTTGAGGGTTCTTTTGAGCGCAGTAGAGAGGAGTTTGAACAAGAGGGAGGAGGATTCCAAATCGATTGAGGGAAATTTAATAAAGTGAAGCGCTCTAGTCGAAAATAGTTATTAATTAGGAGGAAAACGTGTGCAAGTGTTCGGGTTGACTAACCGGAGCACTTATTCACAAGTGCTCCGGTTGACTAGTCAAACGGAGCACTTGACATCAAGTGCTCCGGTGAACTTCTCAACCGGAGCACTTGTGAATTTTAATATTAAAAATTTTCACAAGTGCTTCGGTTGATTATTCAACCGAAGCACTTGACAAGTAGCACATGGAGTTTTTTCCACTAGATATGCATACCCCCAAGATCGTACGGAACATTCCGCCTACTTGAGTTATCAAAATTTATAAGGACACTACTGTCGTCACAGTAGGCCTGCGTAGGAGTGAAGAGCAAGTCTCACACCCCCCCATTGTTCATCACTTGTAGGGAGTCCAACTACAAGTTTATTGCCAAAATCCTTTCTTAGTATTGACCATTCAAACCACATTAAACATGTAATCATTTAACATTCCTTCTTAGATACAATACTCAAATCTTTAATCTTGTAACATCCTTGTCACACCATAGATCAAAGAATACAAATCCAAAACTTTCATGCTTATGTTACGATAGAATTACGCATTACAATGCTACAAACCGCAATCATGCTACCAAACAATCTCAGCAATCACAATCATACAATCGTTCCCTATCATGATTCTAGGTTCCAATATAATAATTCACAACCTAACATGATACTAGTAATTGCAACTGAACTAGTACGCGTACGTACCTTGTAACGAAGAATTTTCGCTGCCTAAACAAACGTTCCGCTTATGAAATTGGGACCTAATCGAATAATAGAAGTATTTCAGTACTAAGTCCTTAATATTATTAACATATAACACGTGACTATCGATATCGACTTAGTATTTCGGAGTATAAAAATAACTAATCTCGTTGTTTATTAACTTTCTTTTCCTTCATAACTCTATTGAACTTAGCGTCTTTTAAGAGCCAATAACAGTGAGCAAATCTGATTTTAGTTAACTTAATAACATAATACCTTTACCAACTCCATTTTAAAAATCCCTAAATCCAATACTACTAAATCAGATTTGAATAACAAGGCCATTTAACATTCTAACTATAACCAATATTCTGATTTCTTAACTTTACACCTTACTTACTTACAAAACCTTAAATCAGATTTACAACTTAAATCAATTAATAATTTACTCTAATTACAAATTAATTAACTTACAACTTAATATAATGGAAATCAGGTTATACAATATTAGGTACCAAAAGAAAATCATATTATACATATTATTGTTTTTATACCACAACGTCTCGCCGGCGTCAAACACCGGCAACCGAACTCCGGCGGCGACTAGCCCCTGCACCACCGCACTCGCGCACCGCACGCACGCCGCAACGCCTCGACTGTCTTTGCGCGACTCGCACACCACCCTCGAGGTCTCGCACTCCTCGCTTCGCACTACCACAACAGCGACACACCACGGTCCACGATCCTTCGCACCACTCGCACAACACGACGATCTCGTCGCACAACACCCCTACACTCGTCTTTGCACGGCCTATTCGAACACCACACAGTACACACACCAATCCTCGTCGCGACTCGCTCGCACACACCCTCGAACCAGCACTCGACACTCACAATTCGCACAGCACAACCCTCGACTCGCACACAAGGCCCAGCACACCTTGTCGCTCACCCGCAACAGCGACGACTTGTCGCTCGACACACGCGAGCCTCGCACCACTCGCACGTCGATGGAAGTCGACGCGACACAGGGAAGAGGGAAAGAAGGTAGCACCGGAAAGAGAAAGGAGAGTGACGAGGAGGGAGAAGAAAGGAGGAGAGAGAGAAAACGGCTGATGAGGACTAGGTTTTAGGGTTTTAATTTAATTTTTTTTCTTTTCTTTTTATTTTACTCCTATTTATAGTGTGGCCATCCTAAGTCTAATAGGACTTGGTTTATTTTATTTATTCCGAAATTAAAATAAATCAAACTATAATATAATTACGTTATAGTTGTAAGCGTACCCAACCTGTATTATTATTATGTTATTATTCTTTTTGTAAATAATACTAAAATACCTTTCGATTTTAACTTTATATTTTCTTATTTATAAAAGAATAACTCCCAAAAATACGGAGTATTACAGCAAGGGTCTGTGACCAATGTGGGAAGAAAAGGGCATTGCAAAGAGTAAGGTTTCCAGATTGTAGGGTACCTAGAATGGTACAAGAAAGGGCCAGAACAGTTTAAGAATGCTGCAAATGTGGTAAAGGAAATAGAGAATGCAATGCAAGACAATCCCCTGGATTTCTCAACTCAGAATGGAGAAGGAAGTGGAATGAAGCATGACAGCAAATTCATGAACACTCTTGTTCAAGAATTTCTTCAAAGCCATGACAGAGCTGGTGCAAGTAGCAACCAAGCAAATTTTGCAGGTAAACTTAGCATTTCCAATGCTGTTGTGAATAAAATTGTTGCTAAATCTGGGCCTGGCTCATAGATTCTGGAGCCAGTGACCATATGACAGGTAACAGGGAGTTGTTAATCAACAGAAAGACCTTGAAAGGTAAGATAAAGGTGGGACTTCCTGATGAAAGTGTGAAAATTATTTGTCACATGGGTGATGTTATTTTAAATCATGATATTACTCTTAAAATTATTCTTTACATTGATGACTTCAATCATAATTTTCTTTCTGTTGCAAAACTGTTGCAAGAAAAAAATATTCAAATGGTTTTTAACAATCATGGATGCATCTTACAGGACCTTTCCATTAGGAAAGATGTTCTTCTTGGAAAAAAGGAAAATGATCTCTATAAGCTGCAGAGGGATTCTGTTGATGTGAAGAAGGATGATGAAGTTTTTTTGAGAACTGCTAATGCTGAAACAATGATGAACTGTAATAGTGTAGTTAATCTAGACCTTATTCATGCTAGACTAGGGCATGTTTCTCTGTCTAAGATGCAACATCTAGAATTTTGCAATTGTAAGAGTCTTAAAGAATATTTCTGTGACACTTGCTCTCTTGCTAAACACCACAAGTTACCATTTTCTCCTAGTAGATCTATTGCTTCTCATGTTTTTGACTTGATTCATGTGGATTTGTAGGGTCCTTATACGACAAAATCTTTAACAGGAGCTAGCTATTTTCTTACTATTGTGGATGACCACAGTAGAGTTACTTGGACTCAATTGCTTTCTAATAAAGAACAGACTAAAGGAACATTACTGAATTTCTTTATCCCTGTTGAGAATCACTTTGAAACTAAGGTTAAAACCCTTAGAAGTGATAATGGAACAGAAATTTTCCAAGAAGAATGCAGACAGATGTTTGTTGAAAGAGGTATCACTCATCAAAGGAGTGTTACAGGGGTCCCTCAGCAAAATGCCAGAGTGGAAAGGAAGCACAATGTAATCCCCCATAATTTTAAAGGATTTTATAAATATATTTTATCATTTATATATTTATATTTTAGTTCAAATGATTTTTATTATTAAAGTAGGTTGACTAGTTTTGAAAGTCAAATGAAATTATTTTAATGATTTAAGGAAATTGAAAATATTAATTAATCATGCTTTGAAAAAGGGTTGAAATATGAATTTGATTTAGAAAAGAAGTCTAATGGACTTGAGGAACCCAAATTCTAAGTAGATTAGGAAAGAGGAGTTATATTGATACTAGGAGTCCTCATTCATCAATCCTAGTTATCGTCGAATCCTACTTAAACTTAAATTCCTTTTTCCTAAGCCCAAAAGGAAACCCTAACTATAAATACCCTAAGCCCAATTATTTTACCCTACACAAATTATTTTTATTCACTCATTCTCTCAAAATTTCGGCTCTCTCTCTCTCCTCTTCCACGTGATTTTTCTTTTCTTCTTCCTCTCAAGTTTTCCTTTCTTCTTCTTCAAGTAACGATTTCTTCTTCGCTAAGAAACGTCACCGCCGCCGCCGTTGACCACCGTTGACCGCCGCTGCTGCCACCAAGACCCTTCCTTGGCCGGCGCATCATCACTTGCATCTTGTGTTGGTTTAATTCTTTTCCTTTCCTCAAGTTTTCCATTAAAGACTATGTTTTTATGCTTTATTTTAATGTTAATCATGATTATCAATGTTAATTTACTGTTTTAATGAATAATCTTGATTCATATATATATTATATTATAAGAATAAAAATTCAGATTTGTTTATTATTGTTAGATTTAAGTTTTAATAATTAAAGCATGGATTTTTAGGGTGTTAATGATTAGAAAACCATAGTAGCATATTAAATACTATGAGATTAATTTAATTTATGATTTTAAACATGTTTAAGAGGGTTTAAAGAAGGTTTTATGATTTTATAAGTGGCTGGAATTTCATAAAGCATTTTATTTAGGGAATTTTAAGAATTTTAATTACTAGTATGGTAGTACTATGCTAGGAATTAAAAGTAATGGAAGTTTTGATAGTAAAATCAACTTTTGAATATGTTTAAAGGGGGTTTTAAATATTTTTAAGTTGCTGTCTTTTTATTTAAGAGTATTGATTTTAGTTATATTTGAATTCTAGGCGGAGAATATTCCGTAGGAGATTTCTAAAGGGGCTAAAGTGGCCGATCAACTAGTTTACACAAGGTACGTACATACCTATGTGATGATTGAGATAGTATCATGATTTTATAAAGGAGAATTATATAGTATCATGTATAGGAACTATGTTGAGTTCGTGTATGATATTTATTATGATGGATTTTGCATGTTTTATGCCTGTGTGCAAACATGTTGATTATAATATTTGATTATGAGTAGAATATCATGTTTGTATGGAATATTGATGCAAGCATGTTAATTGGATTGGGAACTTTATTTATTAATTCACATGGGGGAATTAATATATTTATTAGTATTGGATCATGTTTGATCGTTGTTCCCTTTTTTGTATTTCACTACTTTATGAGGACTGTGGGCCTTATTTGGTAAGTTGACAAGTTATGCCTTTGAAAGGTAAGATTGATTGTTGGCTAGGTTCAACAATGTAAGAAAGGTTGGAATTAAAGAAAGTAATCTTGGATTGTAAGTTGTGTGATCACTTATGTAATCCTAAGATAAAAGAAGTTTAATTGTGAATGTTGAATTATATTATGTGTTGCTTGTATGTGTGTCATAACAAGTAATAAATTGTAAATCACGTAAAGTGTAACTTGGGTAGTAATAAACTTTAGACTTGTGCACGTCTGAAGTTGGACAATCAGGAGTTGGGGTACATGGTGAGCGGGCCATGACTTTTTCTGGGAATTGGATTGATCACCATTCCTCTTTTTATTTAAAGGTTCCTCGATATCGTAGGTCATTATGGAATACGGAGTCGCGCCCGTATTTCGTCTTCCTAGGTGAAGACTGGTTTTTAGTTAGACAACTCGGTCCAATAACTATTCCATTTAATATAATAAAAGTTGATCAAAGTTTAGTTCAGTAGAAGTTATCTGCAGAATGTTATATTGTGATATTATTATTTAACTCTGTTATTATTCCTTAGTATCATGATTAGGATTGTTTTATGTATTGATATGTAGTACTCAGCTTTGCTGATTACGTGCTTTGTTGTGTGTGTTGATCATGGCTTTGCCTTATTGATCCTGTGATGACCCAATTTTGGTGAGCAGCATTTCTAGAGCATTGACATTTACAGGTCCGCAGATGTAGCATCATTGGGAATCTGGGAATGGAGAGCTTATGTAAACTTAGTTGTTATTTTGTTCTGCATGAGTAGGATAATGTTATTATTAAGTTAGTTGCTAGACTTTCATAAAGTGGTTTGTTTTTGAAGTACTTAATTTATTATTTACAAAGTTTAGTTTGATGTTTTCCGCTGCAAAATTCTGAATAAGCCGATACGTTATCATACGGGCGATAATACTTGGGTAATTCTCTAAGTTTTGTATTATAAAGGTATTTCTGAAAAGAGAGAATTATCGGGGTGTTACAAAGTGGTATCTGGGAGCTTTAGGTTATTTTCAAAATTTTTAGGCGCCTAATTAACTTACTAGTTATTTGAATAAACTCTTAGAGTTGCTCCTACTTATTTGTTATAGGAATATATATATATTTATATTTTTTTAAAGAGAACCGAATTTTTTTTTTTAGGGTCCGAAATTTTTTTAAAGGGGCCGAATATTTTTTTTGGAATTGAATTTCGAAGTTATTTTTTTAGGTAGCTGAATTTTTTTTTTCTATCGAATTTTTTTAATATGTTCGAGTTTTTTTTTTTTTTTTTTTATGGTGAAATATTTTATTTTTAGACACTTAATTTTATTATTTTATAAAAGTGTCTGCATTTTTTTTCTTCATGGCTTTGAAGTTTTACTTGTAATATTGTGAGAATGGGTAGCATAGGAAGGGCATATAGGATAGCAATATTATATGTCTGCATTGAATAGTTAGTTCAGTATGTTAATATTTTTTCTTCCCTGCTAACTATTCATGATTATTTTTCTTCCCTGCAACTGTTTATATATTTCTTCCCTGCTGATTGTTATATTTTGTGCCTATGATGTTGATGGTATATTTTATTGTTATTGTTGGGAATTACGTACAGGGAGAGTACTAAAAAAAAAATGTTATTGAATATATTTATTTGTTGTAGATCATTAATCATGTCTGCCAGATTAGGAAGCTATTATAACCCCATTGTTCTGAGTGACGATGAAAGTGATGAGGACATTGCACTTATTGATAATGAATATACCGATCTGGATTGGATTATGCGTACTTTAATGAGGAGGGATGTAACCGAGTGATGATGAGCTCATTGTGGAGTTCGACCATGCTAGAGGCCGACTAGAAAAGACATCTATCGTGCTTGGTTCGGGTTTGAAACCGATTCGAGTCGAGGATGAAGAGCCTCAACCTTCGAGGAGATCAAAACGACAAAGGAGATATGTCGAGTATTATGATGAGGACATAGATGAGTCCGAAGATGAGATCTTCGTACCTGGGCTATACATAGAAACCGAGGACGAAATGATAATGTGATACCTTAGGTTACTTGTTTATATTTTTATTTATTATTCTTCTTAGCAATAGAGGAAATAATATTATATTCAGTTGGTTAGTCGACCAACAAGTGATAGCATAGTTTTATTTTTTTTTACAATCATGGTTCCTTTTAGGAAGGTATAATATTATAGCAACAATTATTTCATTTAAATACCCGTTATGGAAGAATAAAAGTTATTACTTAATTATATGAGTGAGTAAAAATTTATTCGGGCACGTAATGGGATTATTTTTTTTTTTATTTTCATTAGGCAATTATATTCTTGCTTGCTTGCTTCTATTTGCATGTTGATGTGAATATATTTTACATGGATGATTATGTGATCATTAGAGAACATTTCATGTCGAACTTGGAACTAGTTGAGAAATTGTCTGTTGATGCGATCTTTAATGATCAAATCAAATGTTGCCTTCCTAGATGGAAATGTGAGTTATGCTGGAACCTAAAGTAGAGTTATATTACTTACGGGTCCCGAAGTAGAATGGCTAACAACAACGATCTAGTCTGCTGCTATTCGCCTCTTGGCGGAGAAATTGACTCGGGGAGAGGCGAGCGTCCCGAGAGTGCCTGGGATATGTTCGAAAGGCTAGCTAAGGTTAAGCCACCATACTATAAGGGGCAAGCTGACCCTACCTTCCTAGAAAATTGGATTAGGGAATTTGAGAAACTTTTTGAGGTTGTAAACTGCCCTGAAAATTTGAGAGTGGGTCAAGCTGTGTTGTATCTTAAGGATGAGGCTGATTTATGGTGGAGGGAAAATGGAGTTAGACTGAGTGCTATAGAAGGGTTCAATTGGGAGGCTTTTGTGACTGCCTTGAGGGGGAAGTTTTACCCTGCATTTATGAGGAAGCAGAAGGCCCAGGAATTCATTAACCTTAGGATGGGTAGTATGACCATTTCTGAGTATTACAGTAAATTCATAGCACTGTCGAGGTTTGCACCTGAGGTTGTAGCTACTGCAGAGTTGAAGGCTCAGAGATTTGAGCAGGGGTTGACTGATGAGATACAACTGGGATTAGGAGGGGAGACCTTTACATCCCTAGATATTGTGTATGGGAGAGCCGCACATATTTATGGACTCCAGTCGAGGCGGGATAAAAAGAATCCGGTGGTAGGTGAGAAGAGGAAGGACTTTAATGCTGGGGGAAACCAGGGGAATTTCAAGAAGAATAGGAATGGTAATGGGAATTTCCAAGGAAACAGCAACCAGGATAACCGCAATAGGGGTCGAGCTGAAAGAGTGTATCACTGCAAAAAGTGTAGCAACAACCACCCTGGTAGAGACTGTAAGGGGGAACCAGTTATTTGTAACTACTGCCAGAAGAAGGGCCATAGGGAGTATGAGTGCTTTGCTAAGCAAAAGAAGGAGCAAAATGGCAATGGGGGTAGTAACCAAGCGAGGCCTGGATTCAACCAGCCAGGAAATCAGGGTTCGAAGCTGCGGGGGCACGTAACAATCAAGGAAGCTATAACAAGCCTGCCAGTGAGAACAACCAGAACAAGGCTCCGGGAAAGCTGTTCGTGATGAGTCGCAACGAAGCTGAACGATCTGCCGATGTAGTGTCTATTAACACCGTGCAAGTTAAAGCGTTATTTGATTCGGGGGCGACTTATTCTTTTGTCTCGTCGTCTGTTATTAATAGTCTGGAATTAATCGATTTTGAAGTGATTAATTTGCCTCGTTAGTATACCCTCTTGGTGAGACCATAAGGTGTACCAAGATGTTTAGAAACTTGCCTCTAAAGATAGGAGACTGTGTTTTTCCTTCTCACTTGATAGAGTTTAATCTGTGAGACCTAGATGTAATTCTGGGGATGGATTGGCTAAGTTTATACAAGGCCAAGATAGATTGTGAAGTTCAGAAAGTAACTTTAAGGAACCCTTTGGGTAAGCTGACTTCGTATAGACGTTTTGGGAAATCCAAGAGCTTTGGGGTCATCTCCGCGATGCAAGTGAAAAAGTTGATGAAGAAGGGGTGTGAGTTATATTTTTGTAGTGTGCAAGATGTGGGTAAAGAGGTTGGGGTGAGTATCGAAGATGTTCCAATTGTGAACGAGTTTATGGATGTGTTTCCAAGTGAGATTTCAGGTATGCCACCTGCGAGAGCTGTTGAGTTCACCATAGACTTAGTTCCTGGAACTGCTCCTATATCTAACGCACCTTATAGAATGGCACCTCCGGAAATGAGTGAGTTGAAGGCGCAGTTGCAAGAATTGTTCGATAAGGGTTATATTAGACCTAGTGCATCACCTTGGGGAGCTCCTGTGTTATTTGTCAAGAAGAAAGATGGGAGTATGAGGTTGTGTATTGATTATAGGGAATTAAATAACGTAACCATCAAGAATAAGTACCCTTTGCCTAGAATCGACGACCTATTTGACCAATTAAATGGAGCGAGCGTGTTCTCGAAAATTGATTTGCGTTCGGGGTATCACCAGTTGAGAGTAGCCGACAAGGATATACCTAAGACTGCATTTAGGACTCGTTACGGTCATTATGAGTTCACTGTAATGCCTTTTGGGTTAACCAATGCACCTGCCATATTTATGGACTTAATGAATAGGATTTTCCATGAGTTCTTAGATAAATTTCTAGTCGTATTCATTGATGATATCCTGATCTATTCGAGGAACGAGAAGGAGCATGATGAGCATTTGAGGATCATATTGGAGACGCTTAGGAAGAATCAATTGTATGCCAAGTTCTCTAAGTGTGAGTTTCGTTTGGAGAAGGTAGCATTTTTGGGTCACTATGTGTCTAAGGAAGGAGTCTCTGTAGATCCTGCTAAGATTCAAGCTGTGAGTGAGTGGCCAACTCCGAAGAATGTGTCTGATATCCAAAGTTTCTTAGGTCTAGCTGGTTATTATAGAAGATTTGTGAGGGATTTCTCGAAGATAGCAAGACCTATGACCAATTTGATGAAAAAAGAGTCAAAATTCGAGTGGAGTGAGAAGTGCGAGGAAGCCTTTCAGATTTTGAAGGATCGTTTAACCTCCGCGCCTGTTTTGACCTTACCTGATGGGAATGAGGGATTTGAGGTATATAGTGATGCTTCGAAGAATGGTTTGGGATGTGTGTTACAACAGGATGGGAAGGTGATTGCGTATGCGTCGCGTCAGTTGAAACCTTATGAGGCTAATTACCCTACCCATGACCTAGAGTTAGCTGCCATTGTGTTTGCTTTGAAGATTTGGAGACACTACTTGTATGGAGTGACTTGCAAGATATTCACAGACCATAAGAGCTTGAAGTACATCTTTACCCAGAAAGACCTTAATATGAGGCAGAGGAGATGGCTAGAGTTGATAAAGGATTATGATTTAGACATCCAATACCATGAGGGGAAAGCAAATGTAGTCGCTGATGCACTGAGTAGGAAGTCGAGTCATAGCATGAACGCCTTGATAGTTCCTGAGGAGTTGTGTCGAGATATGCAAAGGCTTAGTCTAGAAATCCTAAATCCTGGGGAGATCGAGGCAAGATTGAGTGCTTTATCATTGGGATTGTCAATTCTAGACGAGATCAAAGAGGGTCAAGTTGGGGATGAGCACTTAGAGAAGATCAAGGAGAAGATGGGTCAGGGCAAGGAAAGTGATTTCAAGATTCATGATGATGGTAGTCTGAGGTTCAAGGGTAGGTGGTGTGTACCACAAAAGTGTGGCGAGATTAAGAGACGTCTTATGGATGAGGGTCATAATATGCCGTACTCTGTGCACCCTGGGGGTGACAAGCTGTATAAGGACCTTAAGCAGATCTATTGGTGGCCAAACATGAAGCGAGAGGTAGCTGAGTATGTGTCTAAGTGCCTAACCTGCCAAAAGGTGAAGATAGATCACAAGCGACCCATGGGGAAAGTTCAACCATTAGAGGTTCCGGGATGGAAGTGGGATTCCATATCGATGGATTTTGTAACTGCTTTGCCTAGAACAAGGAGTGGTAATGATACTATTTGGGTTATTGTGGACCGCCTGACAAAGTCGGCTGTTTTCATACCGATTAAGGAGACATGGAAGAAGAACACTAGTAGAATAATTGATTATTGTTGCGGTAATATTGCTGCGGTTTTACCCATACGCAGCAATATATCACGTAAAAAGAAAAGGTAAAATATAAAATAAAGATATTGCTGCGGTTTCGGCAAAAAACCGCAGCAATATAGTTTCAACAGAAAATTTTTGAAAAAAAATTGACTTTTTGACCAGATATATTGCTGCGGTTTCTGGCAAAACCGCAGCAATATATTAAAATAATATTAAAAAAATAATATTTTAATATATTGCTGCGGTTTTTACAAAAAACCGCAGCAATATCCCCATTTTTTTTAATATAAGACACGGTGCAACTAGGGTTCAATTAATCCCCATTTTTTTTTTAACCAGCCGCCCTCCTTCATTCTTCTCCCTCCCTCCTCATTCTTCTCCCTCTCTCCTCACTCATTCCTCCTCATTTTTCAGATCTCACCACCACCACCACCTCTTTCGGCCTTCTCTCGTCCTCATCACCACCTCTTTCGTCCTTCTCTACCACCATCTCTTTCGTCCTTCCAAACGTAGAAATTCTGGTGGTGGAAATCCGAGAGTCATAGCAGCCCACAAGGTGTCGTCGAGCTCCGGCAAACTCGAGACCAAATGGTCAACAGACCAATGCGCATTCCCGTTTGCAGAGCAGAAAGTATGTTTTCATTAGAGGTCAGATTATAGAGATGTTACCAAATGGTTGCTTAGTATTTGATCTTCTCTCAGGTCATCGTTATTGTATAAGTGAAAACAATTTGTGCAAGTTTCTGCTTCATCGAGTTTCCTTTACATATCTGTCTTGTTCTCCTTTTCTCAACTGTTCCTTAATAATTTGTTTAGTTAAAGTCCTAGGCATAAGTGCCGTAGAGGCTTTACACACTACATTGAACTCTAATAACGAACCATTTCCTCCATGTGTGTCATTTGCAGATATGGAATTTGTCTCCTCAGTGGGGAAACTAATATCACTTGCCCCAGAAAGCGAGCTGTTGTCGTGGGTTTCGAAAAACGAGATCTGTTTTTTCTCGGTTTTTTTTTCGTTTTTTTTTTTCGTTCTTTAGATCTGTTTGTGATTTTTTGTTTTAGGATTTTTTTTTTGATTTTCTTCGTTTTTTTAGATCTGTTTTTAGATTTTTTTGTTTTAGGATTTTTTTTGATTTTTTTCGTTTTTTATGTTAGTTTCTTATTTTTTTATTTTTATTATAATTTTTGTAATTAGTCATTGCTTTTTCATTTTACTTTTTGATCTTTTGTATTATTTATGTAATTAGTTTTTTTAGCTTTATATATTAATGAAATTCATGTTATTTAATTTTTAGTTTGTCTGCGAATTTGGTGGATAGTGGATGGGTTAGTTGCACGGTTTTAATCTTTCAAATTTAATTGCGAAATTCCAAAAAAAAAAAAAAATTTTTTTTTTACCTTTACCAGGACCTATTGCTGCGGTTTTGGGCAATAACCGCAGCAATAGGCCAAGCTATTGCTGCGGTTTCTAGCCAAAACCGCAGCAATACTTTGTACGTTTTTAATAAAAAATAAATATATTGCTGCGGTTTTGGCAAGAAACCGCAGCAATATGTTCAAATATTGCTGCGGTTTAAAACCGCAGCAATATATTAATTACCTATTGCTGCGCCCTTTATTGCTGCGCAGCGAAAACCGCCGCAATAGGCCACTTAATGACCGCAGCAATAAACAATTATTCTACTAGTGGAAGCAACTAGCCAAGACATATGTTAAGCATGTGGTGAGACTACATGGAGTTCCAAAGGATATCATTTCTGACCGTGACTCTAGATTCCTTTCGAAATTTTGGAAGAAGGTCCAATTAAATCTTGGGACAACATTGAAGATGAGTACAGCCTTTCACCCTGCGACTGATGGTCAGACTGAGAGGACTAACCAGACGATGGAGGATATGTTGAGAGCGTGTGCTATTGATTTTCAAGGTAGTTGGGAGGACCAATTAGACCTGATTGAGTTTTCGTATAACAATAGTTACCATGCGAGCATTAAGATGGCACCGTTTGAGGCCTTATATGGACGAAAATGTAGAAGCCCCATTTGTTGGAATGACTTTAGCGAAAATATAGTCTTGGGGACAGAGTTTATTGAGGAGACCGTTAAGAATGTCGATCGATTCAGGCTAGAATTCAAGCCGCGCAAGATAGACGAAGAGTTATGCAGACTTGAAGCGTCGCGAAGATGAGTTTGCTATAGGTGATAAAGTGTTCTTGAAAGTATCACCCACTAAAGGAGTCATGCGATTTGGGAAAAAGGGCAAGTTAAGTGCTAAATATGTAGGCCCATATGAGATTCTGGAGCGAATTGGGAAAGTTGCCTACAGATTGGCATTGCCACTGGAGTTTGAGAAGATGCATGATGTGTTCCATATTTCTCAACTTAAGCGCTATATTCCCGATGAACGTCATGTCCTAGAGCCCGAACGAATTCGGATCGATAGTAGCCTCACATATGAGGAAAGGCCCGTCGGGATTCTCGACGAAAAAAGTGCGTAGTACACGCAATAAGGATGTCTACATCGTGAAAGTACTTTGGTCTAACCACGAATCTGAGGAGGCAACGTGGGAAGCCGAAGATGAGATGAAAAAGAAGTATCCAGATCTGTTCCTTGAGGTGAGTTACGAGGGCGTAACTCGTTTTCTTTAAGGGGGATAGAATGCGATAAATTTCGCGCTTTTTGTCTATTTTTATGAGATTTTTATGCATATGTATGCCTATGTTGAGTAATTTGCACATGTTAGTGCTAAAGAAGTAGACTCTCCGCATAAGAAAGCGTGTTCATAAGGAACACAAGTGTTTTAAGCTAGCAAAAGTGTGCACCAGTGGCAAAATTCTTCGTAAACTTTTGAAAAGTTTAGTTCAAGTTTTGAAAGATATGTGAGTTTTCGTGTCAAGTTTCGGGACGAAACTTCTTTTAAGGGGGGTAGACTGTAATCCCCCATAATTTTAAAGGATTTTATAAATATATTTTATCATTTATATATTTATATTTTAGTTCAAATGATTTTTATTATTAAAGTAGGTTGACTAGTTTTGAAAGTCAAATGAAATTATTTTAAGGATTTAAGGAAATTGAAAATATTTTAATTAATCATGCTTTGAAAAAGGGTTGAAATATGAATTTGATTTAGAAAAGAAGTCTAATGGACTTGAGGAACCCAAATTCTAAGTAGATTAGGAAAGAGGAGTTATATTGATACTAGGAGTCCTCATTCATCAATCCTAGTTATCGTCGAATCCTACTTAAACTTAAATTCCTTTTTCCTAAGCCCAAAAGGAAACCCTAACTATAAATACCCTAAGCCCAATTATTTTACCCTACACAAATTATTTTTCTTCACTCATTCTCTCAAAATTTCGGCTCTCTCTCTCTCCTCTTCCACGTGATTTTTCTTTTCTTCTTCCTCTCAAGTTTTCCTTTCTTCTTCTTCAAGTAACGATTTCTTCTTCGCTAAGAAACGTCACCGCCGCCGCCGTTGACCACCGTTGACCGCCGCTGCTGCCACCAAGACCCTTCCTTGGCCGGCGCATCATCACTTGCATCTTGTGTTGGTTTAATTCTTTTCCTTTCCTCAAGTTTTCCATTAAAGACTATGTTTTTATGCTTTATTTTAATGTTAATCATGATTATCAATGTTAATTTACTGTTTTAATGAATAATCTTGATTCATATATATATTATATTATAAGAATAAAAATTCAGATTTGTTTATTATTGTTAGATTTAAGTTTTAATAATTAAAGCATGGATTTTTAGGGTGTTAATGATTAGAAAACCATAGTAGCATATTAAATACTATGAGATTAATTTAATTTATGATTTTAAACATGTTTAAGAGGGTTTAAAGAAGGTTTTATGATTTTATAAGTGGCTGGAATTTCATAAAGCATTTTATTTAGGGAATTTTAAGAATTTTAATTACTAGTATGGTAGTACTATGCTAGGAATTAAAAGTAATGGAAGTTTTGATAGTAAAATCAACTTTTGAATATGTTTAAAGGGGGTTTTAAATATTTTTAAGTTGCTGTCTTTTTATTTAAGAGTATTGATTTTAGTTATATTTGAATTCTAGGCGGAGAATATTCCGTAGGAGATTTCTAAAGGGGCTAAAGTGGCCAGTCAACTAGTTTACACAAGGTACGTACATACCTATGTGATGATTGAGATAGTATCATGATTTTATAAAGGAGAATTATATAGTATCATGTATAGGAACTATGTTGAGTTCGTGTATGATATTTATTATGATGGATTTTGCATGTTTTATGCCTGTGTGCAAACATGTTGATTATAATATTTGATTATGAGTAGAATATCATGTTTGTATGGAATATTGATGCAAGCATGTTAATTGGATTGGGAACTTTATTTATTAATTCACATGGGGGAATTAATATATTTATTAGTATTGGATCATGTTTGATCGTTGTTCCCTTTTTGTATTTCACTACTTTATGAGGACTGTGGGCCTTATTTGGTAAGTTGACAAGTTATGCCTTTGAAAGGTAAGATTGATTGTTGGCTAGGTTCAACAATGTAAGAAAGGTTGGAATTAAAGAAAGTAATCTTGGATTGTAAGTTGTGTGATCACTTATGTAATCCTAAGATAAAAGAAGTTTAATTGTGAATGTTGAATTATATTATGTGTTGCTTGTATGTGTGTCATAACAAGTAATAAATTGTAAATCACGTAAAGTGTAACTTGGGTAGTAATAAACTTTAGACTTGTGCACGTCTGAAGTTGGACAATCAGGAGTTGGGGTACATGGTGAGCGGGCCATGACTTTTTCTGGGAATTGGATTGATCACCATTCCTCTTTTTATTTAAAGGTTCCTCGATATCGTAGGTCATTATGGAATACGGAGTCGCGCCCGTATTTCGTCTTCCTAGGTGAAGACTGGTTTTTAGTTAGACAACTCGGTCCAATAACTATTCCATTTAATATAATAAAAGTTGATCAAAGTTTAGTTCAGTAGAAGTTATCTGCAGAATGTTATATTGTGATATTATTATTTAACTCTGTTATTATTCCTTAGTATCATGATTAGGATTGTTTTATGTATTGATATGTAGTACTCAGCTTTGCTGATTACGTGCTTTGTTGTGTGTGTTGATCATGGCTTTGCCTTATTGATCCTGTGATGACCCAATTTTGGTGAGCAGCATTTCTAGAGCATTGACATTTACAGGTCCGCAGATGTAGCATCATTGGGAATCTGGGAATGGAGAGCTTATGTAAACTTAGTTGTTATTTTGTTCTGCATGAGTAGGATAATGTTATTATTAAGTTAGTTGCTAGACTTTCATAAAGTGGTTTGTTTTTGAAGTACTTAATTTATTATTTACAAAGTTTTAGTTTGATGTTTTCCGCTGCAAAATTCTGAATAAGCCGATACGTTATCACACGGGCGATAATACTTGGGTAATTCTCTAAGTTTTGTATTATAAAGGTATTTCTGAAAAGAGAGAATTATCGGGGTGTTACACACAAATTCTTGCTTGAAAAAGCAAGAGCTTTAAAATTACATGCTGGGATGCCTAATTACTTGTGGGATGAATGCATCCTTACAACCACATATTTAATTGATTTACTGCCTAGTTCTGTAATTAACTGGGATACACCTTACAAAAGGTTGACAAAAAAGGAACCAAGTTATGAACATCTTAGAATAATTGGGTGCCTTTGTTATGCTAGCCCTCATAGAAAACCAGGTGATAAATTTGCTCCAAGGGCTATTAGATGTGTTATGTTGGGATACCCATATTGTCAAAAGGGGTATAAAGTCATGGATTTGGCAACCAAACAGATTTTTGTTAGTAGGGATGTTGTTTTTAAAGAAAAAATCTTTCCTTTTCTGTTACACAAAAAGAAACATACACCATCTGTCACTGAAAATACAACACAACATGATGACAATGTTGATTTCAATTATGATGATCTCACTAACATTCTTCATCAAGTGAATGATGAAGAAACAAATGAGCATGATTTTACAGATGCACAACAGGTGGAGCAGGAGATCCTTGATGAAGCAGAACAAGTTGATCCAGAGGAAAATGAACAGAACATAGGGACCAGGAAATCTTCAAGACAAGCAGAAGTACCATCAAAGTACAAAGACTACATTTACGACATTCCACGCAAAAGAAGCACAGCAGCAACTGTGGATTCCACATGTGCAGTTGTGGAACAGATAAGAAGGACAAGAGAGTTTGATGAAGATTATCTGAGCTACCTCAACAATGTCCTCAGAATCAAGGAACCTCTCCATTATACAGAAGCAGCAGCAAGGGATGAAGGTTGGAATCAAGCCATGCAAGAAGAGCTCAATGCTCTAGACAACAACAATACTTGGGAGATGACACAATTACCTGAAGAAAAAAGTGCTATTGATAGCAAGTGGGTCTACAAAATCAAGTTCAAGCCAAATGGTGAAATTGACAGATTGAAAGCTAGGCTTGTAGCCGAGATAAACAAATAGAAGGGAAGGACTACAAACACACCTTCTATCCTGTTGCAAAGTTCACATCTATGAGAACTTTGATTGGGATGGCTACAATCCAAGGATGGCCATTACATCATCTAGATATCAATAATGCATTCTTGCATGGATATCTAGATGAAGAGGTGTATATGAAGCCACCAAAAGGTTATGCTCAGGCTGCAGAAGGGGAAGTGTGCAAGCTTAAAAAAAGTTTGTATGGATTAAAGCAAGCCTCAAGGCAATGGAACCTTGAGCTCACCAAATTCTTGCTTGAGCATGGGTATACACAATCAAAAAGAGACTATTCCTTGTTCTCTAAGGAAGTAAAAGGGAAATTGGTATTTATCTTAGTCTATGTTGATGACTTACTCATCACAGGGAGTGATGTTCATGAAATTCAACACATCAAGGAAGCTTTGGATAATGCCTTCACCATCAAAGATCTAGGGGCAATGAAATACTTCCTTGGGATAGAAGTGGCTAGAAATGAGAAGGGTCTCATGTTGCACCAAAGAAAATTTATTCTAGATATCCTAAAGAGCACAGGGACTGATACTTGCAAGCCTGTCAAGAGCCCTTTTCCCAAGGGAATCAAACTCTCCACTGATGAGGGAGACATTCTAGAAGATCCAGAATTTTATAGAAGCATTATTGGGAAACTCTTATACTTGAATCTAACAAGGCCTGACATATCTTATTCAGTGCAGCAACTTAGTCAGTTTATGACAGTCCGTAGAAAACCACATCTTCAGGCTGCCATTCATGTTATCAAGTATTTGTCAAGCATAATCAACCAAGGATTGTTCTACTCAGCTGATTCTGAACTCAAGCTAACTGGGTTTTGTGACTCAGATTGGGGCAACTGTGCTTTTAGTGCTAGATCATTAACAGGATACTATGTGTTCTTAGGCAATTCTCTCATATCCTGGAAAACAAAAAAAACAAAAGACAGTATCCAAGTCATCTACTGAAGCTGAGTACAGGTGCATGTCTCAGACAACTAGTGAATTAGTTTGGCTGGAAGGTCTACTTAGTGATCTTGGTTTTAACATACCCAATCCTATTGATCTGTTTTGTGACAATAAATCTGCCATCTATCTTGCTCACAACCCCATTTTTCATGAAAGGACCAAGCACCTCAAAGTAGATTGTCACTATGTTAGAGAACATCTTACTACTGGATTCCTCAATGTTCTACATGTGAAGTCATTTCTTCAATTGGCAGACATCATGACCAAGTGCCTAAGTGAGCAACAGCACAAGCATCTTAGCTTCAAGTTAAGCCAGATTTCCACCAGTCCAACTTGAGGGGGGTGTATTGAACACATTTATTTAATGTAGGGAACACTACTCCTCCATGTTCCAAAATATCTTTTTTCCTAGTTTTTGTTTCCTAGTATTTGGTACTGATCCCTATTTGGATCATAGCCGTTTTCTTGCCTTTTTATGTTATTTGTCTGCTTGTGCATCACACTTTCTCATACTAGGTTTAGCTAGGATGTTGTATATATATATATCTGTAAATGGCCTTTGTAGCAGTTTAGTGCTTTGTAAACACAAGGCTCACATTGAGAGAATAGAGAAGAAAACTGGAAACTGATTTTCAGATTAAAACCAAGTTAGAGTCTTTGATTCTTTTCACTAGGCAACCTACAATGTAATATAGAGGACGTCTTGGGTGTATTATGTTGTACCATAATTTATTGTACATACATTTCAATAAGAATGACACGCACTATACAAATAATGACATGAATCTCATGTCAGTTTGTCATTTATATTATGTCATTTGAGTTTCTTTTACAAAAGAAGCGGTGATTTGTAGATTGGTACACCATAAATTATGGTGTAACAGTTACACCCAAGAATTTGTGTGTAAAATAAGTTTGGTTTGGAGTTAAGGATCAAAATTAAAGTTATGGACGTCTAAAAACATTTATATTACGCAATTACTTTCTAGATATAGACAACTAACTTGTGCCACATTAGGATTAGTGTGTGGACACACATGCTAGTCTACAACCAGCTCGTGGCCCACAAAAGCTCTAAAAAAATGTGGAATAAACACTAATATAAACCTCGTGCCTATATTGATTACTAATAGATTTGTATCCCTAGCATATAATCCATTTTCCATATAAATAGACCTTATTGGCACCTGATGCTGTATAGAAAATTATTAAAAAATAAAAATAGAAAACTATAGTTTTTCTTATATTTTCTCCTTCATTATCTCTTAACGTAGCTAGCCCTAACCATACATATAATTTAAAAAAACTTTTGAAGAAATATATGTAGAGTTTTCCCCTTTTTACAATAGTACTATAAGATGATCAATTTTCTTTTAAAAGTAGTGAAGGTTACTTCCTCAGGGCTAAAATATTTGCCTCCCTTCTTTTATATCTTTTTTGTACACATGTTTATGATTATTCATTTTCATTTTTTTCACCACCTTTAAATTGTCATGAATTAAAAGGTTATTTACCCTGTACCCCTGAGATAGATTGTAACTGCCCACACTTCCGAGCTGCTAGCAAATCACACTTAGCATTCACAAATCTCAATTTACATTTAATAAACCTCAAACTACATCCTCTTGCAGCGGAAACATAACCTTTTATATCATCTTGGACTTAAGGGTCATGAGCCCACAACAGCAAACCAAAATTTAAATACAATTACATGAAATGATCAAACCGAATATCTGAAATAATACAATAATACACTAGCAGTATTTCTCTCTTAATTAAACTATATAACATCCATCATAGCTCAAACGAGAATCGTCTTTTAAAACATTTATGATCCTTTAACCGCACTCGAACCAACTTCAACATTTCCTGCAAAAATCACTAACATGAACTCTGCCCCCACCAGGACAGGTTCCAAGAACAAAATCAGCGAGACTAAGTACACATTGTTCAACCAGAAAATCTTTTAGTGGCTTAAAACGTATTTGCAGATTTAATATTAGAAATCAAGCCATAGAGAAATCATAATGAACGAATAATATAACAATTACTTATAAATGATTTCCCATGTTACTCGTTCTAAATAATAATAAGAGTATCTCACAAAATTAGTATATATTTTCAATTTGGAGGAACCATGAGAATTTCGTAGATTTAATCTCCCAAAATCGACTCTCATTCTGGCACATTCTAAGATATAATAACATCTCCTGTTTCTGTATTTCAAATATAAAACTCTTCAATCCAAATATGTACAACAGGACTAACTCCTTTCATAATTCCTAACAAGTCTCTTGGTAAATCATCCTCGTGTTCAGCGCATGAGTTCCATAAACTTGGGAGAGAGTAAAACATTACTTCGAAAATCAAGCTTGAAATAGCTTTCCACGAAACCATTTGCATATTCAAATGCATATTCTATTTTCTTTCAGAAATCATATATACTGGGGAAGAGAACACGAATAGAGTTGTCTTCCAGGCGAGTTCTCTAAACTTTTACAAGGGACGTCTCCCTCTTCCATTATGTATTGCTTGCAAGACTTTTCAGGACATGTCCCCAGAATACAGAATATATACATAATACAGAATATTGTTCATCACTTCTCTAGCAGCTTCTTCCCCTTACAGAAACAAAATCAAGGTACATAATTTAGAATTTCGTATTTTCTGAAATTCAGATTCATAATTCGGAAATGCGATATACCCAAATCTCATAACACAATTGTATTCTGGTACGATTCCATCTTTTACAGAAATTCATTTGCTAAAACCATTCAAATACGGACTTTTAAAGGAAATAAAGTCCAAACTTATTATAATTAAAGCTCAAAAGTGGCTTACTAATCAGAAAGTCAAAACAAAATTTAATCTTACATAACATTCAGTTTAGTGTTTGATATTCCTTCCCCATCTCTCGACTCTTGATCTGTATATAACTAACATAGAGAGCGCATATCGAATTTTTAATTCCCATTATATGATGTACTTCATCCCCAAATTACATGTTCAATTATCTCACTTTTAAATCCTGTGGATCTCTAGTATCAACATTAACTTACTAAGGGGAATTTGAATTTCAACATACCATAGTCACCAACTCAGATTCCTCAAACAACAAATTATTTTTCTAATAAAATTTCTAAATCTATTCACCACTCAATCATTCTAGCACAATTTCCAATTCTATAAAACTCGATCCTAAAGATTATTTAAAGAGACCTATGAATAATGTAGTTTGACTTATACATAAACTTCTCTTTCTCACAAGAATAGAATCATAAAGCTTGCTTTGGTAACTTTATCAATTTCACATTCCACGTTCCAAAATATTTAGATATTTATTCTAGCTCCAATCATATCATAATATCCAAGCATATAACTAAAATCTTCTTTAAATCATATCTTGTACAATACATAACATTTCCAAACAAATAGTTTTTGGTTTACTTTTGAAATCTCGATACTCGAACTTTTCATGTCCCAAATAATCCCAAGTACACAAAACTCAAAATAAGATATATAGATCCTGAGAAATTGTATCATAGTCAAACTCTCCAACCTCATATTTTCGAAAAGTCAAGTCCACATTCCTTGATGGTGATAAACCAATATACTAAAACTCCTTGTATCTTGAACATATATTTCAGAATTTGTTTAGAACGAGTTTGAATCAAAAATCACTTGACCATTACAATATATTCGGACTTTCAATAATATTCTTAACATGTGGTTCATCGACTAACTTATACTATTATATCTCATAAACCAAAATATT
Source organism: Beta lomatogona (assembly GCA_947646795.1). NCBI lineage: Eukaryota > Viridiplantae > Streptophyta > Magnoliopsida > Caryophyllales > Amaranthaceae > Beta > Beta lomatogona. Next base: position 4,112,243 of record CANSNZ010001065.1, on the reverse strand, counting down.
CTTCAATACAAAACAGATTGACTTAGTGTTGCAGAACTTGGTATCCTTGGATAACTTTTACTTACTTCAAATTCCGAATAAACTTTCATACCCAAAACTTACAGAATGTATCTCAATTCAAAATTAAGAAATCAATGCTAAAACTATATACTCAATCACTTAGCATTAAATCATATACCCCGAAAAATCCAAAAACATAGTATTTAAGGAACACACCTTCAAACAAGCTGAACTTTAATTTATAATCATATATTCATAACAAGTTCAAGTCGGATCTAATTTTTCTTATTAAAATCATGAAATTTATGCAACTTGCAATTGTAGATATATTATTGAATTTACAAGGTGGAAGGACAATGTGTACCTTTACTTAACCTTCAAATATTGCTGAAGCCCCGAAATTGATTCCAACAATCCATTATTCTAGCTTAAACGATCTTGAACTCCACAATGGTTCACCTCATTACCAATAACAACTATTAATAATCTAATGATTATATAAGAATGTGTACAAGAATACTAACAAAACCCAACTTTGTTCTTATCGTATCATGGACTAACAGAATCCTCCAAATAACTAGTAACTAAGTTGACCTTGCAACTCACCCTCATAATCTAAACTAAAGAGATTAACCATAATACCCAATATAACCCCACGCACAAAATATTAGTTGAGTCAACACAAAACTAATTGCAAAGTTACTAACTAAAATCTGATTATGTGAAAAACTGTTTCACACGTTTAATAGCAAGAAAAGAAGTTGACAGGTTGATAATTCCAATTCTTAACCGAATGAAACATCATATTTCAAGTAAAACCCAACTCACTAATTGATTGAATCGGTGGACTAAAAAGAGAGATAAGGAAGTCTTATTATACCTTCATAAATAACTCAAACTGATTTCCAATTCTCAAGAAGCGAAGAATACCACAAGAACTCATCAACAAAATTTCGAGCATCAACAAACCACAGCGGCACGCCTCGCCGGGTTCCACGCCTCAACAACAGTTAGCAGCAACGAAGACAAGGTAGGAGGAGAGAGAAAATGGCAGCACCATTGAAGGAGTAGCAGTAAGCGGCCACTCATGGTGGCGAGCATGGCTGAGGAACAGAGGAGGGAAAGGAAGAGCTACGTGAGAGTGAGAGTGAGAGTGAGAGTGAGAGTGAGAGTGAGAGTGAGAGGAAGAGGAAATAAGTTGGGGTTTTGGTTCAAGTGATTAGTAAATAGGATGATGGGTTTCTCTTGAAGACTCTAGATAATTCCTCAAATCTTTATTTTTTACTTTTTTTTCATTTATATTATATAAAATGAAAATTCATAATGAGAACATGATAATACTTAAGTGGTTTAATGAATCAATTTTAGATTTATCATAAAACTTGAGGTAATTAATTTTATCTCTTATAAGCACTAAAATTTACTTTATATATGAAATTCAACATTTCTCAAAATGTTTCCAAAAAGAGAACTATGTTAGCAACTTAATTAAACTAATAAAGTATAATTTATATTGTAATTAAAGCTGTTTCGAATTGAGCTGTTACATAGAATTGCACCAGATGCCCTTGTGGTTTAGATAAAATGCATCAAATACCATTAATGACTAACGACTAAGTTTTCGTTAGTCATCAAAGGCAAATCAACCTGATTATTCCAAATAACCCTAATTATTCTAATTAATGCCAATTAAATCCTAATTATCTTTAATCAGACCCTAATTAAACCTAATTAATTTAACTCCCAACCACCCCACTTGCGGACCCATCCTCCCCCCTGTCCATCCACCCCCACCGCAACATCCCACCACCCAGCCCTCGAAACTACCCCTCTCCTTCCCTGCCCTCGACACAAGCAGCCACCAACCCAACCCTGAAAACCACCCGTCCCCTTCCCGATCCCCGAAACACCTCCTTCCCACCCATCAGAACCCTCACCCATGGTCGTATTACGCCTCCCTAGCCACCCCTTGGCCCCTGTCACCTACCTACCACCCCCTCCCCCGAAAACCAACCCTTCTCACTACTCTATCCCCAAAAACCACCCCATTGGGTTTAAAGTTTGCTCCTCAAAATCTTTGAGATTTCTTGAACCCTTTATTGGATATACCAAAAACATTTGAATCTTTGAACGTTTTGGAAGAATTATAAATTTCAATAGTAGAAAGTGAGAATCTAATGTTTGGTCATCTCAAGCAAAATCTGTTGTACCTATCCAAAACCAAGGAGATTGAATTCCACCCATTAAATCATAGGGCGCATCGACGAGGAAGTAGAGCGGTAGCAACGAGCTATCAGCAACATAGCTCCAGTTGCCAGTGACGGATCATCGTACCTGTAGAGGTGAAAGCAATCGGGAAGCAACAACTCAGGAGAGAGAAAAGGGCGGCGTAATATACAATCATCCTAACAACAGGAATTATGTCAGAAAGGGATGCACTGGAGGCGGAGGGAGTCAGAGGTGGCACAATAATACTAATGTAGCAGTGCACCACGCGAGGAGAGAGAGAATATAATGCTAGAGGAAGGTTGAGCGAGATAAGAGAGTATGAGAGAGTGAGAGAGATAGAAAGCATTGGGGTCGACAGTTTTGAGAACACTGTTTAATTTTTTTGGGGAGGGGATTTCAGGGGGTGACAGAGAGGGTAAGGCATGGGAGGAAGGAGGAGGAGAGAGAAGAGGAGGAAGAACAACAAATAAAAATAAAGTTAATTGAATTTTATTATGTTTAATTATGTTTGATTATGTTTGATTATCTTTAATTAGGTTGATTTAGGTTTAGTGACTAACGGAGTTGACGACCGTTAATCATTAATGGTATTTGGTGCATTTTAACTAAACAACAAGGGCATCTGGTGCAATCTTGAAACAAGAGGGGTACCTAGTGCATTTCGTGAAACCTCAGGGGTACCTGGTGAAAAAACTGTAACCCTTAGGGAAGTGTAAGTTATAGTTATTGTTCACCTCAATAGTGATATGGGTGATAAAAGTGTGAAATTCACTGTAGATAAGGCTTGGACAATCTAAAGCACACGTTTCTTCCCTTATTTCCACAGCATGATTAACATATCTTCCCAATTGGTAGGTGGTCTCGAGACCACATTAGCATCATGCTCTCGGTCTAAAACGCAGAAAAAAAAAAGATTAAGACGCTGATGCAACATGCAAGTATTGCCGGTAAAACTACATTAGAAAAAGAAGAAGAAAACACGACATGGAGATGTATTGGTCTAAAATTTTCGAAATTTATCTTCTTATAATCTTCCGCATCAGGTGGAGGGATTTCAATTAATAAAAAAACACTTCATAAACTAAAGCGCCAAATGTGCAAAATATTCCAATTATTAAATGTTTGTTTTTTTATCTAGAAATATATTCTTTATATATAAATGACTAATTTTTTACTATAAATCTTTTCATTGCCACAATTGTTCTTTTATTAATGGCGACAAGACATGTTCATTAATTTTGAAACACGTGTTTCTTTTTACCTAGAATGTATGTTCTTTACCTTTAAATTATATGTTCGTTTTACCAAGAAAGTATGTTCTTTAATAAATTATTATTACCTACCATTTTAGTGTGAATAGAAATCATACAAGTCTTAGTTTTGAATTTTATGTTCTTTTCTAGGACCCATGTTCTTTTATAGTGGGAGATTATGCGTGTTCTTTGATTTTGAACTGTAGGTCCTTTTCATCTAGAAAGTATACTCCTTAACTTTAAATTATATCTTTTATTTACCTAGTTCTTTTTATCTAGAAAGTATGCTCCTTAACCTTAAATAATTATATGTTTTTTTTACCTAGAAAGTAGTTCTTTAGATTTAAATTATATACGTTATTTTCAAGACGCGTTAATTATGGAAAAATGATTGTAATATATTAAGGCTTTGTTCTTTTGGACTGAATAAATGGAAATTCAGTTCAGTTCAGACCATTTCAGTTCAGTTCAGACTTATTCATTTCAGTTCATTTCATACTACAACTTATTGTTTTTATTTTTATTTTATTTTATTATAACTATTATTATTGTTGTTGTTATTATTATTATTATTATTATTATTATTATTATTATTATTATTACTATTACTATTACTATTATTATTATTACTATTATATTCTTCTTCTTCTTCTTATTATTATTATTATTATTATTGTTGTTGTTGTTGTTGTTATTATTATTATTATTATTATTATTATTATTGTTATTATTATTATTATTGTTATTATTATTATTATTATTATTATTATTATTATTATTATTATTATTATTATTATTATTATTATTATTATTATTATTATTATTATTATTGCTACTACTACTTCCTCCATTTCAAAAATAACTCCAAATAAATTAGTTTAAACAATGTAGCAATTAAAAAAAGAACATTTAAGGAAAATGTAGTAATTTAAAGAAACAAAATGAGTATTCTAAATTTCCTAATAATCTTCTTCCATACGGTCTCCAACCTCGTCATTTTATTCCACCTCATCTTCATTATTATCTTCACCATCAGCTTCATGTGCATCATTCAGTTTAACATCTCTCCAAATTAACCTTTCTAAGACTTTTCGTCTTTCAAACATGGAAGCTTATCGATGGTCATCAAACATCCCTACATCAACACTTCCACAAACATTTGCTTCATGTTGCATAATTGGTATTCCAAGCTTCTGCATTTTTCTGAAATTATGAAGTGTGCAAGTGGCAACAATAATAGACATCTGATACTTTTCTGACATTTGTGGCATATTATGAAAAACTTTTCACCTTTTCTTAAAGTGACCAAATGCGCATTCAATGGACAATCTCAGTGATGAATGTCGATAGTTGAAATGTTCTAGCATCCCTTCAGGTGGCCTCTTCTTATATTTCAGTATGTGGTATATAATCAAGCGAACCGGAGACATGTATCCAACAGTATTCGGGTATCCAGAATCCACCAAATAATATTTTCCTATCACTGCAACGACAATTACATTAGAATCCATGATTATTAAGCTATGGAAGGAAAATATATACATTTACCTAGTGGTGGATGCAGAAACTTGTATTTGGAATTAGTTAAAGTATCCCTCCATACAGTAATATCATGAGCACTTCCTTCCCATCCCACATGGATAAATGTGAAATTTTTATCAAACGAACAACATGCCATGACATTCCAACTTTTATATCCCATGCAATTTCTAAATGGTACGCCCTCTGCATTACTTACACAAGCTTTTATCTGGGTTCCATCTATAACCCCAATAGCATCCTTTTCAAATTTGTTGAAAAATTACATGCTATTATAATTATAATAACTATTATTAAGGCAATATGCATATAAATTAGAAAAGCTCAATTTGAGAATGATGATACTATTTGAATGTTTACTTGAAATAAGGCCAATAGAGTGAGCTAGCTGCTACTTCCGGATACACTTCTGGTAGATCACGATGCGGTCTAATGATATCAAACGACAATACAATTAAAGCATCCAACACCGCTCTAAAATACTTGCATATTGTAGATATGGAATGCTTGAATGTATCGGCAGTATCACGGTACGATTGTCCCCTGGCTAATATGTACAAACAAATGTCTACTTGCTCGGCTACACTTATGTATTTGCCATCGACTAACAGATTTCTTTCACGCATTAAGTTCACTAGTTGTACAAACATATCCTTATCAAGTCTCAATTGCACTTTACAATTCGTGTCATTTTCATTTTAAAATCTAAAAATATATTCAGCACCACGTTCCCCCATTTCTTTCCTAGGTTGCCTTGTTGATGATTACGATGATTCACTTGGTTCAGGTGTTCTCCTTAATTCTTCTAACGCAATAATTATAAATGCACGTTTAATATGATCATCCATTCTACATGTGATAAAACATTTAAACATAAGTTTCGGATCCGACCAGATGACATACATATTATATCATAAAATACACACACAATGTTTTATCAAAGTTTGGCACCAAAGTCACACAAATTAAAACACACAAAACAATATTCAAATAAAAATAAATTAGACATCCAAGTATAAGACCAACTACCCACCAACAAGCTAATCAAATTAAAGCGATATGCCATGTCCAAACCTCCTTTTAGAAAGTACCACCTCTGATCATCATTCTGCAGTGCTAAGAAACTATCAGCAAGTTTATCATCACTCAAGTACTTCATAGCATCCACAAAGTACTCATTGCCTCGCTCCTCAACCACTTCCATATTTGATAGAGCATCACTAACCAATTGAGCCTTTGAAGGCACGGGAGTAGTGGATGAACCAATACCAGCCCCTGATAGCAACTCAATAACATTGTCGAAACTAGTTTGCCTTCTTTTGAGTTCAGAAGAATTAATGGTCTCTTCACTTTGCCGTTTGCGGGAGGCGGTGGGTGCCACTTTTCGCACAGCTGATTTTGGGGAGGGGATTTACTTTCTTCACAAGAAATGACAGGTACGCTACCTCCACTCAAGTGTTCGTCAGTATCCCCAGATCCTTCATTTATGATAGTCAAGTCGGCCTCCGTCTCTTTAGACAAAAAAGTTTGTTCCCTTAGCCATTCCTGGAGTAAAACAACCACCAACACCATGCGCTGATACACCAGAGAAAAGTTTTTTCATGTTCTCGACATTGGATAATCCAATCTCAGCTATAATTAAGCCATACCTAGGATGCTTCTGCAATGAATAACCAAGTAGAGTATTAGAATTATCATCAATAACATTAAGGATGTATAATAATATAGGGGAAAAATTCGTACCGCCAAGAATGCATCCCACCTCTCTAGGCACGTTTCTTGAACATCCACCTCTTTAGTTTGAGAATTATATGCTATGCCACCCATATTTTGTAAGTCCATCCAAGCCTTATATTTATCCTTCAAGTCAAAATGATGATTTTGCACTTGTTTTCCACTAAGCTTTAAGTTCGTTTGTAAATTAAAAATCTTGGCAATATTTGTCCAATTATACTTGCTACATCCTCTTTCTTTCTCCTCAAGTAGAATAGTCAACAATTGTCCTGACATCTTGTCCGACCATATTATTCTTGGCATTATCTTTAATTCATGAACCCAAATATCAGACGTTGATACAAATCCAACAACCCAATATTTTTAGTTTCAAAAGCAACAAAATAATTAATAGCAATAAATAGCAACAATTATCATTAGTCATAAACTCATAATGTGGAAACATGCAATAACAATAAATAGTAGACAATTATCATCAGCCACAATGCCTGATCCGCATTTCTCAGTCTACAAGCAACACATTATCTTAAGTTGGCATCTTGGTAAGAATGACGGTGGGCGGATAATATTGATACGTAAGACAGTAAGTTACATATAGAAAATGGAGTCATTGATTGACGACAAGGGTTTTTCACTTTGACATATCTAATTTTTTTTAGGTAGATGTACTGTAGGAGTGGATTTTTAATTCCTTTAATGTCTACACGCGGTGTGAGCGCATTTATTTGACTACCTCATTGTTAAGGTTTTTTGAAAAATATGTTTTGAAGTCGCCAACAATTCTTTAAAGGAAGAGTCATAAACCTAATTAGATATTGAAACGGAAGGGACATCTTAGGGACTTATCCAATGTAGATTTCCCCATGACTCCATAGATGGTCAGGAACCAAAAAGGAACCAAAAATTGAGTTCGGGGGTGAGGGTACAATATAGTCAGGAACTATATTGCCCATTGCTGGCCTCTACTAAATACTGATTCACAACAGATTTTATGCAAAAGAATAATCAAATAACGTTTTAAAAGCACCCTAAAAATAATTAATCTAGGTTGGTTTAAGGAAACACACAAAAAGATTAATTATTTAGTGACAAGTTATTATGCAAACATATTACAAGGTTCCTAGCAGGTTGTCCAAATTATCTGAATTAATTAGAACATTTCTTTATGTCTTGTTTAACGATAATAACATGTGCGTGATAAAAATTCATGCAGGACAATCATAATAACATGAATAATAGATAAAAATAAGAAAAGAAAATAATGCAGGGAGTTACTATAATATATACAATACTTACCGTCGCAGGGACGAGTTAATAATCTACATCATGAATATAATGTTAGTAACTTCAAGAAAATAAAAAAATAAAAATAATGATGGTTAATTTAGTTGACCCTCAGAAATTATACCTCCGTCTGAGGTCGTTGATTTGTACGGATCTTGAAAAATTGAATGGTACGAGTCTTGAAAAGATTTGTGTTTTGTAATAGGTATGTGTTATATGTTGCGGTATATTGTTATTAATTTCCGTAATATGTCGTTGTTGATTTGCTTCTTGTGGCGAAGGGTGCTGAAGGCTAATAATGTGTTGACTTTGTATTAGGGAAAATTAAGATACAATATGTGGCATGGATAATATGGTGTTGAATGATGAGTGGTGTTGATGAATTGAATGGGTGATGATGCGCAGGTTTGTAGATGAAGGTAGGTGATCAGGTGATGTTAGGGGTGTCAAAACAGGTTCTCAAACAGGTTCTGGGTATATCCACGGTGAACCAGGTCAGACCCGGATAGGTCAGGATTCTGATTGTCAGTGCCCCAGGTCATGATTGGTCAGGTTTTGTTCAACTGGGTCGAACACATTTGAATCATTGGATTCCCGGGTGCCGGACAGGTTTGAACGTTCCATTTACAAGTCGATTCATTCCCGGATATGATCGCCCCTTGACTTTTTTTTTTTGTCGGGTTTGCGCAAGTCGTATTTAGGTTTCATGTACGGTTGAGTTAAGCCAAATGTACTCGGGTTGAATTAGTAATGACCTTAGTTCGATCATTGTAAAACATCGGGTCCATTCGCTATTGAACGTCAAGTCAACTTCGGGTAACTCCTGATCGGGCCATCTTGATTTTGTTATGGATTTTGTAAATGAAACATATTAATAAAAGTATTAAGATCGACATATATATACATATGTGTGTGTACGATAAATATATGGATGACAACGAAAAACCAATAAAAACACTATATTGATTACCGTGATGTTTAGTGTATTCTCTTACTCAACTCTTATTTCGAATAATTAACTGCGTAAAACCACTCTAATGAGTAAAGGAGTATAACGACTCTTCATATGTTTTAATATTATATATTATAACCAACGATGGTCTTGTGCTGCTGCTTGTAGGATGGTGATGTGCTTGTGGTTTGTTGGTGTTGCTGTGCTTGTGGTTTGTTGGTGTTGCTGTGCTTGTGGGATGGTGCTGATGTTCATGTGGATGGACTGGTGTTGTACTGGTTTTTTATTTTGGTACCCGTATGTTAGACTCTCAACTCCAAAATTAATTATGTATTTGTTGCCCTTAGCTTTGTGAGGCGGCGCTTTTTCTAGGCATGTATTTAAGAATATGATACACACTTGAGAGCCAATTCTTTTTATTAGTGCCTTGGAATTGCCGCCTGCCCACAATTGCTTTGTGGCTCGTCTACATTTTTACATTTTGTGACGTTGATGGAGTCTAAGTGCTCGATGATGATTCTTCTGGTAACAGTTTCTTAAAACTTTGTTATAAGATCTGAGAGCCCAAAAAATATAAAAAAGTATTTTTGTACTTTGTTGTTGTGGTTGTCGTGGTGCTGTTGCTTGTTGGATGCTGCTGCTGCTGCTTGTGGCGTGCTCTTGCTGCTGTGGCCTGCTGCTTGCTTGCTTGTGGCCTGCTTGTGGCCTACTGCTGCTTGTGGCCTGCTTGTGGCCTACTTGTGGCCTACTCCTCCTGCTGCTGCTGCTTGTGGCCTCGCTTCTTGCTTTGCTTGTGGCCTCGCTCTTCTTCTGTGGCCCGCTTGCTCCCCGCTTGCTTGTGGCCTGCTTGTGGCCTACTGCTGCTGCTGCTGCTTGTTTGTGGCCTGTATGCTGAATTTCTTGTGGTTTGCTGCTGGTTTGTGCTGGAAATTCTAGATGGTGGTTGTTGCTGTTGTTGGCTTCCTAGTTCCTACATATAATAAATTCAGCAATTTGATTTTTGTAATTTCGTTTGACATTGACACATGTATTTTGAATGATTTTATGATATTATATTAACTCGACCCAATTACCAAACTTTGTTCTTCACTCAAACAAGTTACGATCTTAATTATATGTTGTGGAAAAATTAAAGTATAGTATTTTACGGAAGCATTTGCATTATACAAAGCAACTGAAAAATTAATAAGAAGACATTCTATAATATGCACTAAGAAACTAGCAGTTAAAAAGTGACTATTATAATCTCATCAATAGTTAAAACACTATGACATGATCCAAAATTACATTAAAAATAATTTAATTGAGAATGTAATTTATTTTTTTATTAAATTATTATTAAATGTAAGTAATTTTATAAATTACCATATTGAAATGATTTTGTAGATATAGAAAAATAATTGAATTTTAGTAATTTTGTTGTGTTTAGTCGTCAAAATAAGTTGGTTAGAAAAATTGCGTAAAATTAGGTAGATTTTATTTTCAGATCAATTAGAATTCGAGTTGAACCAGATATTTATTGGGCCTAATTGAGTTTTGGGTTAATATCTGGTTTAGTTCGGTCGGGTTCGGGTTTGAATGCAGGTCTGTGTGGTCAGGTCAGAATATAATCTAGCCGGGTGCCGGTCAGGTCTGGGTAATCCCAGGTCAGGTTTCGGTCAGGTCTGGGGACTGACCCTCACAGGTCGAACCAGGTTCAAGTCAGGTCAGTATCAGGTTGACCCAGCGGTCAGGTCTGTTTCTGACACCCCTAGGTGATGTGAATTGAGGGATTTTGTAGTGAGAAAATTAATAGGAGGTTAGCCACGTGTATTTTATGAGTCTGCCGTGTTTGTTTTTCATCCTCCCGATTGATTATTAAGAGAGTAATATATATAGGTTTAGGGTGGTGGGAGTAATAGGTTTTTAAAAGATAATTGATTTCTAAAAGATTTTTATTAAAAAAGATTTTAAAAAAGAGTTTGATAAAAATATTTAAAAACACTTGGAGAAAGATGATTTTGGAGGAAAATATTATATTAACAATATTATTACTTCATATCATTATCATTCTACTCCTTGTTATTAATATTACTCAATCATAAGAATGTTATTATTATGCATATTATTAGTATTAGTATTAATAATATTATTATTATTATCATTATCATTAATATTATTAATTATTATCATTATCAATGATGATAAAAATTATACTCTACTTGTAATTATTAATAATACTCAATTCAATTCAGTTCAGTTCAGACTTATTCATTTCAGTTCAGTTCAAACCAGTTCAGTTTAGACTTATTCATTTGAGTTCAGTTCAGTTCAAACTTATTCATTTCAGTTCAGTTCAGACTTGTTCAATCCAAAAGAATAGAGAGCCTAAGTATGAATTTTGTCATTTTGGTTAAATTTTATAAAGTATGTTCTTTTGGCTTTAATTTATACTTCTTATTCTTCAATATAAAGTAACCTTTGTTCTTTTATGAATAGAAAGATTAAACATGTTCATTGATTTTGGATATACGTTCTTATGAATTGTATATTTTTCTATAACATGTTATTTTTTTCGATTCGTGTTCTTTTATAAATGGAGACTAGACATGCTCTCTAATTTTAAATTGCATATTCTTAGGGCAGGCAATCAGGTCGAGTTCGTGTTCAGGTCGATAATAAATGGGTCAAAAATCCTTCAACCCAAACCTAATCCATTTAATAAACAGGTTGAAAAAATCAACCATGACCCGACCCCTTTAATAAACGGATTATCCGTATAACCCGTTTAACCCATTTAACCATAATTATCATTATATTGAAAAATAATTATTTTCTTAAAAATATAAATGAGCAAGTTCACTACTAAAAGTATGCATGTTTAGAGTTTTTTGAGAAAATGATACCTATTCTAGCGATATTTTACTATTTTTTAACCAATTCTTTGATTTATCTATATATTTTTTCGAAAATTCTCTATATGTTTAAGTTAATAAGGTCAAAGCAGGTCATTTTCAGGTCGGAATTGTTAATTTGAACCTAACCCGTTTAATTAAATGGGTTAATCGTGCCAACCCATTTACTTACATGGGTCAAAAATCCAAACCCTAACCCGCTTATTTCGGGTTAGGTTCGGATCAGGTTGTCGGGTTGGGTCATGTTTTGTCGGCCTGACATATTATATTTACTTAGAAAGTATCTTTTTAAAATTTAATCTGTTAGTTCTTATTATAACTCATATTTTTCTAATTCTTTGAAAAAAAGTTATTTTTTTAAGGGAAAAACTATATGCAACCCTAAGGGTTGCATTTAAGAAGCTAAAAAATGAAAACTATATGCATTAATTGATCATTTATTACATCGGTTGATGCATAATTTTTCCATAAATTCACTACTTATTTCCATTTTAAGTACTTTATTTATGTCTTATGTACAGTCCTTAGGGCTACATATAGCATGACCCTTTTTTTAATGAATAGATATTTAACAAATTGCTAACCTTTTATTGGTTTTTTTCCACCATCCATATTTTTTTCAATGCAATATGAGTCTAGAATGAAGGCCAATTTTATTTTAGTTGGGTACAAAGAAAAAATGTTGAGACTGTTCATCAACAATAATATAATAAAAAAAAGAAACAAGTTATTAAAAAGTGGCAGATGATGAAGAACTGGAGAGAAGACAAAAAAAAAAAAAAAAGATAAAGTACATCAGAAAGTTACAAGTTACCATACTTATGTAAATAAAATAAAATAAAATTCCTTTGGTTAGATTTGTCAGATTTCACGTGTTTTTATGTGTTTACCTAGTTCTCTCTCATCATCCTCCTCAAAAAATCATAACCATTTTCTTCTAATTTGGGGTTGCCATCATCCTTTTCAGTCCCGTTTCTGAGATTTTAACCTACATATTAGGGCCCTAATTAGGTCTAAATTTTTTTAATGTTTGATTTTTCGGTCCAGACCGAAAAAATAAACAGTTGTTTGGTCCGAATTTTTTGAAGTTTTGATTTTTGGTCCGGACCGGGAATAATTTTCTTTGTTGGCTTTTACATAACTTCTATAGAAAAGTTAATTTAACAATATTTTTATGTACTTTTTATGGATATTACATCAAAAAAATATTATTATATAATAAATCTTGGTCGAAAACTGAAGTAACAAAATTCAAAATTTGCAAAACCTTAAAAAATCGAATAAAGAACAAAAATTGCACAGAAAAGAGAAAAATTACCAAAATGTTTGAGTGTTTGGCATTGAATTGGAAAACAAGTGGGAGAATTGAATAAAAAACTGAATTTGATTGAAGGAGTTATAGGTTGAAGAGTAAGCGTAATTCTCGGCCGCATTTGCAGTATTGCAGTGATCTTTTCTTTTCCTTTTTTTTTCTACTTTTCATTTTATTCTCTCTTTTGCCTTTACTTATTTGCGCGATGTGTTTTGGGGACCCTAGGCACCTGCCCGTCTCGCCTAGGCCCAAATACGGCCCCAATCCTTTCGATGAATAGGCTTTTAAGGAAGGAGACATAACCTACCTTGATGTTGCCAGTTTTGAGACCCCCTTTGTAGTTAGTATAACTCCCATTATGGGACATTATTATTGCTCCTTGTATGTGAAATTTGCTATGCTTCACCTTTTCCCACTCCTTTTTTTTTGTGCTATATGATAGCAGTTTTGTTTTACAAACGGTAACTCAAGATTTACCTGAAGCCTATCAAAAGTTGTATTGATTACAACTAGAAATACTCTATGAGGGTCTCCCATAGTAGTAGTTGGAATTGTCGTTGGTTTGACTTTGATTTGCTCTCGCGTTACGTCACAACACAGCATCGTGAAGAATGTGATGACGTCATTGTAGGCTTTAATGCCCAATAATGACGTCATCACATCCTTCACGATGCTGTGCTGTGACGTAACGCGAGAGCAAATCAAAGCCAAACCAACGACTATTCCAACTACTACTATGGGAGACCCTCATAGAGTATTTCTAATTGTAATCAATACAATTTTTGATAGGCTTGATGTAAATCTTGAGTAACTGTTTGTAAAACAGGGCTGCTATCATATAGCACAAAAAAAAAAAGGAGTGGGAAGAGGTGAATCATAGCAAATTTCACATACAAGGAGCAATAATAATGTCTCATAATGAGAGTTATACTAACTACAAAGGGGTCTCCAAACTGGCAACATCAAGATAGGATATGCCTCCTTCCTTAAAAGTCTATTCAGATGTTCAAGAGGTAAAAGTGAGTTTGAGGATTTTGGAAGTATATGTATGCATTTCTCAGAGGCATCAAAGTACCCACTTGTGTTTGAAGACATCAAGCCACTAATGGACCCTCTACTCTACATGTCTAAGATGCTAGATACCTATCCTAGGTATGTTATAAAGACTTGGAAGAAGAGAGGAATATCTATTGCCAATTATCAAAAGGCTCTTCAAGAATTTCAAGAGGATAAGGATGATAAAAAGGAGAAGCTCGATAATGCAGAAAAAGATATGTTTTCTTACTGTCAAAGGAACATAAAAGATGGTAAAAAAGAGCAATTACCTCACAACTTATTGTGTAGGATAATTCTACTAGTATGAAGAGCAACCTTACAACAATCATATACACTTGCACCTATTAATTGTCAGAATACTAACAAGGAAGTTGAAAATTCTCTTAAACACTTTTCGTATTTCCATGTATTTAAGTGCTACATTAATGAGTATTTAGTTACTTTTCTCAAAAGCCGCCAATTTGTCTAAGTTTTCTGCAAGTGTAAAAAGAGAGCCATTGCCTCCTTAATATTCAATATCATTAAGTCTACAATACAAACTGAAGATCTTAACTAAAATGACAATGGATCATAAGATATCTTGTGGTCTTGAGGCAAGTTTTGTAGGTACTTAGGGGTCAATACAAAATCCATGTACCTGTTGCAGCATAATGTATGTAAATGTAATGCATTATCAGCACTCAACATATCATTTTGCAATATTTTTTGGCTACAATTTACTCAAATACACTGGAGGTGATCATGGGCCAGGCCATGCATGACCAAATCCGGGCCAAAAATTTGTGCCCAAAGCCCGTTATTTCGGGCCGGGCTGAGCGGGTTTTTCGGGCCAAAATCGGGCCGGGCCAAAACAGTCTTTTTTGGCTTGCCCAAAACCCGCCCAGAAAAAAACCGGGTACTGGAATCAACGGAATGTTCTACCCAATTCCATCAACTCAATGTCAGATTTGGAATTTAATTTCGTAAATTAAGGGTTTTTTTTTACTGGAATAAATTAAGGGTTCTTAGAAATTGGGGGTTCCTCAAAATTAGGGATATCAATTTACTTGTTTATTGGTACAATTTGAATTGAATTATGCATTTATGTTTAATCGGTTGTATGTTGTATGTGCAAGAAAATATCTACACTAAAACCCAAGTAAAAAATGGAAATTTGGGTTTTAAATATTGGGGGTTTTCTAGGAAATTGAGGGTTCTTCAAAATTGGGGCTTCCAATTTACTTTTAATGGGTGTAATTCGAACAAAATTATGCTAAATTGGGTGTACATCGAGTTAAATCTTAAAACTTACAGTTAAATTAGTCCTAAACATGTGTAAGCTAAGGGGGATACATCTGAAATATAATTTCAACAAAATGGATTCCTAATTCTTACTCAAACATGTGTAAGCTACAAATTAGAAATCTTAAAACTTACAGTTAAAGTAGTCCTAAACAAACCTCCAAATTCTTGGACGATTAAGTTTACGGTCTCTTAGAAAAACAGATAAGTTTGCACACAATCAAGTGATCAACAAATGAATAACGTAGAGACAGATGTAAATTGTAATCAAGATTCAAGAGTTAGGCGAATTGAACAAAAAATTACGGATTAACTATATATAACTTGAAATGAAATGATTATGAAAAAAAGTCGGAGATTTAAGAAATGATTAACCTTTAGAAAATGCGGAATAGAAGACAAGATGCGACGATGTGCACCAGCCGGGTTGCATGCACAAGAGAAGATGATAACTAGAGGTGTTTTTTGAGTAAAATGACTATTGATTTTCTCACTTTTATATATTGGAATTTCCTAATTGAGTAATTGGTATTAAAGGGGTTGGAACTTGGAGGTTGGAACTTAGAAAATCATACATTCTAGGGACCTGTTATTTGGGACTCGTTTTCAGTTTATTTCATTTCAGTTCAGTTTATCTCTGCAGTTCAGTTCTCTACGCAGTTCAGTTTCTCCCACTTTACTTCAGTTTATTCCATTCCGAAAGAATGGGGCCTAGATCTCACTTCAAGGAGGATTGCAAAATATAAGTATGAGGTATGGGTTTGGAATGGGGTGAACCCATACCAAGTGTTTGGTTAGTGAAATTCTCTTTATCAAACCAATACCTTAAACCCATGAAATATGGGGTTTAGAAACCCTTGGGGGAAGTAGGTTTGGCTTATACGAACTTCTAGGTATCAATTTTTTAAAAACGAAGAGAAATATATTGTTTGAAGAAAAGAAAAAATAACAATGTCGTCAGCTTCTCTTTCCATTCGACCACTTTTAAAAGTACATGTAATTCTTTTACTCCAGTTGATACACCCAAGTTATACGTAGCATTTACGGTATTATGGGTGCACTTCGCTAGAGGTTTTCATCATAATTGTTCACATTTGTATTATATTTAGCCCTTAGCGAAAGTTGGGAGTTATACGAGATAATTAGTGTTAGTGTCATGTGTTTCGAGATTTTGTGGTAAAATGGGTTTGAGCTCTATACTTGGAAGTGCTCCTAGGTGTAGCTTAATAGCATTGCACCATCTCAACAACGAAGCAGCTCGAGCACACAGCGTCATCGAAGCCAAACATCACAAGCACAAAGAAGACTCCGCAAGCCCAAGACTCGCCCAAAGAATGCATCGCCCAAAGATCGCCCGCCAAGCATCGCAAGCTCAGCCGTAGAAGCCCAAGCAAGCTTGCCCAAGTAGCCGCCCTGCCACGCAGCTCGCGACCCGCGATGGAGCTCGCGACTCGCGAGCCCTGCCCTCGCGACTCGCGAGGTCTGTCGCGACCCGCGACCTTCTTGTCTTGCCAAAACCCAGCCAATGTGTGCGTGAGGTCAGAGAGCTCTTCGCGACTCGCGATCAGTATCGCGACTCGCGACACTTTAGTCGGTTCAGCGGCTACGATTTTGTGCGGGGTTTAAAAGCTCCTAAAACCTAACTTTTGAGAGAGACAAAGAGGAGAGCTGAAATGTAGGCCTTGGAGCAGCAAGCTTGAGGAGAGAGAGAGGATACTCCTCTCCTCATCCTTCCTTCTTCATGATTCTCTTTTCATCTTTCCTTCTTCATTTCTCTTTGTTCTTCATTTCTTAGTCTTTGTTCTTCATTTCCTAGTTTTAGTTTTCATTTCTTAGTTTAGTTTTTAGGGATTTCAACTATGGATTTGGTTTTTGCTATCGGATTGTAGCTTGAACTGTTCTTGGATCAATTAACATGAAGCTTCAACCGTTATTGTGAGATCTTTCCTCTCTTTCTCTTTTCCTTGATTATGATTCAATTTCTATGCTTGTGATTTATGATTATTGCATAATTATGCTAGGAACGTTACTAGTTTGATTGTGTAATTAATCTAATGCTAGATTTAAGAATAGAATCGGATTGTTTTATTCTTTTATCAATTGGTAGCAAACTATGAAGTAACTTAGATGCTGATCATCTTGGTTATTTCTTAGGGAAATTGAATAAACTGTTGAATGTTTATCGCGTGTATGACATTAGCAGGTCTATTGGTTCTCTGTGTTTATTGCTGCTATTGGATTGAACTTAGACGCAGATCGGACTAGGTTATCCTTTAGTTAGGGTTTTATAGTCACGCTGATCATGCTATTCAACTAAGAATAAGGAGAACACGAGATTAATTCTCGACAATAGATAATTATGGAAATAATTAGAGTGGATGTTCAAGGATCGATAATGAATTGAAGTGGATGTTAATCGGATTCAAGATCTTTCCATATTGATTTCTCATTTTGTTTATATGTTAGTTGTAGTTTAGTTTGTTCGTAAATCTACTTGAAACCCCCCTTTGTAATTAGGTTTCTCGGCCCTTAGCTTAATCTAGGTTTCGAATCACGCTAAGTACTAAACTCGTCCCTGTTTCCCTGTGGATACGACCCCTACTTCCACTATACTACCTTAGTGTAAAAGAGAGTAGGAGAAATTTTATCTTTGGCCGGGTGCGGTGCACAACGACACATCCGCGCCCGCCCAAATTTTGGCGCCGTTGCCGGGGAAACGGTGTTACTTGTTTGTATTTAGCGTGATTTTTGGATGGTATTGCTTGTGCTCTTTGTTTTTGGTTGGCCACTCTCTTGGGAATGGTTGATTGAAGCTTTTGACATTTTATTGCTTGGTTATTGTCTAGCTTTAAACATTTATATTAATGGTCATGACTTGGATTAGCTAGGAGTACTACTAGTTGATGTTTGTTGTTGACTTAATGCTAGGTTTTGGATATAATCTGATGTTATATGCTCAACCATGATGTAGTAAGTTAGGTACTAACGATGCATTGCAAGTGTTCTTCTCAATCAGTTTTGCAGGTACTTGAAGTGGAGATTGACATGGAACTACCATTGTCACACAAGGAGCACAAACCCAATGATTAAGCTTAAGGTATTAAGTCGAGCTAACGACTTTAAACAACAGCGCTTCTCGGGAGGCAACCCGAGACCCCTTTATTTTCTTTCTTTTCCTTTATTTTTCATCAAATTTCCACCACCACAACAAATTTTCTTTCACCCACCACCCACCCACTAAAAAGATCCACAACCAATCTTAATTCACTTGTAACCAAAATCCACAAAAGAAAATCCGTTGGGAGGACTTCAATAGCTAGGAGTTGGTACACTAGAGGATTGAGATTGTTAATGTATCTTTTTGATCTCTTAAGCTAGGTGCAAATCTCACAAATTCAAAACTTTTGAGCTTGTCATTTGTTTGAGTGATTCGAGGGAGAGGGTTGTGAGTTGATTTATGAGATTTGAGTTGGTGTTGTTAAGAAATTTGAGTTTGACGGATTGTTTGGTCATGAGTTTTGAGCATTCGATCTTCGATTTACCCGATTTTCGATTTTCTCCCCCCATTTTCAGTTTACTTTTCTTCTAATTGTCGACACATTGAGGACAATGTGTAGTTTAAGTAGGAGGGAGGGTATTCTCATTCTCATGTATCTATGTTGTGTATATTACTTTCAATTTGAAAAAAAAAAAATGGAAAAAAAATAAAAAATAAAAAAAATGATGATGAAATGAAACCCGCTGAGTTGAAAACCCACAAGGGTGGGCGACTCAGGCAAAAATTGGGGGCCCGGATAGGTTGAAAACCCGAAAGGGCAACCTATGCAAAAAAGTGGCTTATATTGAGCGGGTAAGATGGTGAGATGAAAAAAAAGAAATGTGTGAAGCTAGGATGAAAACCCGAAAGGGCTCCTAGGCAAAATGAGAGATTAAGAGAGAATTATGTATTTTGAAGACTCATTTGCCGGAGATTTGTTTTGGCTTTCACTTTCTTTTGGTTGATTGTTTTTGGGAGTAAGCATGGAATTTATCCCTTTTTGTCTTTGTTCCATGGCTTGCTTATATAGGTTGGTTGTAATAATTAGTAGTAGTTTATCTTTTGAGGTTTTAGGCGAGTTGTCATTTTGATTGTGGCGTTGGAGTGAGTTCAATTCCTTTGAGATCCTTCAGGATTTGAGCTCACATTTTGGTTGTCGTTTGGTGATTATTGTTGTCGCGTCTTTATATATTTCAGGTGAGCTTGAATCTAAGTGTGGGGGAATCATCGTCCCTTACGTTTAGGTTTTGAGCGTATTTTGTTGAGATGTGATGATGATGATGTAGTTGATGGGGAGTGTAGGTTGGTGTCGATAACTTGGGCGATGATTTAATTGGTATTTCTCATTTTTGAGTTTACTCGAGGTCGAGTAAAGTTCAAGTGTGGGGGTATTTGATACACCCAAGTTATACGTAGCATTTACGGTATTATGGGTGCACTTCGCTAGAGGTTTTCATCATAATTGTTCACATTTGTATTAT
The DNA here is from genome assembly GCA_947646795.1 of Beta lomatogona. NCBI lineage: Eukaryota > Viridiplantae > Streptophyta > Magnoliopsida > Caryophyllales > Amaranthaceae > Beta > Beta lomatogona. Next base: position 4,092,191 of record CANSNZ010001065.1, on the reverse strand, counting down.
ATTTAGCCCTTAGCGAAAGTTGGGAGTTATACGAGATAATTAGTGTTAGTGTCATGTGTTTCGAGATTTTGTGGTAAAATGGGTTTGAGCTCTATACTTGGAAGTGCTCCTAGGTGTAGCTTAATAGCATTGCACCATCTCAACAACGAAGCAGCTCGAGCACACAGCGTCATCGAAGCCAAACATCACAAGCACAAGAAGACTCCGCAAGCCCAAAGACTCGCCCAAAGAATGCATCGCCCAAAGATCGCCCGCCAAGCATCGCAAGCTCAGCAGCGTAGAAGCCCAAAGAAGCTTGCCCGCCAGCGCCGCTGCCCGCCACGCAGCTCGCGACCCGCGATGGAGCTCGCGACTCGCGAGCCCCGCCCTCGCGACTCGCGAGGTCCTGTCGCGACCCGCGACCTTCTTGTCTTGCCAAAACCCGGCCAATGTGTGCGTGAGGTCGAGAGCTCTTCGCGACTCGCGATCGTATCGCGACTCGCGACACTTTAGTCCGGTTCGGCGGCTACGATTTTGTGCGGGGTTTAAAAGCTCCTAAAACCTAACTTTTGAGAGAGACAAAGAGGAGAGCTGAAATGTAGGCCTTGGAGCAAAGAAGCTTGAGGAGAGAGAGAGGATACTCCTCTCCTCATCCTTCCTTCTTCATGATTCTCTTTTCATCTTTCCTTCTTCATTTCTCTTTGTTCTTCATTTCTTAGTCTTTGTTCTTCATTTCCTAGTTTTAGTTTTCATTTCTTAGTTTAGTTTTTAGGGATTTCAACTATGGATTTGGTTTTTGCTATCGGATTGTAGCTTGAACTGTTCTTGGATCAATTAACATGAAGCTTCAACCGTTATTGTGAGATCTTTCCTCTCTTTCTCTTTTCCTTGATTATGATTCAATTTCTATGCTTGTGATTTATGATTATTGCATAATTATGCTAGGAACGTTACTAGTTTGATTGTGTAATTAATCTAATGCTAGATTTAAGAATAGAATCGGATTGTTTTATTCTTTTATCAATTGGTAGCAAACTATGAAGTAACTTAGATGCTGATCATCTTGGTTATTTCTTAGGGAAATTGAATAAACTGTTGAATGTTTATCGCGTGTATGACATTAGCAGGTCTATTGGTTCTCTGTGTTTATTGCTGCTATTGGATTGAACTTAGACGCAGATCGGACTAGGTTATCCTTTAGTTAGGGTTTTATAGTCACGCTGATCATGCTATTCAACTAAGAATAAGGAGAACACGAGATTAATTCTCGACAATAGATAATTATGGAAATAATTAGAGTGGATGTTCAAGGATCGATAATGAATTGAAGTGGATGTTAATCGGATTCAAGATCTTTCCATATTGATTTCTCATTTTGTTTATATGTTAGTTGTAGTTTAGTTTGTTCGTAAATCTACTTGAAACCCCCCTTTGTAATTAGGTTTCTCGGCCCTTAGCTTAATCTAGGTTTCGAATCACGCTAAGTACTAAACTCGTCCCTGTTTCCCTGTGGATACGACCCCTACTTCCACTATACTACCTTAGTGTAAAAGAGAGTAGGAGAAATTTTATCTTTGGCCGGGTGCGGTGCACAACGACACATCCGCGCCCGCCCACCAGTATTTTAAGCATTAATCTTCTCCATTGTTTTCTCTAGCATCATTTAGCAGACAATTCTTTTATTTCTATATGTTTTTAAATTGTTGTACTCTTTGACTGTTGTTGTGTTGATGTTTGCAACTCTATCTTCTCCATTGTTTTCTCTAGCGTTGTTTAGGAGACCATTTTTTTCTATTTTTTTCAAGATTTTTTCTATCCATGTTTAATTAGTTGAACTCATTGACCATTGTTGTGTTGATCTTTTCCAATTCCATCCTCTGCATTGTTTCCTTCATCATAGCTTATTCTTTTGCGATTCTATTTTTTTCCTATCTTTTTTTAATGTTGTTATACTTGCCACTCGTATGGGTGGCCATAATTATTGTTATAGTTGATTCCTAAAAAAATATAAAGAAGAAAGTAACAATAGAATAACATAACGATATATATTATAGGTGATTTGTTAACTAAAAAAAAAATACAAACAACATAATGATTTTGATTTGATTTCTGATTCCAACAAGATTCAAACCAAACATTAGGTATTAGTAATCAAGTTCAATAAAACAATTGTAAGTGAAAATTATATATTAATGATGAGTTTTAAAAGTAATACTTCAACTTCGCAAGTGAACAATGTCTGTTGTTAGCAGAGACTTAGAAAATACGAGTCGATCCACATGGAGAGGATTTCCATAGATTGATGTTCAATTAATTAACTATTTCAGAAAAAATGTTGTTAAATGATTGAAAACTAAGCTAATATAAACTAAATCAAATATGGTTTTAAATCAGATAATTAAAGCCTAGGGTATTCGTTCGGTCCACCATGCTTATACCAATCCAGCAATACAATATAATTCAACAATACTTGGATCAAGGGGCGAGTAATTAGAGTCTTTTGTTAATCCTATAGTTGGGACTGAACACTCTTAGATCAACATATGCAGTAAGGTTGGTAACATAACCAGATCTACTAATTGCAATAATCCTCTAATGTGTACGATCTTTCAATTCTAACTCTTATTAGCTATACGATAATCTATGATACTGCACAATTACTTGAATTAAATTAATAATAAATCAATTGGAACACCATATCTAGTCTTTACCCAAATATTGAAGAACTTCAAGGCATAATCATTGAGGTTAATACATGGTTTTCCTCGCTTAGCCCTAGAGTTAGATTTTTTATAAGGTAAAATGAAGGGGACTCACTTGAGGGGGATAAGGGGAATTTCTCAAATGAGTCCCATGAGGTTTGATCCCTAAACCTCAGGGATAAGAGGTGGGAAGCGATGCCACTACTCCACCACCTCAACCTCGCCCTAGAGATTACTTGCTCATAGCAATAAAGAACAAATTCATAATCAAAATAAAGCAATCCATGAAATTAATCTAAATAGAGAAATACTACCGCATAATCGAAGAACAATGGAAAATGTAATCAACCACTGCAGTCAACACAAGAGAAAATGGGTTTGGTAGTGGTCAACAATGGTTTTGTAAAGTTAAGGTATTTAGGAACAATTTTTCTTAGTTAAGGTAGTTTCTTGCAAAATCCTAAGTTGTGTAGGACAAAAAATATTAAAAATGATGACAAAAAGATCCACTAAGTGAGTTTATTACCAAAAAAAACTACATATATTGTTTAGGAAAACTACGAAAAAATGTTAAAATTAATCATCCTGAGATTTTGCTTGGTCGGGCGATTAACTGGGCCATTCCACCTGGTCAGGCTATGCCCCCCCTCCCCGGTCGACCAGGTGAACCCTTTTATGTAGTTTCTAACTATAAGCTTTCTTCTGGGGCGCTTGTCTTGCTTTTCGGACCTCCTATGGGCATGTGTGATCATTGAACTTCTTTTCCATGGCTAGATTAAGGCATCAAAAGTATAAATGCTTGCCCACACGTTCTGATAATATATATTGATATTGATGGGTCTTGCTATTTACATTCCATAGTATCTAAACACCACCCGTATTTTTATACATATTTTGTATTTTTTTGATATACCTTTTTAACTCGAAATTTTAAAATTTCAGAACTTTTTTGAAACAAATTTTCATTGCCACCATGATGGACCGACCATTTTTTCCGATTCCAACATGATCGAAACAGGAAAAAGTTCGATTCCACCATGTTTGTTTATGCACGACCCTAGGGTCTCCCATTATGATGCATTGAAAAGAATCCTGCGCTACATTCAGGGCACTATTGATCATGGGTTACATCTATATCCTTCTTCCTCCCTGCGTTTGATCACTTATACTGATGCTGATTGGGGTGGGTGCCCTGACATTCGCCATTCCACCTCCGGATATTGTTGTTTTTTAGGGGACAACCTTATTTCCTGGTCTTCTAAGCGTCATGCCACTCTTTCACGATCTAGCGCAGAGGCAGAATATCGAGGCGTCGCTAATGTTGTAGCTGAATCATGTTGGTTAAGCAACTTATTGCTAGAGTTGCATTGTCCTCTTCTTTAGGCTACACTTGTCTATAGTGATAAATCAGTGCTATTTACGTGTCCAGCAATCCTGTTCAGCATCAGCGCACCAAACATGTTGAGTTGGATATTCATTTTGTTTGGGAAAAGGTTGTTTTAGGACAAGTTCGAGTGTTACATGTGCCTACTCGGTATCAGTTTGCAGATATTTTCACCAAAGGCCTTCCCATACATCTATTTATGGATTTTAAGTCCAGTCTTATGTCCGTCCTCCTCCCGCTCCGACTGCGGGGGTGTGATAGAGAACAATATTAGGATATATTTTCTCATTACTTTAGGATATATTTTGCATGATTTCCTAATAATGTTAGGACTCGAATTATTGTAACCCTATATATATCTAATCAATGAAGTCACTCCAGTTTGAGGAGTTTATATTATCTAACAGAACCCATCATCCCGGATCTTCGATATTACATTTTTGAGGCCTAAAAACATCTTATACAATAGTTATACATGTTGTAGCCAAATACTCTATGAGACTATGACCAATCGGATAATTTTAGGATCCTTTTTAACTTTAGTTCTTCGAGATGTCCTCTATTTTTTGGGTTATGGAAGGGTTGTATTGTCATATGTTTATTTGGAAAAAATGGTATCTCAAGACTTTAGTGATTAAGGTACTTGGCATCATATAGTGGCAGTGGTTGGTGATTGGTTTTTTGAGAATTTCAATTATTGATATTAATTATTTAATGAGTTTTATGTTTTTTTATTTCATCACCTTATGTTTTTTTTTTAAAGGTAAGATGAAGGGGACTCACTTGAGGGGAGATAAGGGGAAATCCTCAAATGAGTCCCATGAGGTTTGATCCCTAGACCACCGGAATATGAGGTGGGAGGCGATGGCACTATTCCACCACCTCAACCTTGTAATCTAGCTATTTCCTCTATATTAGAATACTTGATACTTGATACTAACACGCTAACACTTTCTAGCATGTAATTTTAGGGAGCATAATATACAAGGTAAAATGGATACAATTATTATTAATAAAAAATTGAACACGGGTCAACTTAATCACTCGACTTACTCGTGTTCAGACTTTTCTAATTTAGTATATTCATTTGTTTACCATAGCTATCATGCTCCTAAATTGTGTGCCAATGTGTTATGCGTCATTGTATTTCGAAAGGTGGAAATATTACTCCTTGGTTTCAATATAGTTGTTACAAACACTTTTAGCACAAAATTTTAATGGTAGTTAAAAAGTAAGAGTAACAAGTCGGCTAGGGTCCAACATTTGGAAAAAGAAACTTACCAAAAGAGGAAGTATGTTGCAACGAACTAAATTAGGAAATACATATAAAGAAAGATAAAAGACAACTAATAAGAGACAAAGAGAATATGTAATACTTTGCATTTATCAATACACAACTTTGACCATAAATATATTTTTAATAATTTGATAGTAAACTTACGAAGAATTGAATTTTTTTAGATTAATTTACACTGATAGTTTTCCAACAACATTTTGCATAAAATATTTGACTTTCATATATTAGTAGAAAATTGTGGTCAAAATTAGTGTATAAGTAAGGCAAAATTTCAAAAACCTACCTTTTATAACTATATTTTTTCAAAAAAACTACCTTTTAAAAATTTTCTTTCAAAAAACTACCTTATATAACAAGTTTCTTTCAATATACTACCATTTAACGTTTATATTTAATACTAATCAATGAATGACAATCGTCGTAGGTGCTGCTGCCGACGGGGTAGCGAGAAAAGAGGAGAGAAATGAGAGGGGAAGAAAGAAAAACAATTTACAGTGACTCAATTATTAGTGATTAAAACCCCATTTACAGTAAAAAAAATAGTATATTGAAAGAAATTTGTTAGATAAGGTAGTTTTTTGAAAGAATTTTTTTGAAAGGTAAAGCTAATTATAAAAGGTAGTTTTATGAAAATTTTCCTATAAGTAATAATAAAAAGTCAATATGTTGTATGTGGCTCTGTTTGGCAATACTACCTGAAATGTAGCTGAAACTGATAAGGTATAGCTAAAACTGATAAGGTGCTGAAACTGATAAGGTAGCTGATTAGTTTAACTGTGTGGCAGAACTAGTTGCATAAGTTGATTAATAATTTAAATTTTGTAATTTTTTTATTATATATATTTCAACACTAATTTTATTTCAATGTATTTAAATAATAAAATAACAATATAAATATTTGAAATCATAACTCACTTTTATTTCACTTTTAGCATGGATGACATGATCTCCAATTGAACAGAAAGCCATACTTTTATTTCATTGAGACATCTAAATTATCCATGCTTCTTATAAGCAGTAAAAAGACAGGATATCAAGAAAGCTTGCAAAGCATATAATGAATTGATGAAAATATCCCTTACGTTTTTATCAAGTGCCGTATAATTACATCAAGAACACCATCTATTTTGACAAGAAGAGATGCAACAGTAGAGGGAATCGAATACAAACAAGTCAAGAACGCAGTAGAAAATAAAGAATGAGGGAGAAACATTATTTTCCAAGATTTTAGGTACCTGATTTTAGGTACTTGATTTTCAAACGTTATATTTTTTACCTTGTCAATATCAGTCATTTAGGAACTGAAATTTTATTTTATATTTGTCCCAAATACACCTAATTCATTTTAGCAACTAAAAGTTTTAGCAACTTATCATTTTAGGCACCTAAAATACCTCCCCAAACAGAGCCACAAAAATGGAGATGGCCGTATATATTGATTGGTCATACACTTGCTACTGGCTGATAATTTGTCTATTCTCTTCTACGACACATATAGGATCGAATCTTATCTCTGTTACAAGGGAAAAAAATTCAAGAGTTCAGACACGTTGCACCTGAAATATTTTCTTTGATATGATGACTTGGAGACAATAAGAATACTGCGATTTAATTAACATGTTCTATGAACCCCAAGGTGATCTGATCTCAAGCTCAAAACTATACATCATAACTGATAACTACATAAAAGAACTCAAAATGTGGAACTAGCTCAAGTTCCCTCCTCAAGCTCGAGTTTTGAAGGTCATAGGATCAAATTTCCACGGAATTTATTTGAGCTAGAGGCGTTATAGAATGTTAGGCTTATGATGAGTAGTTATGAGTAGGCCTTGATTAGAGATGGCAGCCAAGAGATTTATGTACCAAGAAGAATACTCATTATATTTATTTAAGAGTTCAAATTGTATACTTAATTACATATCCTCTCCTAGATCAAAAGCTAGAATTGCGCTCTTGCTAGATAGAAATGATAACTTAATATGTTGTGCACAAAGTACAATAATAAAAAGGATACGATACATAGTACAATATTCATGACTAAAGCATCACACATGCAAGGTTTAACTTGAATGACATAGTAAATTGAAATTGAGCATTGTGTTTTTGTGTTCTTTATTACATAACAACGGCTTTAATTTGTAATATAGTAGATGCAATTCAAATTACTAGTTTATAATCTACGCAATGACGAAAGGGAGAACGTTGAGCAGGAACTCCTCATATATAGCTGTTAATGTATGCCTTGATTTTCGGTTCGAAGACGAAGAAGGAGAGAGGCTCGAAGCATCAGCACGGACGAGCGCAACCGAGCCCGGCCACGAGGAAGCAGCCCGGGCGGGCGGTGGAAGGCCCGGGAGGCCAGTGTAGCCCGGGCGGGCAACTGATAAGCTCGGGCGGGCCCTGCCGTTTTCCTACATTCTGCCTTCGAGGCAGATTGTCTTGGTAAAACCTGCACCGGGCGGGCAGGTAGTGGGCCCGGGCGGGAGCCCGGCCGGGCAGCTTGCCCTGTTTCGGGATTTTGCGATTTAATCCGGATTTTTCCGGGATTTAATTTTTTGGGTTTTGGGTCATTTTGTAAACTTAAGGATGTCATATATAAGGCATCCTAAAGTCATCTAGAACCCTAAGATTCAAATTAGCCACAAAAGATAACTCTCTCTCTCTCCTCCTCTCTCTCTTCTTCTCCATTGTAATTCCTCCATTAGAAAGGATAAAGAAAACTCCAAGGTTCTTGCTTGTGGATGTAGGTCAAGGTTGACCGAACCACGTTAAATCTTTGTCTCTCTTTATTGCTTACTTTTCTCACTTAAAGTTTTCAACTTTGCATTTATTGTTGAACTTGAAGTTAACTAGCAAACCCTAGGTCCTAGAAATTGCATTTATATCTAACAATTGGTATTAGAGCTTAAGGTTTGGGAGGTTTCTAGTTGATTTCTTAGAAGAATATGTCAACAATGAAGCTTGATCTTGAGAAGTTTGATAGGTCCATCAACTTTGGACTATGGCAAGTGAAGATGAAGGCAATCTTGATTCAAAATGGTGTTCACAAGGCTCTAGAGGGCAAGGTGAAGAAGCCTACTACTATGACCGAAGAGAAATGGGAAGAATTGGATTTGAAGGCCTTATCGGCTATATAACTTTGCCTCTCGAATGAAGTATTGAGGGAAGTTGCTAAGGAGGACTCGGCGGCGGGTCTATGGTTGAAGTTGGAGTCTCTTTACATGGCAAAGAGTGTCATCAACCGACTTCTACTCAAGAGTAGATTGTATGACCTTCGACTTAAGGAAGGTAATTCTCTTAAGTCTCATATTGATGAGTTTTATTCTATTGTGATGGATCTTCAAAATATTGATGTGACTTTGGATGATGAAGATTTGGCTATTTGGTTGTTGTGCTCATTACCATCTTCATACAAGCTTTTTAGGGAAACTATCTTGTATGGTAGAGATGATTTGAGTATTGATGATGTTAGGGATGCTTTGAAACAAAGGGAGTTGATTGATAATCAATTGACATCTAAATCGTCAAACTCTAGTGATGGCTTGTTTGTTAGGGGTAGATCAAATGAAGTTGCATCTACTAGTCAAGGTGGTAATGGTGGTAAGAATAGGGGGCGTTCTAAGTCAAAGAAGCCCAATTTTAATAGGCACAAGACTTGTAATTATTGTCATCTAAAGGGGCACATTAAGTCCGAATGCTACAAGTTGAAAAACAAGCAATCGGGGGATAGTAAGCCCGTGAAAGGCAAGGAACCCATGAACTCCGCCGATGTAAGCTATGTTGATTCCGATGGCGAAAGTGGAGCTTTGGTTGTTACTCATGATAGGCTCAAGAGCAAGAGTGAATGGATAATGGACTCGGGATGTTCTTTTCATGTGACACCCTACAAAGATATGTTCACCTCATATGAGGAGTATAATGGAGGCACGGTCACCATGGGAAACAATGCAACTTGCAAGGTGATTGGCATAGGGTCCGTGGATATCAAGATGTTTGATGGCACGGTTAGAACATTGTCCAAAGTCCGCCATGTCCCGAAAATGAAGAAGAACTTGATCTCTCTTGGTACCCTTGACGACAATGGGTGTAAGTACATAGCGGAAGGTGGAGTATTGAAGGTTATTAGGGATGCACTTGTGTTGATGAAGGGCATTAAAAGGGGAAGCTTGTATGTGTTACAAGGTTCCATGGTTAGTGGTTCGGCAAATGTCTCCACCGGCACTATGAGTGACGATGATACCAAGCTTTGGCATTTGAGGCTTGGTCATATGGGAGAGCAAGGAATGTCCGAACTTTGCAAGCAAGGATTGCTAGATAATGTGAAGCTTGGCAACCTTGGCTTTTGTGAGCATTGTGTGTTTGGTAAACACAAGCGGGTTAGCTTCAAGCCCGCAATACACAACACCAAAGGACCTCTTGATTACATCCATTCGGATTTGTGGGGTCCCTCTAGGAAGACTTCTTTGGGTGGTTGTAGTTACTTGCTCACAATAATTGATGATTTCTCTAGGAAGGTGTGGTCGTTCTTTCTCAAGCACAAGGATGGTGTGTTTGATGTGTTTCTTCAATGGAAGATTATGATTGAGAAGAAGACCGACAAGAAGATCAAGGTTTTGAGAACCGACAATGGCCTAGAGTTTGTTGAAAAGAAGTTCACTAAGTATTGTCTTGATGAAGGCATTGTTCGTCATAGAACTTGTGTTGGGAGGCCTCAACAAAATGGTGTTGCGGAGAGGATGAATAGGACTCTCCTAGAGAGGGCAAGATGTATGCTCTCCCAAGCCAAGTTGGGGAAGATCTTTTGGGCCGAAGCGGTTGCAACGTCATGCTATTTGGTGAACCGATCTCCTCACTCCGCCCTTAACTTTAAATCTCCTCAAGAGGTATGGTTCGGAACTCCTTGTGATTATTCTAATTTGAAAGTGTTTGGTTGTCCGGCCTACATTCATGTAAATGAGGATAAACTTGAACCTAGAGCTAGAAAATGTGTATTTGTTGGCTATGGTTTGGGGGTTAAGGGATATAGAGTTTGGTGTAAAAAATCTAGGAGGGTAATAACTTCTAGAGATGCTGTGTTTGATGAATCATGTATGATCACTCCGGAGAAGGAGCTTGCTATTTGTAATGATGTAGGTTCATCTCATGACACCGAGGAGAAGGTGGAGCTTGAAAGTGCTTCACATGATGATGCTCTCACTCAAGAGAGGCATGTTGAGGGTTCACCACAAACCCAACGCAAGACACTTGCTAGTGAGAGACAAAGAAGGCAAATCAAGCCTCCTCAAAGATATGTCGAGGAGTGTGACTATGTGCAATATGCTCTCACCGTGGCAAATGAGGTAGAGACCTTTGATGATCCATGCTCCTACAAGGAAGCAATATCTCTACCCGATTCAAGCAAGTGGTTGATGGCAATGAAGCAAGAGATTGAGTCTTTGCACAAGAACAATACTTGGGAGTTAGTTGTTGCACCTAAGAAGAAGATGATCATTGGGTGCAAATGGGTGTACAAGAGAAAGGAGGGTACACCGGATTCGGAGGTCCCGTCTACAAGGCAAGAGTTGTGGCAAGGGGTTTCACTCAAGTTGAAGGTGTTGATTTTCATGAAGTATTTTCACCGGTTGTGAAGCACTCGTCCATTAGAGTTTTGCTTGCCTTGGTAGCTATGGAAGACTTGGAGCTACACCAACTTGATGTTAAGACCGCTTTCCTCCATGGGGACTTGGAGGAGGAAATCTACATGAAGCAACCAGAAGGTTTTGAGGTTGAAGGGAAAGAAGAACATGTGTGCCATTTGGTGAAGTCATTATATGGGTTGAAGCAATCTCCTAGGCAATGGTATAGACGATTTAATTCGTTTATGTTGGCTCATGAGTTCACAAGAAGCTCCTATGATAGTTGTGTCTACTACAAAGAGCTAGTAAGTGGTTCCTTCATTTACCTTTTGCTTTATGTTGATGATATGTTGGTTGCTTGCAAGCATTTGATTGAGGTCAACAATTTGAAGAAGTTGTTGAGTAGTGAGTTTGATATGAAGAATCTTGGTGAAGCCAAGAAGATACTTGGGATGGAGATTTGGAGAGATCGATCTAAGGGGGTGTTGTACCTTAGCCAAAGGAGGTACACTGAGAAGGTTCTTGAGAGATTCTCAATGAGCAATGCAAAGCCCGTTTCTACTCCTCTCGGTTCTCACTTCAAGCTCTCAAAGGAGCTTTGTCCTCAATCCGAAGAAGAAGAAAGGGCCATGGTTCACATCCCCTATACTAGTGCCGTTGGGAGTGTGATGTATGCCATGGTATGTTCTAGGTCGGACATTGCTCAAGCGGTGAGCATGGTGAGCCGTTATATGTCAAGGCCCGGGAAAGGGCATTGGGAAGCTTTGAAATGGCTTCTAAAGTACTTGAAGGGTACCTCACACATTTGCTTGGAGTTTGGCCAAGATGCAGATGGTGTGGTTGGGTATTGTGATTCGGATTATGGTGGAGACTTGGATGATCGGAAATCAACTTCGGGTTATGTGTTTACCTTGGGAGGTACGGCCATGAGTTGGCAATCTTCGCTACAAGATGTTGTAGCTCTTTCAACTACGGAAGCGGAGTTCATGGCAATTACCGAGGCATTCAAGGAGGCAAAGTGGCTCAAAGGTTTGGTTGGGGAGATTAGCTCGTGTTCTAAGGAGGTGTCCGTATTTTGTGATAGCCAAAGTGCCATTCACTTGGCTAAGAACCAAAACACGTTCCATAGAAGAACGAAGCATATTGTTGTGAAGTACAACTTCATCCGAAATGTCATTGATAAGAAAGAGTTGACATTGAAGAAGATTCGTACCGAGGAGAACCCCTCCGACATGTTGACAAAGCCTTTGCCAACCACTAAGTTCACTTTGTGTGTGAACTTGGTGGGTCTCTCCTCTTGTTTGTTGTAGGCCCCTATGGAGTAGAGCCTTGGAGTGTGTTAGGTGTTTTTGGTGTTATTGGAGGTGTTTGGAGAAATTCAAGTCAAGGTGGAGAATTGTTAATGTATGCCTTGATTTTCGGTTCGAAGATGAAGAAGGAGATAGGCTCGAAGCATCAGCACGGACGAGCGCAGCCGAGCCCGGCCACGAGGAAGCAGCCCGGGCGGGCGGTGGAAGGCCCGGTCGGCCAGTGTAGCCCGGGCGGGCAACTAATAAGCTCGGGCGGGTCCTGCCGTTTTCCTACATTCTGCCTTCGAGGCAGATTGTCTTGGTAAAACCTGCACTGGGCGGGCAGGTAGTGGGCCCGGGCGGGCGCCCGGCCGGGCAGCTTGCCCTGTTTCGGGATTTTGCGATTTAATCCTGATTTTTTCCAGGATTTAATGTTTTGGGTTTTGGGTCATTTTATAAACTTAAGGATGTCATATATAAGACATCCTAAAGTCATCTAGAACCCTAAGATTCAAATTAGCCACAAAAGATAACTCTCTCTCTCTCCTCCTCTCTCTCTCTTTTTCTCCATTGTAATTCCTCCATTAGAGAGGATAAAGAAAACTCCAAGGTTCTTGCTTGTGGATGTAGGTCAAGGTTAACCGAACCACGTTAAATCTTTGTCTCTCTTTATTGCTTACTTTTCTCACTTAAAGTTTTCAACTTTGCATTTATTGTTGAACTTGAAGTTAACTAGCAAACCCTAGGTCCTAGAAATTTCATTTATATCTAACAATAGCCGAACACAGCTTTGCCACAATCAGCTTTTGGATGCAATGTCTCACTCAAACCCTGTCCAAAAACAAAATCATATCAGCATTAGTAAATAGTAATTGTATGATCTTCTTTTCTTTTATAATTGCAGCGATTTGACTTTTACATTATTCATAGAGTAACTTTGACTTTATATTTTTGCTACTATGTGTTGAGATTAAGCCCAAATCAACGTGTTGCAGTGGCATAGACCAAGCAAGGGACCAAGTTCCTGCAAAATAAAGTTGATGAACCAGGCCATAGGCCAAGAGGGGACCTGGTCCATATTGGTATGTGTAATGTTAGTTTCCCACGTAGTTGAAGAGATTTGTTCTCTTAGGGAATCTTTTTTGTTTTTGGAAAGATAGACTATTTTTTGGTAGTCTAGGTTATCTAGAATATTTTAGGAAGATAATATTGTGAGTTGTATATTTTCTATCTTTTTCTAGTTTCCTAAGAAGAGTAGTTTCCTGACTATGGGAGTAGTAGGAGATTTAGAATTTTTCTAGGGTTGTAGTTGAGGCCTATAAATATGGGTCCTTAGGGAGGGATTACGGTGTGTCTGCGCATGTGAGTAAGTGAGTTTATGCTTGGGTGGTAGTGTGGTGCTCCTAATTGTTGTTCAATAAAGGGGTTTATGAATAAGAAATTTCTTCCCTAATTTCTTGTGTATGTGATTATTTAATCTCTATTATATTTTCCCTAGAAGTATTTGCATTGGACTTGTTCTAGTCGTAAAATGTTAAAGAATACACTAATCAAAAGTATTATGATTCAAAGTAGTGCCACAACAAGTGTCCCTAAAGAAATGGGTCAACTAATAAAAAACAGAGAAAGTATGACTAACACAACACCTCAATCTTAACCACTAGGCCAAGACATCCTTGGTATATGTCTCCCCATTAGTTGATGATGCAATACAAATTATTGATTAGCATTATCAAGGTCACTACTGATAATATACATATATAAACAGTTGGTTGTAGATATAATGGTTAAGGATTCAACTTTTAAACTAGAGGTTGAAGGTTGAAACCTGATTAGAATGATTAATTGGATGTACTTATCATTAAGTATGTATAAAGTGATAAATCAAAGCATTGTTGGGAGGATTAGAAGTGGTCATACATTAATAGTTACATTTGTGTGCCCTACTTTTACTAGAAAACTAGTATTTAAGCCCAGCCTATGCCCCAGATAATTATAATTTTCATGTATTAATATTTTACTTTGAAATTATAATACTAAATATTACTTGGTTTATAGGTTAAGGCTTTAGTATATAAACTTGAAGTCATGAGATCAAATTTTATACCATGCATTTTCTAATTTTTTTTATTGTATGTAGAGTACATGAAGCAAACACACTAAGTCTCTAAGGGACATCGCCACTTGATAGAGTTCCTTATTTAGGAACGTCTTTTAATATATTAGTATAGATAGATTCATAGTACAATGATTAAAATTTAGTATAGCTTATTATTAGGTTAACTCATATATAAAGTGGTATCAGTTTTCTGAACTTACCTCCAGGTCTGGAGACACTTGAGCAATGGGAGAAATTCCTTAGGACCTGTTTGCAGCAATTGGTATTAGCACTTGTTCAGAAATAAACTATCATTAAGTAGTAATTACTGGTCAGTTTAGTAAACAATAAAGAATAATGATTAATGATGGTAATAGTATTCGATATATAGATAATTTCTTGATTAGTCTCATCATCTGATATCGTTTGTCCTTCCTCATATAGCTTACTAAATTGACCATTTTAGAAAAAAAGAAAAAAGAAAAAGTAGTCCTATAAAAAAGGAACCCATAAGACATAGACCTCGTTAATAGGCAAATGAAGTTGGTTCATTATGAGTTAATAACTGGTTGGGTTATTAGTGGTTCACCTTATTACTTGCGTGTTTACAACGGGTCATATCATGTGGTTTGTAGGTCAATAATGAGCGGGATATAGAAAAGTAAGGATATAAGTATGAGATATTAGAAAAAGAATGAGCACACGTGAAAACTTAATCATATCATACACGAATTTTTTACCCTAGCTATTTTTACCCTAGTTTTCTCTATTCCATATATATGCCTAACAATAACCATAGCCATGTATTAACCTTGTCCAGTAAAAGTACTCATCCATGTCCATTGAAGACTATTATGTTCAATATAATTCCTTTTAACATGACTCAAGCCTTACACCCTTTGGGCCAACATGTTCATTAACCAGGTTTAATTAGAGAAATATAGCTTAACCAAGGAACAAATGCAAAATTAATTCAGAACTTGACCAAATCCATAAAACAGGTCTAATTAATTGATGATCCAAATTTTGTCCTTGTGCTAGATTCGATATAGGTTTCTTTAGGCTATTTCTTGTAGCCTATCTAGTGTATTCTTTAAGGATTGGATTATGTTATGATCTTGCCTATATAAAAAAATTGAAGGTAAATAAGTGACAAAAAGGCTTAGAGGCTTATGTACCAATTATCCTCTTGTTGGAGTGGGTGAACTCATACATGAGAAGGTGGACAATCTGTTGGTATTATTAGTTACAGGTTGTAACTGATTACTAGTTAGTTATAGTTAGTTACTTAGCTTCTCTTATACGCTACACTAGATTGATATTGTTAGTTAGTTAGCTCAATCTTCCTTGTATAAATATAATCATTGATGTAATAATTCATTCATTGAGTAATAAACACAAACACATTACACTACATTTTTCTCTCTTCTCTCCTCTCTCTCTATTTCTCTCGCTCATTGAGTTCATCATAATTGTGAACTCTGACATGGTATCAGAGTGGATCAAATGCTGATTTCTGGAATTCCGCATTTCATCATCTCATATTAACTAAAAGATATGTTCATCATCATTTCAGGTTATTCTGAAACCTGAATTCTTTTGTTCTTCAATTCAATTTCTGATTTCTGATTGAATTCTTTAGTTCATTTCTGAATTTGATTGATTCATAAAAAAAGATTAAAATGCCTGAAAATTCATCTGAAAACTCTTCTCAAAACACTCAAAATAATCAAGATCCTTCACAAAATCCTAATTCAGTATACTTTCTGAACAATTCTGATGTTAATTCATCAAAACTGGTGAATTCTATCTTCAATGGAACTGGATTCAATGATTGGAGAAGATCTATGAATATTGCTTTGTCAGCCAGAAATAAACTATGTTTTGTCGATGGATCATTAACTAAACCAGTAGCAAGTTCATCAAACTTCAGATTATGGAGTAGGTGTAATGATTTGGTGATTTCTTGGATTCTGTATTCTTTAGAACCTTCTATAAGTCGAAGTGTGTTATATTTCAACACTGCTAGAGAAATTTGGCTTGATCTTGAGGAAAGATTCAGTCAAACATCTGGTCCTCAGCTGTATTCTGTTCAACAGCAACTTGGAGATATTACTCAAGGAGAAGATGAAAGTATAACTAGTTTTTTCACAAAGATTAAATTGCTTTGGGATCAGTTAGATGGATTGGATCCTTTGCCTTCATGTGAGTGTACTGGTTATGGTTGTGATTTGACACAAAAACTGGAGAAATCTCAACAGAAACAAAGGCTGATTCATTTCTTGATGAAGATTAATGAAAAATTTGTTCATACAAAGAGTACTATACTCATGATGAGTCCATTGCCAATTATTTCCAAGGCATATGGATTGTTGTTACAAGAAGAAACTCACAATGAGTTGAGTAATTTGAGTCTCAATCTGGTGAAGTTACTACAGCATTCACAGCAAATAGAGCAATGGATGCTAGGCCATTCTTTTCAAAATCTTCTAGCAGTGGTAATACCAAGAGTATTATGAGAAATCATTTGTTTTGTGAACATTGCAAAATGAAAAATCACACGATTGACAAATTTTGGAAGCTGCATGGTTATCCTAAGGATAACAAATACAAAGGGAGAAGAATTGCTGCTGCAGTTCAATTTGAATTCTCTGACTCCACTGAAGATTCTAGTGTTGTTCATGCTACTTTTACTCCACAACAACACAAACAGTTTCTACAATACTTGGAGAAACAACAAACTCAGAATCAAAATGATTCAGACTCAGCAATAGGACTGGCAGTAAGTTCTCAATTGTCAGGTAATCATTGCTTACTCTCTAAATATCATCATACTTGGATATTGGATAGTGGAGCCACTAATCACATGTGCTCAGATCTGCATATGTTTGATTTCTATACTAAACTTACTGCACCACATCCTATGATAACCATTCCTGATGGAACTAAAATGGAAGTTGAACATAAAGGTAACATTTCCTTGGGAGCCATTGTTGTTCTTGAAAATGTCCTACATGTACCAGGATTCCAATTCAACTTGATTTCTATTTCCAAGTTATGTCAAGATGCTGCTTATTCTGTATCATTTGTCAATGATAATTGCGTGCTTCAGGACCTTTCCTTGAACAAGCAAACAATGCTTGGTAAGCTTGAAAAGGGTCTTTATGTTATGGATGACAACACTAGTGGAAAAAAGCCCATCTGATGCGGTCAAAACCGGACTTACTGCTGCGGTTTTGGTCCGCATCAGGTGGGCTCGCAGCAGATTAAGAAAATAATCTGATGCGGTCTATGACCGCATCAGATTCTCACTACCTGATGCGGTTTTGCAAGACCGCATCAGATTTTGGGCTCAAGGAATTTAAAAAAAAAACATGCTTTGCACTGCAGGTCTGCAGCAACAAAGCAGGAACACCCAAACAACAACAATCCAAAGTAGTAACGAAACTTCAAAAAAATTCAGATCTAATAACAAACATTATACAAACTAAAAATGAATTCAATTATACAAAAATTATACAAACTAAAAATGTATTTCATTATACAAATATTATACAAACTAAAAAATTCAGATGAATATAACCAAATAAAAATCGAAAACTTATTCAAAAATATAAACAAAAAATCGAACAAAATACGGAAATTAAGAAATAAACATAAAAATCGAACAAAAAAAATCGAACAAAATCGAACAAAAAAAATCGACCAAAAAAATCGAACAAAATACGAAAATTAAAAACGAAAAAATATAAACCCAGATCTGGAAAAAAATGATGATGATCAAACGATTCGTGGTTCGTCGTTCGCGGTTCGTGCTTGATGATGATGAAGAATATGAACGATTCGTGGTTGATGATGAACGAAGTTGATGATGATGGAGAAAATGAACTGTTCGTCGTTCGTCGTTCGTGGCTCCAAAATCTCAAATATTTGAAAGAAAGAAAAGGGAAATGAGGGTTTGCAAATTCGTTGAGGAGGGAGGAGCGAGGAGGGATGATGAATTCGACGCGTTGCCATGATTCGACGACGGTGTTCGTGGGTTTGAGAGGGAGGAGAGAAGAGTAGATCTAATGAGGAGAGAGAAGAGAGATGGCGCCGTGGGTTTGAGAGGGAGGAGAGATTAGGGTTCAGTGAGGAGTGGAGAGAGAGAGGCATTAGGGTTTGAGGGGCGCCTAAGGAAATGGACGCCTAAGGGTTATGAGGCCACGAATTCTGGGCCAAGAGTTCTGGGCCACGAGTGTTAGTATCGGATTTTCGGATGCGGTCCCATGAACCGCATCAGGTTCATGAAAAACCGCATCAGATTTAAAATCTGATGCGGTTTTTTAAGGACCGCATCAGATTTTGTTTGCCAAATTTCCCTTCCATTTTTGGTTGATTTTCGGATGCGGTTTTACAAAAACCGCATATGTTACTAAGTGACATATAAGGTTTTTTCCACTAGTGCAAGCTTCTTTCACCTGCTGCTGGTACAGATCACAAGGTTGATCACAAGGTTGCTCTTTCAACTACTTGTTCTGCTGAAGTTGAAGAAGCCAAGTTATGGCATCTAAGAATGGGACACATGTCATTTGGTAGAATAAAGAATGCTAAAGGTCTTGATGTTCAAGGATGTATAGCTGAATGTTTTTGCAATATATGTCCTATGGCAAAACATACAAGATCTCCCTTCTCCACTAGTTCTATAAAAACCAATAAACCTTTTGAGTTGTTGCACTTAGATGTTTGGGGACCTTATGTCATTTCTGATCATCTTGGTTGTAATCAATTTCTCACAATAGTTGATGATTACACTCGAATGACATGGACTCATTTCATGAAATATAAAACTGATTCTGTTTCTATTATGGCTCATTTCTTGCAGTATGTAGAAACTCAGTTTGATATGAAAGTAAAGGCTATTAGATCAGATAATGCACCAGATCTCACTGAAGGATCAGTGAAAGCATTACTGATTAGTAAGGGCATTGTGCAATAGAAGAGTTGTAGTCACACTCCACAACAAAATGGTGTTGTGGAGAGGAAACACAAACATCTCCTTGAAACTGCAAGAGCACTATCCATTCAGTCTAAGCTTCCTGCTAGGTACTGGAACGAGTGCATTCTCACTGCTACTTTCTTAGTTAATAAAGAGTATTCAATTTTCTACGCCATATGAAAAACTTTTTCATACTCCTCCTGACCTTTCACTATTAAAAGTGTTTGGTTGCTTATGCTATATTGCTACTCCTATTGTTGCCAGAAATAAATTTGACAACAGAGCTCATCCTTGTGTGTTCCTAGGGTATCCACCTAGTCACAAAGCATATAAAGTTCTCAATTTAATCACCAATAAAATTGTTATATCTAGGGATATACAATTTCATGAAAAACATTTCCCTTTTCATCTTTCTTCCAATCCTAAACATACATATTCCATGCAATTTTTCCTTCCTGTTTCTACTACTGATTCTTTCACATTATCTCAACCTGATATGCTCCACAATATTTCTTCATCTTCAAATACTTCTACTCCTTCTACACCTCCTACTCCTCCTGTCTCTAATAATCATTCAATCTCATCTCCTGTTATTTCTCCTCAGCCTCCTCCTCTACCCAGGAGAACTTCTAGACAAACTAAACTTCCTGCTCATCTCCAGGATTTTGTTTGTTCTAATTCAGTTACACACTGGTGTAACTTAGTTTCATATACTTCTCTCCCTCACATAAAGCTGTTATTGATACTCAAACTAATTGCTTTGAGCCAACTACTTACCAAGAGGCAGCTGTTGATGCTAATTGGGTAGCAGCAATGCAAAAGGAAATAACTGCATTACAGAACAATGGCACATGGGATTTTGTACCTCTGCCTAAGCATAAGAAACCTATAGGATGCAAGTGGGTCTACAAGGTCAAGAAACATGCTGATGGTTCCATTGAAAGATACAAGGCTAGGTTGGTAGCCAAAGGTTTCACTCAGAATTATGGGCTTGATTATCAAGAGATATTTTCCCCAATTGTAAAAATGTCAACTATCAGGTGTTTGATCTCTTATGCTGCTAGTAAAAACTGGAATTTATTCCAACGAGATGTTAACAATGCCTTCCTTCATGGGCATTTACATGAAGAGGTATATATGAAAGTGCCAGATGGTGTTTCAGCTCCTTCAGGACATGTGTGCAAGCTTAAAAGGTCACTATATGGTCTCAAACAAGCATCTAGACAGTGGTTTGCTAAGCTTGTTGATGAGCTTCATTCTCAAGGTTTCATGCAGTCAAAAAATGACTACTCATTGTTTTTAAAGAAAGAAAATGGTGACATTACCATAGCTGCAGTTTATGTAGATGATATCATCATCACTGGTTCCAATGAAGCTGTAATACATAACATCAAAGATCATCTGCACACTACTTTCATTATTAAGGATTTAGGTGTTTTACACTATTTCCTTGGCATTGAAATCAGCAAAACCTCTGATGGTTATATTCTTACTCAAAGGAAATTTACCAAAGAGCTCTTAACAGATTGTGTTTTTGATCTCACCAAGGTTGCAGTCACACCTTTTCCTCTCAATTTAAAGCTCTCTCTTGATGATTCTTCACTCTTTTCAGATGCTGAATTATATAGATGTTATGTTGGGAATTTGAACTTCTTAACACACACCAGACCTGACATTGCCTTTGCTGTGCAATCTTTAAGTCAGTTCATGCACAGTCCAAGGTTAAGTCATGTTCAGGCTCTCACTCACACCCTCAGATATATTAAAGCTACAGCTGGTTAGGGTATTTTACTTCAAGCTACTAATCAGCTTTCTTTACAAGCTTTTAGTGATTCTGACTGGGCTGCTTGTCCTACTTCCAGGAGGTCTGTCACTGGGTATGTTCTCTTATTGGGCAATTCACCTATCAGCTGGAAGTCTAAGAAACAAGGTACTGTTTCTAAGAGTTCTTCAGAAGCTGAATATAGGGCTATGGCCCAAGCTGCCAGTGAAGTTACATGGGTTGTGAGATTACTTGAAGAGTTTGGTGTCACTGCTTTAAAGCCTGTTGTCCTTCATTGTGACAATCAATCAGCTATTCATATAGCTAAGAATCCTATTTTTCATGAAAGAACCAAACATATAGAAGTGGATTGTCACTTCACAAGAGATAAGGTTTTGGAAGGCCTCCTACAATTGAGCTACTTACCTACCTAGAATCAACTTGCAGACATATTCACTAAGATACTTCCTAGTATTCAGCACAATAATTTATCAAGCAAACTTGGCATGGTTCCTGGGTAACTCCTCCCAAGTTTGAGGGGGGGTGTTGGTATTATTAGTTACAGGTTGTAACTAATTACTAGTTAGTTATAGTTAGTTAATAGCTTCTCTCGTATGCTACACTAGATTGATATTGTTAGTTAGTTAGCTCAATCTTCCTTGTATAAATATAATCATTGATGTAATAATTCATTCATTGAGTAATAAACACAAACACATTACACTACATTTTTCTCTCTTTCTCTCCTCTCTCTCTATTTCTCTCGCTCATTGAGTTCATCATAATTGTGAACTCTGACACAATCTTAGTGCCAAAGCTGTGGTTGCAGTTACACAGCACAGACTGCAGCTCCATGTCGTCGTTGACACCATTACCGTCTCTATCCATCCGATTGTAGCACTCAATGACCTTAGGATCAGTGCCTGGTCGGAAGGCCGACGGCATGATCTCACAGAAGGGATCCTGCCCAAACACTGTCATACCTTGGCCGGAAGAAAATTGTGACCCCTTCTGGATCTTCATGGAGGAGCTACTGTGCATCATCGCCTGCTGCTGGTGCTGCATCGACGACTGGCGCTGCATCGAGCTCGACTGATGCTGCATCACCTGATGCTGCTGCTTGTGTTGCAGGGACTGATGCTGCTGGTGCTGCATGGATGAAGAATGGCGACCGTGTGCCAATGCTGATGATGATGATCCATACATTTATTGTTGGGATCCATCTTCTCAGTAGAGCCTTGACGGTAAGCTTGCATTTTCTCTCTTTTTTATGGATGTTTTCCCTCTTAATTTGGAGAAGGGAGTTTAAGGTGCTGTGGTTTGATGTTTGCTGACTAATGACTACATGATTATGCAGTAGAATTTTTTTTTTTTTTTTTTTTTTTTTGAGGGGGGATGGGGGGAGATGTTCTGAAGTATGTAAGTTGTGAAAGTGGTGGAATCCAAGCCACTTGAAAAAAAAGAAGTTACTCTATAGTATTTAATAGAAGTACCACCTCTGTTCCTTTCAATTTACACAGTTTGATTTCCACACTTGCCAACGCAAAGCGTTAACCCTTATGTTCAGCTACGAACACATAAAAATTACAAAAAATATATGTAGATACAAATCAAACAAGATAACACATGCCAATGTCTCTTCTTATGTATAAATCATATATGATGGTCAAAATGATTTATGTGAATAGTGTCAAAAGACAAAAAGTGTAGCTGAAAAAGAAAATGAGAGTGTATATATTTTGATTAGATTATAGATTTATAATTTTTATTATGACTATAATAAGTAATGATTTCAATGTTGACAAAATCTGACCACATATATCGAATTTTGCTACGTTTTGGTATATTAATGGTAATATGGTATAGATGGAGTATTCAAGATAAACCTCAATTGTTTTCCTAAAAGCTTATGTGACGACATTACAAATATATGTTATGGACGACAGAATATTCATTTGGCACTATCATTCCCCACAACCAACGATTCTGTCCTCATCATGATAAAAAGGTATAGCATCTAGTTCATCGATATCATATAAATTTTTTATCAACTTTGTAGACCAATCCTCATCTCGAATATAGCTAGTCAAATTATTCTATGGTTGGCTACCGATTGTTGAACTTGTAGTTGATTTTTAACGAGTTAGGAAGTTTAAGGTGGTAAATTTGGAAAAAAAAATAGTGATGATGTACAAAACAGTGTACTTATAAGGTGGTAACAACAGCAGAGAGTGATGGTTTAACGCATTAATGGCGTAATTTTAGGAGGGAAAAGTGATTTCTAGAAGTCAATTTAAAAAATCACTTCTTTTTCCGATTACCATTTATTGAGGTCCATTAAAAATGAATGGGCCACAAATTTTGGATTATTCATAGTGGCATTGTTTTAAGAATGTCTAAGAATTGGATTATTAAAATCCAATTTTCCCCTAAAAATTAAGTTATAATAATTTTTATCAACATATAATTACTCTTTTTTCCCATCTTTTCCAGCAACTAGAGTACGTCTTGACTGACCTCTGCGATTTGATCCCAGTTCCCAAATTCTTCCCTAGGCACTCAGATTCTACATTTGCCGAGTTGATGGGATAGGCAAGTAAATCTTGGTAATTCGCCCCCACAATAGAGATGGGTGCATCTCTTCAAAGTTATAAAAAAAAGTTGCTCATTTTGAATAAATTATACAACTTTGAGACTGGTTAGTGATTCCATCTTAAGATAAAGGATGGCCTCTAAGGCCCTGTTCTTTATGACTAAGAGAATCTAAACTAAACCAAACTGAACCAAACTTAACCGAGAGAAACTAAAATACAAAGAGTAACTAAACTGAACAGAACTTAACTGAGAGAAACTAAAATGCAAAGAGTTAACTAAACTGAAAATAAGTCCCCACATCAAAAAAGCAAAAAATTGTAAGAAAATCTATAGATCACAGTCAACATATTTCGTGTAAGACCGTTTTATACTATTGAGATCACAGTCAACATCATCATAATATCAAGCGCATTTTTTAACTTTTAATGAAATTTTTTAAATTAAGCAATGTGAACTATATGCAAAAATCAATCTTCTGCCACCTTTATCTCTATCCACACAAACCTGCTACTCAAATATCAATTTCATTTAAGCCCTTTAACAGTGATATAATCTTGTAGCAAAAACTTTTTAGCTACAAACTATTTGGGCCCAATATTCCCTGGGTTCGGCTCTTGTGAGGAGGACCAACAAACCCCCGGGTAGGGGGCAGAATGGGACGTACATGATGGTTACCCTCACCCCAAGGTGCCTAGGGATCTCAAATAAGGGGCAAAAAGGCTTATTGCCTTAAAAGGCAACATAACCAAACAGTCTCCCTGAGGCCCATCCTATCAATGTTCCCTTTATGGGAATCCACAACACTATAAATACCCAATGTCTCATCAATGAACAGGTAACAGATTCTAGACCAACTACTCAATACTTACAGTTAAGCATCCTAACTGACTTGAGCGTCGAAGGAGCGATCCCGGAAATACCCCCGGGGTAGTCTAACTTTCATTCTTGCAGGTCTCAGCGGTACCATTCGAGCACTCGGCTATTCTCAACGGTCATCGGCCCTTAATATTGACCAACTCCCCCAACTCACAAGTTTTTACCCGAAACAGGTTGGCGCCGTTTGTGGGGAGTGCTAAACAAAAAGCCATGGCCAATGCTCGAAGACCCCATCGAGCCCAGCAACCTCCAAGCTCACCACCTCGAGGAGGGAACCCCCCTCCCGAGGTAGCAGATGAAACAGCGGGCGACCTTCGTAGGGCTCTTGTGCTCTCGGAGAGCATCAACATATCCTTGAGGAAATAGCGCCTCGGGAGGCAGCCATCGCAGCAAATCGTGGACAACCTCGAGAAAGAGGAACCCTCCCTCGATTGGAGCAACCTAACCAAAATCATATCACCTAGCAGGACTTGCAGCAGTTGGCAGAGCGCCTCAGCGACAATCTCGAGCGGAGTCTTAGGGCCCTCTTTTACAGCCTCCAGAACGGAGGAGAGGGAACATCCAATAGGCCTCCTGCCCCACGACTCTCTATGGGGCAGGACGGACGCAACCCTCCCCTCGACAACCCAGTTCCATAAGCGTCAACTCGAGCCCCTCGAGCTCCTCCCCGAGACCCCCCTAGCCGGAGGGATGCCCGGCACATCATCAACGAGCGATCTCTCAGGTGCGGTAATTGAGATGCCCGCGAAATGCTCGATGAGCGCCGGGCTCGCTCGAGACAGGAGGGGGAGGCACCCCCGAACCATAGCCAAAGACGGGAAGGGTCTCGACAGCGTGAAAGAGGACCCCGGGAGCATGACGAGGAGGAGGCTAGCAATTCTGAAACAAATGGGGAGTCTAACGCCCACTTCGGGAACCTTGGATATTAGTCTTCCAAGACATCATTTGTATTGTCCTAAATAGTATAAATTGCTCTAGACATAATAATTATTGTATTTTATGTTTTTCTTATTTATGGGTATTTTTTCTAGATGATTATTGATATTAAAAATGCTGAAAATTTGGCAATTTTAAAGAATTTAGGCCTGGGTCCTCCAGACCCTAAGGGTCTGGGCCCGGGTCCAATTTTCCCAGACCCTTAGGGTCCGGGTCTACAAAAAAAATTAGGGTCCTGGTCTAGGGTCCGGCTGGACCCAGCCCAGACCCGACCCTTGCCTATCCCTACTCGTCATTCACACTTTTGTTTTCTCGATGGTTATTCCGGATTCTTTCATATCCCTATTCATCCGGATGACCAAGAGAAAACCACTTTTACTTGTCCGTATGGGACATTCGCATATCGAAGGATGCCCTTTAGTTTGTGTAATTCCCCATCTACTTTCCAAAGGTGTATGACAGCAATCTTCTCTGACATGCTAGAAGATTCTATTGAGGTGTTCATGGACGATTTTAGTGTGTGTGGTTCGTCTTTTGACACATGTCTGGTTAATCTTGAGTGTGTATTGAAAAGATGTTAAGAGACGAACCTCGTCCTGAGGAGAAAAGTCACTTTATGGTCGAGGAAGGCATTGTCCTTGGGCATAAAGTGTCAAAGAAGGGCATTGAAGTGGATCCGGCAAAGGTTTCGGTTATTGAGAAGCTTCCGCCACCGAATTCGGTGACGGGAGTTCGTGCTTTCCTTGGACATGCGGGTTTTTACCGGCGTTTCATCAAGGATTTTTCTCAGATAGCCAAACCATTGACGAATCTACTTCAAAAGGATGTAGATTTTGAGTTTCATGAGTCTTGTATTAAGGCTTTTGGAACTTTAAAAAAGGCCCTCACTTCTGCCCCATTGTGCAAGCTCCGGATTGGAGCTTGCCTTTTGAACTGATGTGCGATGCTAGTGACTTGCAGTGGGCGTTGTTCTTGGGCAACGCAAGGACGGAAGGCTACATGTCATAGCCTATGCAAGTAGGACCTTGGATGATGCTCAACGGAATTATGCAACTACGGAGAAAGAAATGTTGGCCGTAGTTTTTGCATTTGACAAATTCCGGTCTTATTTGACATGCAACAAAGCTATTGTGTATACGGATCATTCTGCGGTCCGTTATCTGATGAGTAAGAAAGATGCCAAGCCTCGGCTCATTAGGTGGGTGCTTCTTCTTCCAGAGTTTGATTTTGAGATGAAGGAGAAAAAGGGGACGGAGAATGTGGTAGCTGATCATCTTTCTCGTCTCCCTCTTGATGAGAAGGTCTCGGATCCTGACGAGACCCCTATTGAAGAAGCTTTGAGAGAAGAAGCACTATTCGCCATTCTGAATAATGAGATTCCATGGTTCACGGACTATGCGAACTACTTGGCTTGTGGGATTGAACCTCATGGGTTCAATTCTCAACAACGGAAGCGATTTTTCAAGGAGGCTTCGAGGTTCTATTGGGATGACCCTCTCTTGTTTAAAAAGTGCGCCGATGGTGTTTTTAGAAGGTGTGTACCCAATCATGAGATCAATTCGGTGTTGAATCATTGCCATACTTTGGCATGTGGAGGGCATGGTGGAGCAAGCAAAACTGTTGCTAAGGTGCTCCAATGTGGTATGTTTTGGCCATCATTGCAAAAAGATGCTCGTGAGTTTATTTTGAGCTGTGATAGATGTCAAAGGAGTGGCGGCATCACGAATAGACATGAGATGCCTCAACAAAGCATTTTGGAGGTTGAGCCATTTGATGTATGGGGAGTTGACTTTATGGGCCATTTTGTCCCTTCTTTGGGCAACATGTACATCCTTGTTGCGGTCGACTACGTAACTAAGTGGGTTGAAGCCATTGCCTCCCCCACCAATGACCACAAGGTTGTGACTAAACTCCTTAAGAAGATCATCTTCCCGAGGTTTGGAGTACCCCGAGTATTGATAAGTGATGGCGGTTCACACTTCGCCAAGAAGCAATTGGAGGCCATCTTGAAGAAGTACGGGGTGAATCATAAAGTCGGACTTCCTTATCACCCCCAAACTCAAGGCCAAGTTGAAGTTTCTAACCGGGAAGTGAAGAACGTCCTTGAGAGAGTGGTAAATAAAACAAGGAAGGATTGGTCTTTGAAGCTAGATGATTCTCTTTGGGCTCTTCGCACAACTTTCAAGACGCCTATAGGAACCACTCCCTACCGCCTCGTATATGGCAAGGCTTGTTATTTGCCGGTGGAACTCGAGCACAAGGCTTGGTGGGCAATCAAAGAGCTCAACATGGATCTTCACTTGGCGGGAGATGCTCGGAAAGAGAAGCTAGCTGAGCTTGAAGAACTCCGCTTCGATGCATATGAGAGCTCGAGACTGTACAAGGAGCAAACAAAGAAATGGCACGATCACCAGATTCAGCAAAGAGACTTCCGGGTTGGAGACAAAGTCTTGTTGTTTAACTCAAGGCTAAAGCTCTTCCCCGGAAAAATAAAGTCCAAGTGGTCGGGACCCTTCCAAGTGTTGAAGACTACACCTTATGGAGCCTATGAGATTTTGGGCGAGAATGGTCCGTTTTTGGTGAACGGTCAAAGATTGAAGATCTACCACGATAATCAAGCCATCGGTTCTGTTGGTTTCTTGATTCTTCGCTCGCCCGAGCGCTACTCTTGAAGAACATATCCTTTTAGTCAAACTAATGACTTAAAACAAGCGCTATAGGGGAGGCAACCCGTTTCTCTTTTTCTATTTTCATTTTTAGCCTAGATTTTTGTTTTACCAGCTAACAATGAGCATTCATTTGAGCTTGAGAGGATTTTGGCAGATGAAATGGTGCGCCCGCACCATTTTGTCTGTAGTGGGTGAAAAGAAACAGTAAGTTTGGTGCGACCGCACCACTTACTGGTGCGCCCGCACCATTCAAAATTTTTTCGGACGAATGGTGCGCCCGCACCATTCAGTCTGTAGTTGGTAACAAACACAGTAGCATTGGTGCGCCCGCACCTACAACGAGGTGCGCCCGCACCGTTCAAAAAAATTTCGGAAATTTTGGACAGTGCGCCCGCACCACGTAGAGGTGCGCCCGCACCAATTACCCCGCAAAGTTCAAGAGGAAGCAGTAAGTTTGGTGCGCCCGCACCACTTATTGGTGCGCCCGCATCAAACCCGTCTGAGGCCAATATCACGGTTTTTTCTTTTTTTTTGGCACTCTCACTTCTTTTCTCTCATATTTTCGAACCATCTCTCTCACTCACTCACTTTCTCTCACTTCCACATCTCTAGATCCGGCGACCACCAAGGCTTTCCGGCGACCTCCGGCCACTTTCTCACCGGAAAACTCATCTCTTTCCTCTCTACAACACTCAAGTGCATCAAATTTGGGGCTTTGGCAAGATTTGGATTTCTAGGGTTTCAAAATTGGGGATTTTCATCTCCAAGTTGGTAATCTCCTTCCAATCTCTTGTTTTTCATAGATAATCTTGTTATTTGGACTACAAGTTTGTTTTCTTTTTGACTGCATGCTTGTTTTTCTCCTAGCTTTGGTTTGTTCATGAATTTTGCCCAACTTTGTGATTGGTGTTGTGATGAACTAGTTTAATTAGTTGTTCTTTGTGCAAATTTCATAGTCTATGAGATTTTTGTGAACTAAATTAAACTATTTGAAATGATTTGTTGAGCAAGTATTGATAAACATGTTGTTGGATTGTTGATTGTGTGAGTTGGAGAATTGTGTGAGTTTGATTGAATTTTCGGATTAGAATCGAATTCTTGCTTGTTAGCAACTTCGTTGCTATTGATTGTGGGATTTATGTGCTGGTAGTTTTTTCTTTTTAGGTTTTTGTGTGTTTTTAGTGTGGTGATTTGTTTGACCAAAGGTTTTGAAGAGTCCCTCTGTTACGGCCACGCCCTTTGTTTTTCCCCGTTTCAAAGAAAATCTTTTTCACATTGTTTTTAAAACAGCACTATGGGAAAAAAAAGTGGCGAAGGATCCTCCTCCAGGGCTAAGAGAGCTAAAACAGGGTCCTCCTCGCAAGGACCCTCTTCTAGCTCTAATCCCCCTCCTATCTACCCTCTCAAATTCTCAAATGCTGCACACCGTCAAATTTTTGCTCAGCTTTCGAACGGAACTTTGTGACCCACGAAGTTCTATGACTCTGGTACTTGCCGGTACCTTAAAATCGACACGATAGTAAGGGAAATGGCAGGAAATCTGGGGTTGTCGAACTTCCTTCAAGTTCGGGAACCTACTTATGACCAACTAACTCTTGAGTTCTTGAGTTCGTTGAACATAAGTAGGGAGCAAGAATCCGGTGCTCTGACAATTCAAGCTCATCTATTTAATCAAGTCAAAACACTATCTATTGACGAGTTATGCGAAGCATTTGGGACGGACACTATTGCCCCATGTGATGCCCCCTATTCAATAATTTGGGAGGGTTACAATGAACAAGAGTGGTGGACCAAGATCACTGATGGCACCACTCAGTTTCGGACGAATTCGTCCAAGGCTTCTGAGATTATCCATCCTGCTCTCCGCTACTTCCATAGGATGTTGGTTTACACCTTCTTTCCTAAGCAAGAAGTCGGGCAATTGAGAATGGAGGAGTTGTTGGTTTTATGGTTGGCCACTGATGAGGCCCACCATAACGCCCGAATCAACTTTGCAGCTATCTTCCTTAATCGATTGCAAGCTGAGAATGGAGGAGTTGTTGGTTTTAAGGGGGGGTACTACGCTAGCTGGGGAGATCATTTGTGGGGGAATGATCACCCGGCTAGCGTCTTATCTCTCGTTGGATGATGACCTCGCCTGCTTAGAAGAAAGCGTGCCAACTGTTGGTCAGTCCAACTTATTGGATGGCGCGGCCCTTCAGCAGATGAAATTTCTGCGTGGTTTTTCTTAAGACCAGTTGCATTTGGCTAGTGGGAGGGAGACCCTACTGTTATATGGACACTGAGTTCAT
The DNA here is from genome assembly GCA_947646795.1 of Beta lomatogona. Taxonomy (NCBI): domain Eukaryota; kingdom Viridiplantae; phylum Streptophyta; class Magnoliopsida; order Caryophyllales; family Amaranthaceae; genus Beta; species Beta lomatogona. Next base: position 4,061,720 of record CANSNZ010001065.1, on the reverse strand, counting down.
TTGGAACCCCCCGCCTGACTGTAACCGATGGCGAGTTCCCCCTTCCCCTATTGACCCAGCACATTGCGCTGATATAACCTACCTTCAGTCCACCACTGTGGAGAGGATACCGAGGGCTCCCAGGGTTCCGAGGTCCGAGCACCGCAATCCCGTGAGTGATGCGGCCGAGACCTCTTCCTCCCAGACCTTTGATATGGCCTCCGTCATGGCGGCCATAAACCAGATGCAGGCCACTCAAGCAGCCAACCACCGCGCGGTCACTGCTACCCTTGATGGTATCCGCACCGACCTTGACCATGTGTCTCGCGTGGCTTGGCGAACTCATCTCGCCAATGTCCACTTCGGACATGAGGCTCCCTTCCCTAACCACCCCTACTACCCTCCTGCTTTTTACCCTCGTGACGGGCCATTCGAGGAGGTACCTTTCCGCCCCTTCCCCCACTACCCGTCTTACTATCCCGACGGGTATCCAGGCGCGTTCTTCCCTTCTAACCCCCTTCCCGATGGGGGCAATGATGGGAACTCTTAGGTGCTCCTTTTGACCCTCCTCCCCCTCCCAACTTTTGCAACTCCGAGCGCGGAGTTTCGCTTAAGCGTGGGGGCCCTTGCATGCATGCCTATGTTTTTGGGAGTTTGGGGTCTTAGGTGGTGATTTAGGCGAGGTTCTATTGGTTGTGGGTTTGACTTGGTGATTGGTTATTCTTCTTGGTCCTCTTCCCCCACCCCTTTTTCATCCAAATCACCCTTGTATAGCTTGTTTTTGATAGTTTATTATTAGCTTGTTTTTAGAAGTTTGTTTTTAGCTTAGTTTTGGTAGTTTGTTTTTGGTATTTTTGCATTGCATAAAAAAAAAATTGCATTTAGGGAAGCTTAGTTGATGTATGATTTGTGGCTAAGAGTGTTCATAACTTGATTGGAAGACCTTCTTTGCATTTGACTTGATGATTTTGGAAGCCTCGTTGTGACGTTAGATGATCTTTGAGATCGGTGACTTTTGGTAGAGTCTCTTTGAAACTAGGCGAGTTGGTTGATTGGATTGCCTTGTCCCTTGTGCGGTGAACCCCGAAGGAGGGCCAAGAACCTCGTAAGACTCATCTACAACCCTCACCATTGATCACCTAACTTGTGACTTGCATTTTAGCTCCCCAAGATTGCATAAGACCGAGCCTATAGAAGAATGATTTAGGGCGTTTCTTTTTGCTAGAAATAGGAGCTCAAAAGCCAAAAAGCCTTTATACCTACATAATTGTCCGCTTCTCAACCCATTTGAGCCTTTCTATCCTATTTTTGCTTAACCCTCATAATAAGTCATGGCCAAACTTTCCCCAAAGTGGAGTACATGTCTAGTTTGTCTGGAGTTGAGTTATTTTGATACTGAGTCTTTGGTTGAAAGTGAATTGTTGTGCGTGTATTATTGCAAAAGTTGAGGAAAATTGTGAGAAAGGAAAGACAAAGGAAATAAAAGAAAGAAAGAATGCTCTTAGTGCTTCATTTGGATTTCTATTAAAAAGAAAGAAAGAGCAAATTTATGTGTTCAAAAAGTGAAAATCAATGTTTCAAAAAGTAAATCAAAGTGATAATCAAAGATGTGCGAGATTTCGATTTGAGTTGGTGTTTGGACTAGCTTGGGGGAATTTTTACCCCCTATTGTGTACTCTACTTTAACCTTTTTGCACCACATTCCTAAATTGTTATCCACACCTTTTAACCTAGCCCCGTTACAACCTAAACAAAGTCCCTTTTGACTTCTAGATTGGACTTGGTCGATTAGTAGTGGCGGGTGAGATTTTGTGCAAGTCATGATGAGGGTCATCAAAATGTGGTAGAGGCGAGCTATTATGGTTGAGCATCCCTAGGGAGGAGTCAAACTCGGGACTTGGAAGTGAAGAAGAGTGAGTAATCACTTTTAGAAAGCCTATTTTCAAGGGGACTCGGTTGATCGGTGGATTAGATCCCTTAAGTCACTCTTGTGCTTCCTAATCATCTTCCCTCTTGTGTTTGGTTGGTCTCCTAAATCTTGTTATGAACTCATTTAGCTTGCATGTCGTATTTGTAGCTTTGCTTTTAGAGCATTTAGATTAGTTTGTTGCATGATTTTTCTTTTTCCTCTTTTTCACACCTCTCTTCTTTCTTTCTCATTCTTGGTTTACTTGAGGACAAGCAAAATGCTAAGCTTGGGGGAGTTTGATAAGTGCGTTTCTAACGTACTTTATGAGCTCTTTTTTGGTTTGGTTTGATCCTCTTTATACCCTTTTCTTCCCTCTTTCTTCCTCATTTCTCTCTCTCTCTCTCTCTCTCTCTCTTTCCTTCACTTGATCATTGTTGATCATTGTGACATTTCGCTAGATTTTCGGTCAATTTTGACTGGATTTCTAGTACATTTGCTTTCACCGTGTTTTCCCATGCTTTGATTGCAGGTATGATCTTTTATAAGGTCAAGAGTTGGGAGATACGGTAATAGGCGGGAGTTTCGAGGAGTTTGCACTCGCGAAAATGGAATAAAGGAAGCTTGACTTGAGCTCCATGGTGTGCCCGCACCCTCTTAGCACTGCCCGCACACATCGGTGCGCCCGCACTAGCTCATAGGTGCGCCCGCACCGCCCACGAATTGGGCATCCTTATTGTCAGTCAGTTAGGTGCGCCCGCACCATATCATAGGTGCGCCCGCACCAATCAGGTGCGCCTGCACCTTCCCAGCGAAATTTGGCCATCTGAGTCAGTAGCCTTGGTGCGCCCGCACCACCTGTTTCCGCGAGAAAATTGTATTTCTCTTAGGCATTAAAAACAAGAGTTTTAGTTTTTTGGAACTTATGCTTTATTTTAGAGTTCAAATAATATTATTAGGGCTTACTTTAGAGAGAAAAACACTTAGTTTTGGATCAAGATTTGAGAATTCTAGATCATAGTTTGTGATTGCTACCACATTGAAGGTATATTAATTCAATTAGTTTCAAAGTTTCAGTTTTTATTATCTCTTTTCATTGCTATTATTTGTTCTTCCCTTTTATTAGATCAACTTTATTATAGTTTCATAATTGTTATTTTAATTAGACTAATTATCTCTTAATCATGTTTAGCCTTAGATTAGTCATAGATTTTGTGTTTAATTGCCTAGAATCCATGATTAGTGAGTAGTTTCTTATCTAGGGTTAAGGTGAAAGTATGGATTAGGGTTTAAATGTATTGTTAATGTGATTGTGATGATTTAAAGACGTTTGTGCATTGATCTTGGTGTTTTGAGACCTTAGGATAGATATTGATCACATTTATGCTTTGGTACTTTGAATTCAAATGTTCTTAAATCGAATTTTGAACTCTTTTATCATCCCCAAGAATCAACTTAATTTCTAGGCCAAGATATTGGATAGAAATTAAGGGGATCCTTTACTAGGGGTTTTCCGAATTTATCGAATCTCTTAATCAATTGACTAAAGACCATTCGAGAGAGGATTTAGTTGATTGATTAAGTGATTATTCTCAAGGACCATTCGAGAGAGGACTCGAGTATTTTAGAGGAAAACTAAACCTTGCATAATCGTCTCCGTTACTTCACAATCGCATTAACATTCATTGTCCATTCTTATTCATATGAGTAACCTCAACTCTAGTGTCTTCCTGTCTGATTCATTAATTCAAGTTATTTGCTAGTTCTTGTTATTGTTTGGCATTAGTTGATACTAAATCATTTTAAACCCCCCAAAACCCTTCAATTAAGTAATTTAGACTTGATAGACTTTAATTAATCCCATTTTCCTGTGGATCGACCCTTGACTTGCCTTTACTACGTTCTTAGTAATTGCTTGTTAGGTTTTATAAATATTGTTTGAAAAGTGATTTTTGGTGCCTTAACGACATACTAAAAACCTCTTATCATCCATACGTTGTCAAAGAAGCATACACTAATGGGGCATATAAAATTATTGACGCCGAAGGATTACGTATAGGGCCAATCAATGGCAAGTTTCTGAAGCGCTACTACTCATGAAAATTGAGAGCATTGTTCAACTCCTAAGCAAGAGGATAAACTGCATATGTTGAAAGAAAATATACGTAAACTTGAACTACGTTGGCTTGATCTTGTAAAAGTGATTCGATAATTCTTTTGCAAGTACGTAGGCAGCTTGGTTAACAAAAAAAAGTACTCAAGTGCAGCCACACCAAAAAATATTGCAATCATTGCAATACTCCTGGCCCGCAAGAGTATAAACTGTGAACAGCGAAACAAAAAAAAATGCAATACTAAAAATAAAAAATAAAAAAAAAAATATACAAAGTGTGTCCATCTTATTGCAAATATGAATAAAAAAACATAAATTGTATGTGCACACTATCTATAAAATTAAAATAAAAAAAAAACACATGAAAAAAAAGGAAATCATTCTAAGTCTATGTATTCTGGGTGAGTGAGTGACGACTGGAGCTCCAACAACCGTCTCTTGCCCTCATCAAGGTCGCAGATCTTATCAGTACTTAAAACAGGGGTAGCTGCTAGATCACTCAAGGCTTTCTTGTGGTCTTCCACCTTCGCTGCAAGTGATGTTAAAGTGATCCCCTTGGCCTCCAAGCTATTTGTCAAGTGGTTTGCCTTGTCACGCTCTTTCTCCAGTTCAGTTTCAAGCTCCATGATCTTGAGCTTGTTGGAAGATTGCTCTCTTAGAAGTATCAGACGCTCTGTCTCGATCTCATCATAATCAAGCTCAGCCTTCTTAAGCGCTTCTGTCCGGAGAATGATCTTCTCTTTTACTTGTTCGGATCGTTGACATTTTTAAGCAGCCTCTTCTAAAGCAAGATGATCTTTGACCGCACTAACATAGGATTCTATCTTGCGCTTCAAAGGGTTAGGATTTCCTTTAAGATTTTCAATACCCTCGTATAGCACTAAGGCTTCCTCATGTTTCTTCGCAACCTCGTTAAAGGATGATGCTTTTAGTGTTTCCAAATATTGCATACCCATGTCTTGAATCGCCTTAGCAAAGATATTTCTCATCAAGGACCCAGATGGGGGCATAGAGGTCGAAGCACTAGAGACATGAACTCCAGGTGTCTCAATGACAAGAGCTTCTGCAGCTTTGGCATGAACATCCGACAGTCTTGCAGTCCCCTCAACGGATGGATGATTGTGAATAGGAGAGGAAGTCTTAGCAGATCCGTCTATACTCTTGCAAACCAAATTCCTTGCAAATCTCAATTCCTTCCCCCTTCTAGGAGTCACTTTCGAGGGAAGCACCATTGTGGGATGTCCTGAGTTGTCGGGAATATCCATAATGTTCATTTCAAGGTTGAAGTCATCTCCCTAAATAACAAAAACAATAAAAATTGATTAAAAAAAACCAAAAAAAAAAAGTGTAAGGGAGAAAAGGTCTACTAAGGGGAGATCCGCAACAACATGAAATGATTCAGGCACTCCATCAAAAAAACTATCACATCTCAACCCATGATCCTCAAGCACACAATCAGGAGATTTTCTTTTCCCCTAGCGTTGATGTTTGAAATCCATATCTGACTCTGCGTCCCATTGCTGGGATTTGGACTCATTGCCTGTCTAGATCCTCCTGCCCTATGTAAAGTATCATTGTTAAGGTAGTCGCAGGTACCTTCAGGATTTGAGTTATTCTTTGAAGTTGGATTTTCTACAAGCTGATGTTCACTCCTGTTAGGCTTAGAAGAACTAGATCCAACACTTGAATACAATATGTTAACCTTATTCCTTAGGTCTTTAATAGACACTCTGGGCCACCAATCACGGAATTCTAAGGTCTTCAATTGACGCCAGTCTAATGAGCATGCAGGGACGAAAAGTTTGGCTGACTACCCTGAAACAATAACAACCTCCAGTATCTCAAAGCTTCATAATAAATTACGCTTCGAGATTCAACATCGCGACGAGGCGTGCCAGGGACATCTTGAACAAAGCCAAACTGTCTGCTAAATCGATAGGGAAAATAAGGCTCAACGTGAAAAGAATCACCCAAACGTATGGCTAGATAGGCAGAACGAAGAGAGACCAGGTAGCTGAAACTTGAAACGTCAAGTTCACCATCGTCAAAATATAAGCTATTTTTGTTTTTGTTCAAGATGGTGCACCCCGCTTTCGTCTTCCTTCCATCATGGATGAGTTCTCGAGCATCAACTTCTTTGAAACACTTAGCTCCTTGAGTCCCCGAAAATACGGTCATCAAAGGACCTGGTGGGGAAGGGTCTACATCATGGTGGGTGCTGAAGTAGTACGCTAGCCAACTATATAAGTATTGCGCCGGGAAGAAAGATCCAGAATAGGCAGGCTTTGAAGACGCGGAAATTGCATTCAAACCTCTGTAGATACTGGCAAGTACAGGTGCAGCAAGACTAAAAGTCGTACCCCGAGCCATCAGAGTAGCAACTTCAAAGGTATCGGGCCTAATAAGTCTATCTTCACTTTCAGGAAGCACAAAAACACACAACCAACAAGCCAAGAAAGCTGCGGTATAAGTAGTCTGTCTTCTAACATCAACAGAGACACCAAGAAAATCAAGCATGGCAGATTCTTCTGTTGTCCATTCAGTCGACCGAGCTCTAAGCTCACCAGTGGGATTATGAGTAAACTTCGGGCGAGAATCAGAGTATCTGCGTCTCTTCACGGGTGCTCCATACGTGATTTTTCTCTTATACCAAAATTGTATCCACTGTTGAGTAGAAACTTTATTCCTTGATTCAAGTTGCTTGTTCAGATGATGATAAGCATTAAGTAGGTGTTCGTAAGCTTTAGAGATAAGACGATCGCCATCCTCACCTCGCGCCCTTATGATGTTCAGATGAGGGGTGGCTTCATCATAAATCTCTCCGACAATGGGCAATCCACCGAGTCGGTGGAGGTCCCACAAGGAAATAGACAGCTCACCTGCCACGGTATGAAGCGTGTTGGTAGTAGGACACCAACTCTCACAGAAAGCACGCAGGATGCTAGTATCCCTGTCATAGGAGTAGAGTGAAGCGTAGACGGCGTTATAAATGCCGCAATAGTCAAGAGCTTCGCGAAAACGAAATAAGACATCTTCAGTCCATTCCAATACCCAGGAATGAAAGAGAAATCTCCAATTATTCTAACAACTTGGGATCCCCATTTCACAGAGTCAGAAAGAATAGAGCGACCGAGCAAGGGAAGGCAATCATCAGTAGTAGGTTTGTCTTTTAAGATGCTATGAAGCTTATAAACAGTTGACGCGTTGTGTGCACCAAGAGGAAGCTTGACAGATATCTCACTCAGGAAATTGTTCTTGCACACTAAAGTTTGAATGCCCTCAGGGCGACGCAGTGAGCGACGGATGACCATATTAGTGCCTGATCTGGGATCATCTCTTTCACGATCAACAAGAGCAATGTAGGAATATTTATCATCTTTGAATTCTTTAATGAACACCATCCTATAAAAAAAGGAAAGGAATGACTAATAGAGAATACAAAAAGGGGGGGGGGCAAATGTCTCAGCTACATGATCGTCGCCATTGATTCTCTTTGAACACACTCCAAAAGCGTCATCTTTAGTTGCTAGGATAAGCTCAATTAAGCAATTGGCGTAGCAACTCCGATGGATCATCGCTGACCCATCGCGATGAACACTCAAGTAGAGGACTTGATTGTCTTCGAACACACTCCAAAAGCGTCATCTTTAGTTGCTAGGATAAGCACAATTAAGCAACTTGCCTAGCAACTCCGATGGATCATCGCTGACCCATCGTGATGAACACTCAAGTAGTGGACTTGATTGTCTTCGAACATACTCCAAAAGCGTCATCTTTAATTGCTAGGATAAGCACAATTAAGCAACTGGCCTAACAACTCCGATGGATCATCGCTGACCCATCGCGATGAACACTCAAGTAGTGGACTTGATTGTCTTCGAACACACTCCAAAAGCGTCATCTTTAATTGCTAGGATAAGCACAATTAAGCAACTGGCCTAACAACTCCGATGGATCATCGCTGACCCATCGAGATGAACACTCAAGTAGTGGACTTGATTGTCTTCGAGCACACTCCAAAAGCGTCATCTTTAGTTGCTAGGATAAGCACAATTAAGCAACTGGCCTAACAACTCCAATGGATCATCACTGACCCATCGCGATGAACACTTAAGTAGTGGACTTGATTGTCTTCCGATGGCAAGTGTCGAAAAACTTTGTCACCTGCAAAACGTCACAAATAACACTTGCACAACAAATAAAAATGTTGTACAAAAAAAATAGGACTCAAGGGGTGTAACAAAAATCTTCACCTCACAAGTCTTGAGTTTATGGTAGAGCTGATCAACTCCAGCCCGGCCCGCGGGCCTGGCCCGGCCCGGCCCGGTTTTTGGGCGGGCTTTGGACAAGCCAAAAAACACTTTTTAGTCTAAAATTTAGGCCCGGCCCGTTTTGGCCTGCAAAAGTCCGCTCGGCCCGGCCCGAAATACCGGGCTTTGGGCACAAATTTTTGGCCCGGATTTGGGCCCGGCCCGGCCTGCACAATGGGCAAATTTTTTTTTTTTCGCGGCCCGGCCCATGATCACCTCTAGTTTATGGTGATGTTTCCACGGCAAATCTAAAAGTTCAGTATCTCACAAAATCTGATGTGCTGCAGGTCACATAAATTATGTCAAGATTTAATTCTATTGCAAAAAAAGAAAGATATTTCAGCACTTAGGCCCTGTTCTTTTGAACTTATTTTGGCTGAACTGAACTGAACTTATTTTATTTTTGCTGAACTGAACTTATTTTTACTTATTTTTGCTGAACTGAACTTATTTTTGCTGAACTGAACTTATTTTTACTTATTTTTGCTGAACTGAACTTATTTTTACTTATTTTTGCTGAACTGAACTTATTTTGGCTGAACTGAACTTATTTTTGCTGAACTGAACTTATTTTTGCTGAACTAAACTGTATTAACATAATATTATCAATACTCATTATTATAATAGTCAATAAATATTAACATAATATTATCAATACTTATTATTATTATTTTTTTATTATTTTATAATAATAAATAATAATAATAAATAATAATAAATAATAAATAATAAATAATAATAAATAATAAATAATAAATATAATAAATAATAAATAATAAATAATAAATAATAAATAATAAATAATAAATAATAAATAATAAATAATAATAATAATAAATAATAATAATAATAATAATAATAATAATAATAAATAATAAATAATAAATAATAAATAATAAATAATAAATAATAAATAATAAATAATAAATAATAAATAATAAATAATAAATAATAATAAATAATAAATAATAAATAATAAATAATAAATAATAAATAATAAATAATAAATAATAAATAATAAATAATAAATAATAAATAATAATAAATAATAATAATAATAACAATAATAAATAATAGTAATAATAATAAATAATAAATAATAAATAATAAATAATAAATAATAATAAATAATAAATAATAAATAATAAATAATAAATAATAAATAATAAATAATAAATAATAAATAATAAATAATAAATAATAAATAATAAATAATAATAATAATAATAATAAATAATAAATAATAATAATAAATAAAAAATAAAAGAATAAAAAAATAAAAAAATAAAAAAAATAAAAGATTAAAAGAATTAAAAAAATAAAAAATAAAAAATAAAAAATAAAAAAATAAAAAAAATAAAAAAATAAAAAAACAAAAAAAATAAAAAAATAAAAAAATAAAAAAAAATAAAAAAAATAAAGAAAGTAAAAAAAATAAAAAATAAAAAATAGAAATTCATCATTATTATAATTATAATATTAATAATAATAACAATATTAATAGTAATATTGAAAATAAAAATAATAATTACAACATTAGATAAAACTGTACTTATTTTTGCTGAACTGAACTTATTTTTGCTGAACTGAACTTATTTTTACTTATTTTTGATGAACTGAACTTATTTTTACTTATTTTTGCTGAACTAAACTTATTTTTACTTATTTTTGCTGAACTGAACTTATTTTTGCTGAACTGAACTTATTTTTACTTATTTTTGCTGAAAATAAGTCCAAAAGAACAGGGCCTTACTTTGTGACATGTTCACATATGGTGAAGCCAAAATATTGCATGAAAAAAAATGACACATATGATATGGTGATTAGTATGACACAATCCATATATGAATGCCAGTTTCATAAAAAAAAAAAAAAAAAAAAAAAAAGAGGTGAAGCTTATGCATATTTCTAGATATGTGGCAGGAAGATGAAATTCTTCCTATGTGATAAATATGATCACAATGTATAATTGTCGTATGGAAAGCCATGATTCTTTTTACATCTTTAATGATGTTAGAGAATAAAAAAAAAATCAAAAGCATAGTTATCTTGATTAGTCATACAAACGACAACTGATCAAGAAAAATATCATGCTTGGCGTTGTACCAAACCGAAGGCATTAAAAAAAAAGCGAAGTGATCTTGATTGCTGATGATGATAATTCATGCCAAGACAATCAAAAAAAAGAGACGCAAAACATGTATTGCATGTGTTACAGCATGAAAATCAATGATTTGAAGGGAAGAGAAAAAAAAAAATTTGCTCTTTAAAGTGGAATAGAATATGTGGTTGTAAAAAAAAAAAAAAAGGGAAGAATTGAAACAACTGGGTATGTGAAAATAAAGGAGCGCAGCTATCGAAACAAAAAAAATTTGCATGTTTGATTGTAGGCATGAAGGCTGAAGCATCAGATGAGACGATGCAGATGAATATTAAGCAATATATAGAATAACATCCATTCAAAGTCTTAAGACTTATTGGACAAGAGGTTGGACAGTTCGTGTGCTTTGACGAAGGCAAGAAAGAAAGTCAACCATTATCACCATGCTAATTGCACTAACATTGGTCATCAAGAAAATCTAGAAAGATAAATTATTAACCTGTTGAGTTGTGATGCCGACAATTGATGGTGGGTGAAAGAATCCAAACTAAAGCGAAAAAAAAAAAAAAACAAAAGCAAAGCATTAACTGATGAGTTCATCGGTAGGAAAGAAACGTGTACAACAAATTTTAGTTTGTTAAGCATGACTGGTCATTAATGCCAACAAAAAAATTAATTAAGGAAAAAAACAAAACTACAAACACATGGCAGTGATAGAAGCCAAAGTCACTACTTTGTATACCTTTCACGGATGATACCGATGATGAATTATACAAAAGGCTTTACGAAAGTCAAAAGGAAGTAAAAAAAAAATCGCCCACCTGTGAATTTCAAGGTTTTGATCTACAGTGGGAGTAAAAGTATGGAGGTGTGCGTCCATATAAATAAGACGTTGTTGGTGATAAAAAAAAACCTAATACTTATTCGATTAGGATTATTTTTCCGAGTCTAAGACTTAATAGAGTTGTAGGTGGTTTATAACTCTATGTAGCAAATCTTAGCAGCACGGTGATTGTCACCTAATTGCTAAACTAAACTCAAATTTGTCGAGACCTCGTCATACCAAAACACAACAAGTCGTGTACATGACATGGTCTCGAGGGGGCAATTTGTAGAAACTAAATTTTTTTTAGTGTTTTACATTAAAATAAATTAATTATTATTGAGCTAAAATAAATATATAATTAGCCCAATTTAAATAATTTAGCCCACTCAAGTAAGATATCCAAATTAAACAAATATAATTTGGGTTGTAAATATTTGGGCCAGTCCACATCACTAGTCCAAACAAGATACTCAACTGGCAAAGGTAAAAAAGACTTCCAAGTCATAAACAGGCCCAAGCCCATAAGCTACCAAGTCCATGAAGGGATCTTCATTCCCTATAAAAAGACATCACCTCCTTCAGTTGAGGGGACCAGAAATCATTATTCTCAAGAGCTCATAAATCTCTTGGAATTCTCTCTGCAAATAGTCAACAAGCACATCAAATCTGTGCCGACTGTTCAGATACACTCGAACATATTCGACTGAGATTCAAGCTTTCGTCAGCCCTCATTCGAATACACATAAACAAAATTCAAACTCAGGTTGACGTTGACCAAACGTCATCCCACATTCAAACTCCGGTTGACATTGACAAAACGTCATCCCACATTCAAACTCAAGTTGACGTTGACAAAACGTCAGTCTACACTCAACTCCCCGTCGACATCAACACGTGTCATCTCCAGCTACGGAACATAATCAGAGGACTTAGTTTATTTTTATTATAAACTGTTTACAGAGATTGTACTCAATACATTTATTGAAATATAATTTCTTTGTTACTTTGTTTCCTGTCTTATATATATTTTGACTCGAAATTTGTGTATAAAAATTTTGGCACCCCCGGTGGGAATATCTCTGCCTCTCATCTCTGTTTCGTCATCAACAACAATTCTAAGAAATGGCCTCAAGCAAGAACATCTCTCAATCTCTTGAAAACTCTGCAGACACCCCGCGAAAATCTATGACGTTAGGTGACTTTATGGAAGACATGAGTCTTGATTTTCACAATAAAATAATGAAGAAAGGTGTTGTCAGTGCTTCTGTTATGGTGACCTCAGTTAAAACAGTTGAGGAACAACTCGCTGAAATGAACATCTTACTCCAAAAATTAATAAAGGACGGAGAGGAAAAGCAAGCTCAGATCAGACTCCAAAACGAGCAAATTGTTGCCCTCCATGAGAAACTTAGTAGAATCCCAGTCGACGCATCATCAAGCCAAGGTGGTGATGATGGCAAAGACGAGAGGGGTGACAACCCTCACCTTCCACCAACAGCTCGACAACTCGAATTGTTGATAGCTTGTGCTGTCAAGAATCAACTTGGGGAAAGTTCTCAAGGAAGTCATCACTATGTAAAGCCTTATACTAAGAGAATTGATAAGCTGCAAATACCTTTTGGCTACAAGCCCCCAAAGTTCAACAATTTGATGGGAAAGAAAATCCTAAGCAACACATTGCTCACTTTGTAGAAACATGCAACAATGTTGGTACCACAGACGATTTCCTCGTCAAACAATTTGTACGTTCTCTTAAAGGGATGGCCTTTGATTGATACACAGATCTACCCTCACAATCCATCAATAGTTGGGATCAAATGGAGGAAGAGTTCCTAAACAGGTTCTATAGCACTCGACGTATTGTCAGCATGGTTGAGTTGACTAAGACTCACCAATGGAATGATGATCCCGTCATTGACTACATTAATCGTTGGTGTGCTTTGAGCTTGCAATGTAAAGATCATTTGTCAGAAACTTCTGCAATGTAAAGAGTATAAATTGCATGCCGAACAAAACAAAAGAAAACTTCTAAGCAAGAGTATAAACGGCACATAAAAAAACCATCTCCCAAGCAAGAGTCTAAACTGCACACGGAAAATTCTAACTCCCAAGCAAGAGTCTAAACTGCACATGAAAAAAAAAAATCTAACTCCCAAGCAAGAGTCTAAGGCCCTGTTCTTTTGGACTTATTTTCAGCAAAAATAAGTAAAAATAAGTTCAGTTCAGCAAAAATAAGTTCAGTTCAGCAAAAATAATCAAAAATAAGTTCAGTTCAGCAAAAATAAGTTCAGTGCAGCAAAAATAAGTTCAGTATTACTATTAATGTTGTAATTATTATTTTTGTTTTCAATATTACTATTATTATTGTTATTATTACTAAATATTATAATTATAATAACGATGAATTTGTAATTTTTTTTTATTTTTTTTATTTTTTTATTTTTTATTTTTTTATTTTTTAATATTTTTATTATTTATTACTACCTCCGTCCCAGAAAGATCTGAACACTTGTTGGGACACGTAGTTCAAGGTGATAAGTTGTAGTGTGGTTATCAAATGTTATTTTATTTAAAAAGTAGATGTGATAAGAGTTGGTGGGGTATTTTTTATTAGATGAGAGAGAAACTTGGGTAACTTTTTATTGATAAAAGGTGGAGTGTGGGCCAAAGATATGTAAGAGCAATAACATATTAATGGTGGGACCATGCCAAAAACAGAAGTGTTCAAACTAATTTGGGACAAACAGAAAAAGGAAAGTGTTCAGACTATTTAGTAATTATTATTTATTATTATTATTATTATTATTATTATTATTATTTAGTAATTATTACTTATTATTATTATTATGTATCATTTATTACTTATTATTTATTATCAATTATCTATTATTATTATTATTATTTATTATTATTATTATAATTATTATTACTATTATTATTATTATTATTATTATTTATTATTATTTATTACTATTAATTATTATTTTTTATTTTTTATTATTAATTATTTATTTATTATAATAATAATTATTATTTATTATTAATTATTATTTATTATATATTATCTATTATATTTTATTTATTATTTATTATTTATTATTTATTATTAATTATTTATTTTAATTATTATTATTTATTATTTAATATTTATAATTTAATATTTATTATTTATTATTATTATTAATATTATTTATTATTATTATTAATATTATTTATTATTATTATTATTATTACTATTTATTATTAATATTATTTATTATTATTATTATTATTTATTATTAATATTATTATTATTATTATTTATTATTATTATTATTATTTACTATTTATTATTATTTATTATTATTATTATTATTATTTATTATATTATTATTTTTTATTATTGTTATTAATTATTTATTATTATATTATTTATTATTATTATTATTATTATTTATTATTATTATTATTATTATTATTATTATTATTTATTATTATTATTATTATTTATTATTATTATTATTATTTATTATTTATTATTCTATAATTATTTATTATTATTATTATTATTCATTATTATTATTATTTATTATTATTATTTATTTATTTATTATTATTATTATTATTATTTTATTATTATTAATTATTATTATAATTTTTATTTATTATTTATTATTATTATTTATTATTTATTATTTATTATTTATTATTTATTATTTATTATTTATTATTTATTATTTATTATTTATTATTTATTATTTATTATTTATTATTTATTATTTATTATTTATTATTTATTATTTATTATTTATTATTTATTATTTATTATTTATTATTTATTATTTATTATTTATTATTTCTTATTTATTATTCATTATTTATTATTTATTATTTATTATTTATTATTGATTATTTATTATTGATTATTGATTATTTATTATTTATTATTTATTATTTATTTTTTATTTTTTATTATTTATTATTTATTTTTTATTTTTATTTTTTATTTTTTATTTTTAATTATTTTTTATTAATTATTATTA
Source organism: Beta lomatogona (assembly GCA_947646795.1). Lineage (NCBI taxonomy): Eukaryota > Viridiplantae > Streptophyta > Magnoliopsida > Caryophyllales > Amaranthaceae > Beta > Beta lomatogona. The sequence goes on along the minus strand of CANSNZ010001065.1, from coordinate 4,046,463 downwards.
TTTTTTATTATTTTTTATTTATTATTATTATTTAGCAAGAATAAGTTCAGTTCAGCAAAAATAAGTTCAGTTCAGCAAAAATAAAATAAGTTCAGTTTAGTTCAGCCAAAATAAGTTCAAAAGAACAGGGCCTAAACTGCGCACGGAAAATTCTAACTCCCAAGCAAGAGTCTAAACTGCACACGAAAAAAAACTATCTCCCAAGCAAGAGTCTAAACTCCGCACGAAATATTCTAACTCCCAAGCAAGAGACTAAACTGCACACGAAAAAAATCTAACTCCCAAGCAAGAGTCTAAACTGCACACGGAAAATTCTAACTCCCAAGCAAGAGTATAAACTGCACACCATTAAAAAAAAATCTAACACCCAAGCAGGATTCTAAACTGCACACCAAAAAATTCTAACTCCTAAGCAAGAGTCTAAACTGCACATCGAAAAAAAAAATTATAACTCCAAAAGCAAGAGTCTAAACTGCAAGCAAATGAAAAACGTAACTCATAAGCAAGAGTATAAACTGCCACCAAAAAAAAATTCTAACTCCTAAGCAAGAGTCTAAACTACACACACACACACAAAAATGCAATACTCCTGGCCCGCAAAAGTCTAATCTGTGAACGGCAAAACAAAAAAATTGCAGTTGTTGTAGCACTCCTGAACAACAAGAGCAATGTAGGAGTGTTTATCATCATTGAATTCTTTAATGAAGACCATCTTGAAAAAAAATAGAAAGGAATGAGTAATAGAGAATACAAAAAAAAAAGTCAAATGTCTCGATTACATGATCGTCGCCATTGATTGTCTTCGAACACACTCCAAAAGCGTCATCTTTAGTTGCTAAGATAAGCACAATTAAGCAACTAGCCTAGCAACTTCAATGGATCGTCACTGACCCATCACGATGAGCACTCAAGTACTGGACTTGATTGTCTTTGAACACACTCCAAAAGCGTCATCTTTAGTTGTTAGGATAAGCATAATTAAGCAACTGGCCTAGCAACTCCGATGAATCATCGCTAACCCATCGCGATGAACACTCAAGTAGTGGACTTGATTGTCTTCGAACACACTCCAAAAGCGTCATCTTTAGTTGCTAGGATAAGTACAATTAAGCAACTGGCCTAGCAACTCCGATGGATCATCGCTGACCCATCGCGATGAACACTCAAGTAGTGGACTTGATTGTCTTCGAACACACTCCAAAAGGATAATCTTTAGTTGCTAGGATAAGCACAGTTAAGCAACTGGCCTAGCAACTCCGATGGATCATCGCTGACCCATCGCGATGAACACTCATGTAGTGGACTTGATTGTCTTCGAACACACTCCTAAGGCGTCATCTTTAGTTGCTAGGATAGGCACAATTAAGCAACTGGCCTAACAACTCCGATGGATCATCACTGACCCATCGCGATGAACACTTAAGTAGTGGACTTGATTGTCTTCCGTTGGTAAGTGTCGAAAAAATTTGTCACCTGCAAAACGTCACAAATAACGCTTGCACAACAATAAAAATAGGACTCAAGGGGGTGTATAACAAAAATCATCACCTCACTAGTCTTGAGCTTTTGCAGGACTTCAAAGATAGCCTAGAGAAGTTCAATTTCTCGGGAAATTTGATGTACTGCAAGTCAAACAAAGTATGTCAAAAATCCAAACTGATGAAAAAGAAAAAAAATCACAAAAGCAATTCCGAATACACTAATTCCACGAACACGTATGAGGATGTTCACGATTATGATGTCATAGGAACAAAAAAAAAATCTATGAGAACAAACGAAAAAAATTTGAAGAGAAAAAAAAAACCAAAAGACAAGTAGTACATGACTGGTGACGAAAATTGATGATGATAATTAATTATAAAAAAAAAAGTGTGACACACATTGTATGATTTGCGTCAACGGCTCAACGCTATGTTTATCGTAATGCTCGAAGATGATCGACAAATTCAGCATACTTATATTATTTGATCAAGTTCATGAATCAAGATATATTGCAATCACAATCTCATCACTCTAAAAAAAGGGAGTATGGTAAAAGCATCATACGACGTGAGATATTGTCTAGTTATCATACATCATGATTGATGAAAGAAAAAGAAAAAAAGAAGAAGACTTTTAACACTGCTGGATTTTCGATGATAATCAAGCATGATGGATTAACACATGTGTTTTAATATTAAATAAACATTCACAAATTAAAGAAAAAAAAAAAAGAGGAAAAGTGCAGAGTATACCCCTCTAGTCTCTTGCTGGACGCAAATTGAGAAGCCTCTGACTTCTTTATAATTTTGATATATGATGATGGCACTTCAACACTATCAGAGTATCAGCATAAATTAAGAAAAAGGGAGTCAATATTGGTGAACTATACAAAAATCCAAGGAAAAAATAACAAGGAGACGGTGGTTTACCTTAATTCGATAAAGGGACGTGTGCTAATGTGTAGGTTAAAAATAAGGTATGTCTATTTATAAATTTTGGTGAAGGAAAAAAATAACCTAATACTTGTTCGATTAGGATTATTTTTCCGAGTCCGAAACTTAATAGAGTTGTAAGTAGTTCATCACTCTCGGCAGCAAAGCCTCACAACACAGTGACTGTCACCTAATTGCTAAACCAAACTCAAATTCGAGACCTTGTGATCACGATTAAACACTTCAAATCGTGTACGTGACACTGTCTCGAGGGGGCAATTTGTAGACACTAAAAATTTATTAGTGTTCTATAATAAAATAACTTAATTATTATTGATCTAAATAAATATGATTAGCCCAATTTAATTAATTTAGCCCACTCAAATAAGATATCCAAATTAAATCAAATAAATATAATTTGGGTTGTAAATATTTGGGCCAGTCCACACCACTAGTCCAAATAAGATAGTCAAATGGCAAAGGTAAAAAAGACTTTCAAGTCATAAACGGGCCTAAGCCCATAAACTACCAAGTCCATGAAGGGATCTCTATTCCCTATAAATAGACCTCACCTCCTACAGTTGAGGGGACCGGAAAATCATTATTCTCAAGAGCTCATAAAATTCTCTTGGAATTCTCTCTGCAAATAGTCAACAAGCACATCAAATCCATGCCGACTGTTCAGATACTCTCAACACATTCGACTGAGATTCAAACTTTTGTCAGCCCTCATTCGAATACACCCGAACAAAACTCAAACACAGGTTGACGTTGACAAAACGTCATCCCACATTCAAACTCAGGTTGACGTTGACAAAACGTCATTCTACACACAACTCCACGTCGACATCAACACGTGTCATCTCCTGCTACGGAACAGATTCATAGGACTTAGTTTATTTTTATTATAAACTGTTTACAGATATTGTACTCAATACATTTATTGAAATATAATTCTTTGTTACTTTGTTTCTTGTCTTATATATATTTTGACTCGAAATTTGTGTATACAAATTTTGGCACGCTTGGTGGGACTATCTCTGCCTCTCATCTCTGTTTCGTCATCAACAATAATTCTGAGAAATGGCCTCAAGCAAGAACATCTCTCAATCTCTTGAAAACTCTGCCGACACCCCGCGAAAATCTATGACGTTAGGTGACTTTATGGAAGACATGAGTCTTGGTTTTCACAATAAAATAATGAAGAAAGGTGTTGTCACTGCTTCTGTTATGGTGACCTCAGTTAAATCGGTTGAGGAACAACTCGCTGAAATGAACATCTTACTCCAGAAATTAATAAAGGACGGAGAGGAAAACGATGCTCAGAACTCCAAAACGAGCAAATTGTTGCCCTCAATGATAAACTTAGTAGAATCCCAGTCGACGCATCATCAAGCCAAGGTGGTGATGGCAGCGAAGACGAGAGGGGTGACAACCCTCACCTTCCACCAACAGCTCGACAACTCGAATTGTTGATAGCTTGTGCTGTCAAAAAATCAACTTGGGGAAAGTTCTCAAGGAAGTCATCACTATGTAAAGCCTAATACTAATAGAATTGATAAGCTGCAAATACCTTTTGGCTACAAGCCCCCAAAGTTTCAACAATTTGACGGGAAAGGAAATCCTAAGCAACACATTGCTCACTTTGTAGAAACATGCAACAATGCTGGTACCACAGACGATTTCCTCGTCAAACAATTTGTACGTTCTCTTAAAGGGATGGCCTTTGATTGGAACACAGATCTACCCTCACAATCCATCAATAGTTGGGATCAAATGGAGGAAGAGTTCCTAAACAGGTTCTATAGCACTCGACGTATTGTCAGCATGGTTGAGTTGACTAAGACTCACCAATGGAATGATGAGCCCGTCATTGACTACATTAATCGTTGGTGTGCTTTGAGCTTGCAATGTAAAGAGCATTTGTCAGAAACTTCTGCAGTCGAAATGTGCATCCAAGGCATGCATTGGGATTTGACCTACATCTTGCAAGGGATCAAACACAAAACATTTCAAGTATACCTGATCAACTCCAGCCCGGCCCGCGGGCCTGGCCCGGCCCGGCCCGGCCCGGTTTTTGGGCGGGTTTGGGCAATTATTTTGGGCCCGCGGGCCCGGCCCGGCCCGGTCAAATTTTTTTTTTTGGGCGGGCTTTGGACAAGCAAAAAAACACTTTTTAGCCTAAATTTTGGGCCCGACCCGTTTTGGCCCGCAAGATGGGCACTTTTTTTTTTTGCGCGGCCCGGCCCGGTGTTTGATCAGGTCTAATTTCAAGAACTAGCAAGTAAAGCGCACGACATGGAGCTCACAATTGCTTGTCATGGAAATGAATCAGACTCATCTGACGCATCAAGAGAGGATCCGTCGACGCCATGATTGTGAAAATTATTCTAAGTGAAAGATCTAGGGGGCATGGAAACAAAACCTCATGGATACAAACAAAATAATACTTCTCCTAAGCAAGAGGGTAAACTGCAAGTCAAAAATTCTAACTCCTAAGCAAGAGTATAAACTGCATGCCGAACAAAACAAAAGAAAACTTCTAAGCAAGAGTATAAATGGCACATAAAAAAAAACTATCTCCCAAGCAAGAGTCTAAACTGCACACGGAAAATTCTAACTCCCAAGCAAGAGTCTAAACTACACATGAAAAAAAAAAATCTAACTCCCAAGCAAGAGTCTAAACTGCACATGGAAAATTCTAACTCCCAAGCAAGAGTCTAAACTGCACACGAAAAAAACTATCTCCCAAGCAATAGTCTAAACTGCGCATAAAAAATTCTAACTCCCAAGCAAGAGACTAAACTGCACACGAAAAAAATCTAACTCCCAAGCAAGAGTCTAATTTGCACACAGAAAATTCTAACTCCCAAGCAAGAGTATAAACTGCACACCAACAAAAGATTCTAACTCCTAAGCAAGAGTATAAACTGCCACCACTAAAAAAAAATCTAACTCCCAAGCAAGAGTCTAAACTGCACACCAAAAAATTATAACTCCTAAGCACGAGCCTAAACTCCACATCGAAAAAAAAAATCTAACTCCTAAAGCAAGAGTCTAAACTGCAAGCAAACGAAAAACGTAACTCATAAGCAAGAGTATAAACTACCACCAAAAAAAAAAATTATAACTCCTAAGCAAGAGTCTAAACTATGCACACAAAAAAAATGCAATACTCATGGCCCGCAAGAGTCTAAACTATGAACGGCGAAACAAAAAAATTGCAGTCGTTGTAGCACTCCTAATCAACAAGAGCAATGTAGGAGTGTTTATCATCATTGAATTCTTTAATGAAGACCATCTTGAAAAAAAAATATAGAAAGGAATGAGTAATAGAGAATACAAAAAAAAAACTACTCAAATGTCTTGATTACATGATCGTCGCCATTAATTGTCTTCGAACGCACTCTAAAAGCGTCATCTTTAGTTGCTAGGATAAGCACAATTAAGCAACTGGCCTAGCAACTCCGATGGATCATCACTGACCCATCGCGATGAACACTCAAGTAGTGGACTTGATTGTCTTCGAACACACTCCAAAAGCGTCATCTTTAGTTGCTAGGATAAGCACAATTAAGCAACTGGCCTAACAACTCCGATGAATCATCGCTGACCCATCGCGATGAACACTCAAGTAGTGGACTTGATTGTCTTCGAAGCGTCATCTTTAGTTGTTAGGTAAGCACAATTAAGCAACTGGCCTAGCAACTCCGATGGATCGTCGCTGACCCATCGCGATGAACACTCAAGTAGTGGACTTGATTGTCTTCGAACACACTCCAAAAGGGTCATCTTTAGTTGCTAGGATAAGCACAATTAAGCAACTGGCCTAGCAACTCCGATGGATCATCGCTGACCCATCGCGATGAACACTCAAGTAGTGGACTTGATTGTCTTCGAACACACTCCAAAAGCGTCATCTTTAGTTGCTAGGATAAGCACAATTAAGCAACTGGCCTTACAACTCCGATGGATCATCACTGACCCATCGCGATGAACACTTAAGTAGTGGACTTGATTGTCTTCCGATGGTAAGTGTCGAAAAAATTTGTCACCTGCAAAACGTCACAAATAACGCTTGCACAACAAAAAAAATGTTGTACAAAAAAAATAGGACTCAAGGGGGTGTATAACAATTATCATCACCTCACTAGTCTTGAGCTTTTGCAGGACTTCAAAGATAGCCTAGTGAAGTTCAGTATCTCGGGAAATTTGATGTACTGCAAGTCAAACAAAGTATGTCAAAAATCCAAACTGATGAAAAAGAAAAAAAATCACAAAAGCAATTCCTAATACACTAATTCCACGAACACGTATGAGGATGTTCACGATTATGATGTCATAGGAACAAAAAAAATCCATGAAAACAAACGAAAAAAATTTGAAGAGAAAAAAAAAACCAAAAGAGCAGTAGTACATGACTGGTGACGAAAATTGATGATCATAATTAATTATACAAAAAAAAAAAAAGTGTGACACACATTGTATGATTTGCGTCAACGGCTCAACGCTATGTTTATCGTAATGCTCGAAGATGATCGACAAATTCAGCATACTTATATTATTTGATCAAGTTCATGAATCAAGATATATTGCAATCACAATCTCATCACTCTAAAAAAAGGGAGTATGGTAAAAGCATCATACGACGTGAGATATTGTCTAGTTATCATACATTATGATTGATGAAAGAAAAAGAAAAAAAAGAAGACTTTTAACACTGCTGGATTTTCGATGATAATCCAGCATGATGGATTAACACATGTGTTTTACTATTAAATAAACATTCACAAATTAAAGAAAAAAACAAAAGAGGAAAAGTGCAGAGTATACCCCCTCTAGTCTCTTGCTGGACGCAAATTGAGAAGCCTCTGACTTCTTTATAATTTTGATATATGATGATGGCACTTCAACACTATCAGAGTATCAACATAAATTAAGAAAAAGGGAGTCAGTATTGGTGAACTATTCGAAAGTCCAAGGAAAAAATAACAAGGAGACGGTGGTTTACCTTAATTCGATAAAGGGACGTGTGCTAATGTGTAGGTTAAAAATAAGGTATGTCTATTTATAAATTTTGGTGAAGGAAAAAAATAACCTAATACTTGTTCGATTAGGATTATTTTTCCGAGTCCGAAACTTAATAGAGTTGTAAGTAGTTCATCACTCTCTGCAGCAAAGCCTCACAGCACAGTGACTGTCACCTAATTGCTAAACCAAACTCAAATTCGAGACCTTGTCACGATTAAACACTTCAAATCGTGTACGTGACACTGTCTCGAGGGGGCAATTTGTAGACACTAAAAATTTATTAGTGTTCTATATTAAAATAAGTTTATTATTATTGATCTAAATAAATATGATTAGCCCAATTTAATTAATTTAGCCCACTCAAATAAGATATCCAAATTAAATCAAATAAATATAATTTGGGTTGTAAATATTTGGGCCAGTCCACACCACTAGTCCAAATAAGATAGTCAAATGGCAAAGGTAAAAAAGACTTTCAAGTCATAAACGGGCCCAAGCCCATAAACTACCAAGTCCATGAAGGGATCTCTATTCCCTATAAATAGACCTCACCTCCTACAGTTGAGGGGACCGGAAAATCATTATTTTCAAGAGCTCATAAAATTCTCTGGGAATTCTCTCTGCAAATAGTCAACAAGCACATCAAATCCGTGTCGACTGTTCAGATACACTCAACACATTCGACTGAGATTCAAGCTTTTGTCAGCCCTCATTCGAATACACCCAAACAAAACTCAAACACAGGTTGACGTTGACAAAACGTCATCCCACATTCAAACTCAGGTTGACGTTGACAAAACGTCATTTTACACACAACTCCACGTTGACATCAACACGTGTCATCTCCAACTACGGAACAGAATCATAGGACAAAGGCCCTGTTCTTTTGGACTTATTTTCAGCAAAAATAAGTAAAAATAAGTTCAGTTCAGCAAAAATAAGTAAAAATAAGTTCAGTTCAGCAAAAATAAGTAAAAATAAGTTCAGTTGAGCAAAAATAAGTTCAGTTCAGCCAAAATAAGTTCAGTTCAGCAAAAAATAAGTTCAGTTCAGCAAAAATAAGTTCAGTCTTGTCTAATGTTGTAATTATTGTTTTTGTTTTCAATATTACTATTACTATTGTTATTAGTATTATTATTATTATTATTATTATTATTATTATTATTATTATTATTAAAATAACGATGAATTTGTATTTTTTATTTTTTATTTTTTTATTTATTATTTACTTATTTATTATTATTATTATTATTTTAATTATTATTATTTATTATTATTATTATTATTATTATTATTCTTATTGTAAATATTTATTATTATTTATTATTTATTATTATTTATTATTATTTATTATTATTATTTTATTATTTAATTATTTATTATTTATCATTTATTATTATTATTATTATTATTTATTTTTTATAATCTATTTTATTATTATTATTATTATTATTAAATTTATTATTTGTTATTATTATTTTTTATTTTTTATTTTTTCTTTATAATTTATTATTTATTATTTATTATTTATTATTTATTACTCCCTCCGTCCCAAAATATAAGTCATGTTTTCTTTTGCACAGTCTCCAAGACGTATCTTTGACCTTCTATATCTTCAGTTTCGTATTAGTAACAAAAAATAAAAAAAAATTGATATTATGAAAATACATATTGAGGCGATTCTAACAAGATCCGACAAGGGTATGTTTTCTTGTATATATTAATAAGAATATTTGGTCAAATAATTTAAAGTTTGACTCCCAAAAAGGAAAGGGGACTTATATTATGGGACGGAGGGAGTATTTATTATTTATGATTTATTATTTATTATTTATTATGTATTATTTATGATTTATTATTTATTATTTATTATTTATTATTTATTATTTATTATTTATTATTTATTATTTATTATTTATTATTTATTATTTATTATTTATTATTTATTATTTATTATTTATTATTTATTATTTATTATTTATTATTTATTATTTATTATTTATTATTTATTATTTATTATTTATTATTATTATTTATTATTTATTATTATTATTATTTATTATTATTATTTATTATTTATTATTTATTATTATTATTTATTATTATTATTATTATTATTATTTATTATTATTTTTATTATTATTATTATTATTTATTACTTATTTATTATTTATTATTATTTTTATTATTTTTATTATTATTTATTACTTATTTATTATTTATTATTATTAATATTATTTATTATTATTTTTTGTTTATTATTTGTTATATTATTTATTATTTATTATTTTTATTATTATTTATTATTTATTATTATAAAATAATAAAATAATAATAATAAGTATTGATAATATTATGTTAATATTTATTGATTATTATAATAATAAGTATTGATAATATTATGTTAATACAGTTTAGTTCAACAAAAATAAGTTCAGTTCAGGAAAAATAAGTTCAGTTCAGCCAAAATAAGTTCAGTTCAGCAAAAATAAGTTCAGTTCAGCCAAAATATGTTCAGTTCAGCAAAAATAAGTAAAAATAAGTTCAGTTCAGCAGAAATAAGTAAAAATAAGTTCAGTTCAGCAAAAATAAGTTCAGTTTAGCCAAAATAAAATAAGTTCAGTTCAGTTCAGCCAAAATAAGTTCAAAAGAACAGGGCCTTAGTTTATTTTTATTATAAACTGTTTACAGAGATTGTACTCAATACATTTATTGAAATATAATTCTTTGTTACTTTGTTTCTTTTCTTATATATATTTTGACTCGAAATTTGTGTATACAAATTTTGGCACGCTCGGTGGGACTATCTCTGCCTCTCATCTCTGTTTCGTCATCAACAATAATTCTGAGAAATGGCCTCAAGCAAGAACCTCTCAATCTCTTGAAAACTCTGCTGACACCCCGCGAAAATCTATGACGTTAGGTGACTTTATGGAAGACATGAGTCTTGGTTTTCACAATAAAATAATGAAGAAAAGTGTTGTCACAGCTTCTGTTATGGTGACCTCAATTAAAACAGTTGAGGAACAACTCGCTGAAATGAACATCTTACTCCAGAAATTAATAAAGGGCGGAGAGGAAAAGGATACTCAAATCTGACTCCAAAACGAGCAAATTGTTGCCCTCAATGAGAAACTTAGTAGAATCCCAGTCGACGCATCATCAAGCCAAGGTGGTGATGACAGCGAAGACGAGAGGGGTGGCAACCCTCACCTTCCACCAACAGCTCGACAACTCGAATTGTAGATAGCTTGTGCTGTCAAGAATCAACTTGGGGAAAGTTCTCAAGGAAGTCATCACTATGTAAAGCCTTATACTAAGAGAATTGATAAGCTGCAAATACCTTTTGGCTACAAGCCCCCCAAAGTTTCAACAATTTGATGGGAAAGGAAATCCTAAGCAACACATTGCTCACTTTGTAGAAACATGCAACAATGCTGGTACCACAGACGATTTCCTCGTCAAACAATTTGTACGTTCTCTTAAAGGGATTGCCTTTGATTGGTACACAGATCTACCCTCACAATCCACCAATAGTTGAGATCAAATGGAGGAAGAGTTCCTAAACAGGTTCTATAGCACTCGACGTATTGTCAGCGTGGTTGAGTTGACTAAGACTCACCAATGGAATGATGAGCCCGTCATTGACTACATTAATGGTTGGCGTGCTTTGAGCTTGCAATGTAAAGATCATTTGTCAGAAACTTCTGCAGTCGAAATGTGCATCCAAGGCATGCATTGGGATTTGACCTACATCTTGCAAGGGATCAAACCCAAAACATTTCAAGAACTAGCAAGTAAAGCGCACGACATGGAGCTCACAATTGCTTGTCATGGAAATGAATCAGACTCATCTGACGCATCAAGAGAGGATCCGTCGACGCCATGATTGTGAAAATTATTCTAAGTGAAAGATCTAGGGGGCATGGAAACAAAACCTCATGGATACAAACAAAATAATTCTCCTAAGCAAGAGGGTAAACTACAAGTCAAAAATTCTAACTCCTAAGCAAGAGTATAAACTGCATGCCGAACAAAACAAAAGAAAACTTCTAAGCAAGAGTATAAACGGCACATAAAAAAAACTATCTCCCAAGCAAGAGTCTAAACTGCACACGGAAAATTCTAACTCCCAAGCAAGAGTCTAAACTGGACATGAAAAAAAAAAATCTAACTCCCAAGCAAGAGTCTAAACTGGGCACGGAAAATTCTAACTCCTAAGCAAGAGTCTAAACTGCACACGAAAAAAAACTATCTCCCAAGCAAGAGTCTAAACTGCGCATAAAAAATTCTAACTCCCAAGCAAGAGACTAAACTGCACACGAAAAAAATCTAACTCCCAAGCAAGAGTCTAAACTGCACACGGAAAATTCTAACTCCCAAGCAAGAGCATAAACTGCACACCAACAAAAAATTCTAACACCTAAGCAAGAGTATAAACTGCCACCACTAAAAAAAAATCTAACTCCCAAGCAAGAGTCTAAACTGCACACCAAAAAATTCTAACTCCTAAGCACGAGCCTAAACTCTACATCGAAAAAAAAATTCTAACTCCTAAAGCAAGAGTCTAAACTGCAAGCAAACGAAAAACGTAACTCATAAGCAAGAGTATAAACTGCCACAAAAAAAAAAATCTAACTCCTAAGCAAGAGTCTAAACTACACACACACAAACAAGAAAGGCAATACTCCTGGCCCGCAAGAGTCTAAACTATGAACGGCGAAACAAAAAAATTGCAGTCGTTGTAGCACTCCTAATCAACAAGAGCAATGTAGGAGTGTTTATCATCATTGAATTCTTTAATGAAGACCATCTTGAAAAAAAAAATATAGAAAGGAATGAGTAATAGAGAATACAAAAAAAAAAAGTCAAATGTCTCGATTACATGATCGTCGCCATTGATTGTCTTCGAACACACTCGAAAAGTGTCATCTTTAGTTGCTAGGATAAGCACAATTAAGCAACTGGCCTAGCAACTCCGATGGATCATCACTGACCCATCGCGATGAACACTTAAGTAGTGGACTTGATTGTCTTCGAACACACTCCAAAAGCATCATCTTTAGTTGCTAGGATAAGCACAATTAAGCAACTGGCCTAGCAACTCCGATGAATCATCGCTGACCCATCGCGATGAACATTCAAGTAGTGGACTTGATTGTCTTCGAAGCGTCATCTTTAGTTGCTAGGATAAGCACAATTAAGCAACTGACCTAGCAACTCCGATGAATCATCGCTGACCCATCGCGATGAACACTCAAGTAGTGGATTTTATTGTCTTCGAACACACTCCAAAAGGGTCATCTTTAGTTGCTAGGATAAGCACAATTAAGCAACTGGCCTAGCAACTCCGATGGATCATCGCTGACCCATCGCGATGAACACTCAAGTAGTGGACTTGATTGTCTTCGAACACACTCCAAAAGCGTCATCTTTAGTTGCTAGGATAAGCACAATTAAGCAACTGGCCTAACAACTCCGATGGATCATCACTGACCCATCGCGATGAACACTTAAGTAGTGGACTTGATTGTCTTCCGATGGTAAGTGTCGAAAAAATTTGTCACCTGCAAAACGTCACAAATAACGCTTGCACAACAAAAAAAATGTTGTACAAAAAAAATAGGACTCAAGGGGGTGTATAACAATTATCATCACGTCACTAGTCTTGAGCTTTTGCAGGACTTCAAACATAGCCTAGAGAAGTTCAGTATCTCGGGAACTTTGATGTACTGCAAGTCAAACAAAGTATGTCAAAAATCCAAACTGATGAAAAAGAAAAGAAAGCACAAAAGCAATTCCTAATACACTAATTCCACGAACACGTATGAGGATGTTCACGATTATGATGTCATAGGAACAAAATAAATCCATGAAAACAAACGAAAAAAATTTGAAGAGAAAAAAAAAAACCAAAAGAGAAGTAGTACATGACTGGTGACGAAAATTGATGATCATAATTAATTATACAAAAAAAAAAAAGTGTGACACACATTGTATGATTTGCGTCAACGGCTCAACGCTATGTTTATCGTAATGCTCGAAGATGATCGACAAATTCAGCATACTTATATTATTTGATCAAGTTCATGAATCAAGATATATTGCAATCACAATCTCATCACTCTAAAAAAAGGGAGCATGGTAAAAGCATCATACGGCGTGAGATATTGTCTAGTTATCATACATCATGATTGATGAAAGAAAAAGAAAAAAAAAAAAGAAGACTTTTAACACTGCTGGATTTTCGATGATAATCAAGCATGATGGATTAACACATGTGTTTTACTATTAAATAAACATTCACAAATTAAAGTAAAAAAAAAAAGAGGAAAAGTGCAGAGTATACCCTATAGTCTCTTGCTGGACGCAAATTGAGAAGCCGCTGACTTCTTTATGATTTTGATATATGATGATGGCACTTCAACACTATCAGAGTATCAACATAAATTAAGAAAAAGGGAGTCAGTATTGGTGAACTATACAAAAATCCAAGGAAAAAATAACAAGGAGACGGTGGTTTACCTTAATTCGATAAAGGGACGTGTGCTAATGTGTAGGTTAAAAATAAGGTGTGCTATTTATAAATTTTGGTGAAGGAAAAAAATTACCTAATACTTATTCGATTAGGATTATTTTTCCGAGTCCGAAACTTAATAGAGTTGTAAGTAGTTCATCACTCTCGGCAGCAAAGCCTCATAGCACAGTGACTGTCACCTAATTGCTAAACCAAACTCAAATTCGAGACCTTGTCACGATTAAACACTTCAAATCGTGCACGTGACACTGTCTCGAGGGGGCAATTTGTAGACACTAAAAATTTATTAGTGTTCTATATTAAAATAAGTTAATTATTATTGAGCTAAATAAATATGATTATCCCAATTGAATTAATTTAGCCCACTCAAATAAGATATCCAAATTAAATCAAATAAATATAATTTGGATTGTAAATATTTGGGCCAGTCCACACCACTAGTCCAAATAAGATAGTCAAGTGGCAAAGGTAAAAAAGACTTTCAAGTCATAAACGGGCCCAAGCCCATAAACTACCAAGTCCATGAAGGGATCTCTATTCCCTATAAATAGACCTCACCTCCTACAGTTGAGGGGACCGGAAATCATTATTTTCAAAAGCTCATAAAATTCTCTTGGAATTCTCTCTGCAAATAGTCAACAAGCACATCAAATCTGTGCCAACTGTTCAGATACACTCAACACATTAGACTGAGATTCAAGCTTTTGTCAGCCCTCATTCGAATACACCCGAACAAAACTCAAACTCAGGTTGACGTTGACAAAATGTCATCCCACATTCAACTCCACGTCGACATCAACACGTGTCATCTCCAGCTACGGAATAGAATCAGAGGACTTAGTTTATTTTTATTATAAACTGTTTACAGATATTGTACTCAATACACTTATTGAAATAAAATTCTTTGTTACTTTGTTTCTTGTCTTATATATATTTTGACTCGAAATTTGTGTATACAAATTTTAAACCGAGGAGAGAGAGAAGGGCAACGCGAGATACAATCATCCAAACAGCATGAACAACATCAGAGAGGGATGCATTAGCGACAGAGGGAGTCGGAGGTGGCGTAATAACACCAGTGCAGCAATGCATCAGGCGAGGACAGAGAGATAATGCTAGGAATGTTGAGAGAGAGAAGAGAGTATGAGAGAGTGAGAAAGTGAGAGAGTGAGAGAGTGTTGGGGTCGGCGGTTTTGTGAACACTATTCAATTTTTTGAGGGGAGGGAATTTTAGGGGGTGGCGGGGAGGGGAAGTAAGAGAGGTAGCATGGGAAGGACTGAAGGAAGAGGAATGAGAGAGAAGAGGATCGAGGAAGAATAAAACAATAAAAAAAAGTTTGAGCACTTTCCTTTTATATTTGTCCCAAAACATTTTACTCCCTCCGTCCCAAAATAGTCTGAACACTTTCCTTTTTTATTTGTCCCAAATTAGTTTGAACACTTCCATTTTTGTCATGGTCCCACTATTAACATATTATTTCTTTTACACTCCTTTGGCCCACACTTTACCTTTTATCAATAAAAATTTACCCAACTTTCTCTTTCCTCTAATAAAAAATATCTCATCAGCCCCTATCGCATCTACTTTTTAAATAAAAAAACATTTGATAATCACACAACTTATCACCTTAAAATATGTGTCCCGATGAGTGTTTAGATTTTTCTGGGACGGAGAGAGTATTATGTTTAATTAGGTTTGATTATGTATGATTATGTTTAATTAGGTTGATTTAGGCTTGATTACTAATGGAGTTGACGATCATTAGTCATTAAGAATATTTAATGCATTTTATCGAAACCACAAGGGCATCTGGTGCAATTCTGAAACAAGAGGGCTACCTGGTGCATTTCGTGAAACTTAGGAATACGCGGTAAAAAAAACATTATTTAAATCACGTAAATGGGATCCAAGTAATCTCTGACAAATTTGATTATCATACTAGGCTTCTTAACTATTATTGTAACACTCCCTTTGGTTCAAATATTAGTCAAAATTCACAAACTTCAACCATAATTTTTCACCAATATTACATGAGAAAATATATAGTCTTTGAAATCATGCACTTCCAAAGGTGTAAACTAAGGCTTATGTTGTTAGCAACTCTAATGGTAGAGCAAAATAAAAGTTGGCTTAGACTGCCACCTAGGTTTTCTTAGCTAACTCAATTTTAAGCCAAAACTCCCACAATGATTAGCCAATATACTTATTGCTTGAATAGGTCCCACAACTTTGGCTTAAGCAAATTGGCTTAGTTAAACTACATTGGCTAGCAAATGAAATTTCAGCTACTCACTCTAATGATTGGGCTAATTGCTTAACTTTTTTTTATTTGCTAGCAACTCCCTAATGCTCACCATTGGAGTTGCTCTTATGCGTGTTGGATAGCAGGATAGAGTGTGAAGTGTGGCCGATCCACGACAAAACAAACTAAATAGCACGTCGCTTTTTGATTGGCTTGGATTGTGTTGTATGCATAAATATGAAATTTTCATGTTAGAGAAGTGTATACTATATAAATTATAAAGGCCTCCTGCTGGGCTTTTACTAAACAATAGTAAAACAAGATAGGAGAATGTGCTTGGGCTATTTATATTAATACGTGTCGAACAAAATCCATTACCACGTCCTCCACTTCCAAACAGCAAATCAATCACAACAGTGGCGGTAAATCAAACTTACCTACGACGCAGAGCTTCTCTACCGCATTTCTGCTGAAAACGCAACTCTTCTCACTTCACGATATCTCTCTCTCTCTTTCATACTTTTCATCGCCTCATTGCGCCGAATTGTTCGACTCTCTTCTGAAAACCTTTGAATTTGTTCCAAGTAGTGGTGTTTTTTCAGGAATGTGTTCATTATCTTTTTTGTTGTTGTTGTTTTTCATCGTGTACGTTTGTTTTTGCGATTGATTATTAGTTCGATTTCTGACATTCGATGTTCTACTGAAGTCAATTCTTCGCTGCAAATGCAATTGTGTTAATTATTAGTGATGTTCTTGCGGAATTTGTTGATAGTCTCTTTTTATAGTGTTTAGTCAATTTCTATTCGTTTGTTTTGCGTTGATTATATGTTTGTTTTCTAGAATTTGAATTCCTACTGAATTCAATTCTTTGCTGCAAATGCAATTGTGTTAATTATTAGTGATGTTCTTGCGGAATTTGTTGATAGTCTCTTTATATAGTGTTTAATCAATTTCTATTCGTTTGTTTTGCGTTGATTATATGTTTGTTTTCTAGAGTTTGAATTTCTACTGAATTTAATTCTTCGCTGCAAATGCAATTTCTGTTGTTGCTCGTACTATCGGAAATATGAATGCTGATGATTGTTTTGAATGCTGGTAATGACTAAGCGATGGTTGTTTAGAAAGTAGAAAAAGTTTTTACTTGGTTTTTAATTGATTTTGATATTAGAGTTGTTCTTGTTTGGTTATTTGCAAATCGTCGAAGCATTATTGTTGATTAAAAAAAAATTATCTGTATTGTTTGTTGTTTTTAATTATTTTTTGAATAGTTAAAAGATAGGGTTTAAAATGAGACTTATTGGTTGTTAACGTATTTATGAGGGTTTAGAATTTAGATGGTGTTCTTGAGCTGAAATCAGGGTGAAAAAATGCAAATATCCAAAATTGATGCGGTGATTTGAGTTAATGATGGCTTCTTTCTATGTGTGCTCATTCTCACAGCGTTAATTCGATGCTCGTGTTACTAATTGATGAGTGAAGGATTGCTAATCAAAGTTGTGATTAGGGTTCGTTATTGTTCTTGCATGGGAAATTGGGGTGAAAGACAAGACCTCTCGATTTATGCGGGGATTGGGGTTGTGGATACTTCTTCTGTAGAATACACTCTATTTCTTGCATTAATATGCCAGACTGTGAAGTGTGAAGTTAATGTCTCTTGGGAAAAATCTGCCTATTGCAAAGTGTATTATGAATTATCCCTCTGGTCCCTAAGTTTTGGCTCCATTTTCTTTTTCGAGGTCAAGATTACCGTAAATTCCCATTAATAGATAAGAAAACATTATCATGGAGAATCTTGTTGGATTCTCCTAAAGAATATTTTGAAAATGTCCCTTTTTATAATTGTGACTGCAGATTAATGGTCATGTGAATTAGAGATCACGAAAAAGTAAATGGAACAAACAATTAGGGACACAGGGAATATTATTTACTTTATCTTAGATGGAGGGAGAAGAACTTTCAGTTAGAACTCAATTAAGTTAGTAGGAAGTAGGAACGATGGAAATTGATTTAGACTATAGCAATCTATTTTTTAGATGTTGAGGCCTTGAGGGTATTGAACATGATCATATAAAAACCATATTGGTGTGCATGAAACTTTTTGAATCTTATTGAGTGGTCCAAAACTCATTAATTTTAGTCATTGTCTAAAGTTTTGTATTCTATCCTTCCAAATCTTAATAGGTCTCAGCATATCTGTGTGACTGTGTTTGCTCAAATTTTTTTTGGTTAGAATTGAATTATGATACATATTGGAATTTAATTACATATTGTTCGACACTTTTTAATTTTCTTCCTTCTTGGACCTTGGAACGTATCTTGAAATTCGTATATTTGCAGGTATATCAGTATAACTTGTTCCTGTGATTTAGTAGTCTTGCTGACACTTCCACTTGTGTATGTTTGAGCCATCATGGAGGATAAAGGAGCTGCAATGACAATTGGTATTGGCTTCTGCTACTTTACATTTGTAAACAACTTGAACTTTTGATCTCTTAATTCCATAAATTCTTAGTGCTGATATGCTTATTTGGACATTGTCATAAAATTTATTGGTGCTGAATAAAAGGAATGGACCCCAGCATTCTTTCTCTTTCTCAATATACATAAACTATTAATTCATACCACAATGTGTCCTGCAGATATTAGCTAGTCATTAATGGAATTTGAAGTCAGATAAGTAGACCCTTAGCTCATTATACGATCTAGTGCTTGGGATTTGGAACTTCAATTTTGCTTCTTTATTAGCAGAAGTTTTTTAGGGCTTTCTAGCTGAAGATTATCTGCTATGTATTTGGTGTCTTAGACCCTTAGCTCATTATACGATCTAGTGCTTGGGATTTGGAACTTCAATTTTGCTTCTTTATTAGCAGAAGTTTTTTAGGGCTTTCTAGCTGAAGATTATCTGCTATGTATTTGGTGTCTTGTTTCTTGGTATATGCGGTAATTCTACTTGATATAATCCTAGTTCACCTTTTCTTTGGTCAAGTTGTTTGTGACTATGAAATTGTGGCTTATAGATGATGAATACAGACCGGCAATGTTTCGAGTCCTTGGAATGATTTGAACTTGCTAAACTCAACTAACTACAGTTTCTTTACGGGAAGTAACTTATAATCAATGTTCGTGGTCTTCTGCCTCTGTTCAAATGTGTGTCTCAAATGTTAGTATATTGGTTGCAGTAGAGTGCTTGGAGTTGATTTTTAAGCCTTCTCCCTTGACATGCTAGGCCTCTCACAGGCTTGTCATGTTAAGGCATTGTCTTGAAACATCTGATTTTGAGTTCCATCTCCATGTTCAATTAAGATTTACTAATTCTCCTTGATTATATACAATATATTTGAAGTTGGTTTTAGAAGTATTCACCAAAGCGTGTTCCTTAGATGAGCAAGTGCTGAGGTGGAGGGTAAAAGGACATGCGGGCTTTGGTTCTTTTTCTCGGGGTTACAGAGATGGTCATCTTTAGCTTCCAGAGATTACAGATTTAGTCTTGGAGTTGGTAGTAAGAGTTAGGATGTCAATGCAGCAAAACAATCTTGCCTTATCTATTCCATTGCTTTTTTTTTTTTTCCCCATTCCCAACTGCTGGTTGGGGAATATTATTGCTCATTGCTCAATGTGAGTGTTCTTTTTTCATTTGATATGGATCGGTAATGATAACTACCAAATCCTTTCTTCATGTTTAAAGAGCCGAGCTTAGTCTAAATGTGGAGCATGAAGTTCTCATTCAGAAAAATTGAAATCATGGCATATATCCCTGTGGTTGCTTTGGCATGATGTTCTAAAGTAAAGTCTCTTGTTTATTTATTGCTTACTGACAATTTCTTAAACCTTTTTTGTTATTTTGTATAATTTGTATGTTTATTTTCTTCCTCTAATTCAATACACACCGTTTTGTATTTCAGATAAGACTGACCTTGGCCAGAGGAAAGGAGGACCTGAATCTGAGAGGGATCAGAGGGATATTATTCCTAAGCTGGACTCTTACCCTGTTAAAGATACTGTGCAATTTCATATGACCGATCCCATGACTGATCCCCCATCTGGGAGAGATATTGCACAAATGGAAGCATCAAATTATAGTGATCCACCGACAGAGGTAAATATGGAGGCTACTATAGATCCTGAAGATGTTGTACGAGCTGGAGGTTTTGGTGCCAGAGATGATTTAAGTAGTTTTCTTCCTATCGCAAGCGACTCTACTGACTTTGAAGCTTCTTTGCTTGATGCGCGTGACTATGAAGAGCCCCAGGGTGAGCAACGTCGACCAGGCCTTGGCTGGAGGGAAGATAGTGTGTCACAGTAAATTTTTTTTCCAGGAAGTATCTTTCAGAATTTATACATACAGTCACAGACATTAACATGTTAAAGGTACGTTTGTAACACATTCAGTGCGTCTAGCTCTATTTCTAGTGTTATATACTTTATTGGTGACTACCAAAAGGCAATATTATTGCGCGTCTTTTTCTGTGGGTCAATTTAGAAACTTTTTCAGTAATTCCTGCACACCGTAGAAAAACTTTAGATTTTTCCGTTTGTCTTTCCAATTTTACATTTTCATCAGCATCTGCAGTTAGTTATCGTCAACTTAATTTCAACTGCACGTAAAAATCTGAGTGTTGTTCAAAATTGTATTGAAAGCAGTGTGGAGGGAAAAACTAGAATGTACATCAATGAATCCTGTACTCCTTTGTGAACCCCTAAATAGTAGGGTGCTAGAAGACGTGCCGGTTATGTAGATGGTCTACTTACAGACTTTACTTCAATGCTTCTCTCTTAATGGTTTTGGGTTGTCCTATTTGAATCAGGTTCTTGAGATGATGTAAATATCATGAAAGAGCTCTCCCTTTGTAGAAGATTCTTTGCCCTGGCGTGAGAATTGATAGAGGGTCATAGGTTGATTTCCTTCTTGCGAATACATCCCATTTAGGCCCAAAATGAGCTCGCCAACGATCCTGAGTGTCATAATGTGGAAGATATTGCTTTACCCCAAGCTTAGCCTTCTCACAGAAATCTAGTATACCTTTATTCTTAGTTAATATATTTTCAAGTCCGTCTGATCCAGATGAAGATGGTAATGCAGATGTTAGAATTCCTATAAGGTAGAAAACATCTTCTGCTGGGGTCACCAATGATGTCTTGTCGTTCCATCTGTTCAGCAAAATACAGATTTGAATTTAGTTTTTACCCGGGAAAAAGATTCCACTTTAGGTCTTCTATAGTAGGGGAAATTCCTAGTTCATTATCAACATGAACATTTTTTGTTCATAACATTGTTATATTGTATCTTCAGCAACAAATTTTGTATATAAAACCAATCTATCTCATCATCTATTAGCTATATTATCATCTATTACTTATATGAAGACGATGACATTTTATTCTCAATTTACAAAATTGTGATTTAGTTTAGAACAAAAAATGTTCATATCGGTTATGAACTTGGAAGCCCTGGTATGAGTAGTAAGTGAACAGACACACATATCAGATAAATAGGTACCTTGACTGGTTGACTGGATAAATGAGGATCGGACCGTTGCTTGTGTCTCTGAGGATATTACCAAATACCTCTTCTGCAAAACTAGATATCTTACTCTTAGGAACAAGGAGATTTAACCAGGGATGAGGAACATCCCATAATCCCTTCTCTCGGAGCTTTATTTCCGATATGTGAACTCTATTTAAGAAATCCACATATGATACTTCTAACTGAAAAACTGTGTAGGGGATATAATTTAACTTCGCCAAAGTATATTCTATTTTCTGCATTTAGAAAGGCGCAAGAGATTCAGTTCTAATGAATGATTTGCACGGGTATCATCAAATATAATAATCGACTGTTTGGAGTCCTAACTCACCTGGTTTATAATGTTCGCATCCTCAGGATTAAAGTACTTGGCCATTTCAAGGCAGTAGAGCGTTTTCCCTTCAGAGCTGAATTGACTTGCTTGCAGTGGTTCTTTGGGACTGAAGGTAGATCTCCAATTATTAACAAGTCCTGTCCTGTTAATTATGACAAATCCTTCAATATAATCAAATGTATTATCTGATGATATTAGCTGTTCTTGATCCTTGGTAAATAAGTTGAAATCTGAATAAAGCACTCTATTCCATTTAACCTGTGAGAGTGAAAAGAGCTCTTTTAGATGACTACAGGATCCTTTGTGATTCACTAGACAAAAGTCAGATAATATGGGTTACTTACCATTTTGGGAGCCGGTTCCAAAGAGATTCTCGCCCTAGTGATGATGCCAAATTGTCCTAGTCCCCCAAGAACGCCGTAAAAGAGGTCGGCGTTCTGCTTTTCTGAACAGTTCACTATGTCTCCCTTTCCTGCAACCATTACCAAAAAAATAATAATATTATTTCCTGAAATGGGCCTTGAAGATCTTTTCTACGTTGAATGTGATCTTGTTTGGTGAAGCTCATTTTAAGATAATATTTTACTTTTTAATATTTTCAAATAGAGCAAGAAGATTTTAAAATTTACCTGTGACAACTTCCAGTTGATAGACATTATTTATCTGAGGTCCATGTCTGAATGCCTGTCCACTGATCCCAGCATTTGATAGGGTTCCCCCGACGGTCAAATGAAGGTAGTCGGTCCATGACTTAGGCGCTAGTCCATGTTTTAGGGTCTCATGCAGAATGTTTATCCACAATTCACCGCCCGAAACATCAACATAGGGTAGCTCCCCTGCCTTAACATGCATCTTTGGTTCTTCTAGTGATTCCATGTTGATGACTATGCCACCATGATTTTGTGATTGGCCTTGAAGCGAGTGACCATGGCCTCTTGCTGTAATAGTGAGCTCCGGGTTATGGCCCATGTTGAAAACATGTCTGATTGTTGTAGAGATGTCGGAGACTGTCTTTGGTAACAAAACTGCCATTGGAAGGAAATGGTATCTGTTACCAAAGTCTTTTGCTACACGATGAGTATTGTCTAAATCAAAATGACCCTTTAGATTGAGTTTCTTAAGTGATGATACTAGATCAAGTGAGCTCAAGTTTGTGAAATCTGGGCTGGCATGAGGAAGGTAAGAGCAGTGGTTGATATTATGGCCAGCCAAGTTCAATAAGAGAACTAAGAAAACTTTTAGCAGCATCTCTACACTTTGTCTAAGGGACTTACACGCGAACATTTTTCTCGACGCGTTTTTTGTGTTTGTTTTTGTGTTGATCGAGTAATGAATCTTGTGGAAGTGAAAGAAGAAGAGGAGGTGAAAACTGGGAAAATCTTCGGGTTTTGTTTGTGAAGCAAAGGCAAGAGTAAAGGTGTGGAAGAGATGCAGTGTGGGAGAGAATTTAAAGGGAGTGTCTTGAGGCCTGAGTCAAATGCGGTCACGTATGTTACTAAGTGGTGAAAACTTCATTAAGAGATTGACGTTTATTTGCTGTTATAGTAATTATTAATTATTTGTAGGCCATCATTCTATACTTGGTGTGGGGGCTGTTTTACTAAGTTGTTTTAAAGACTCGCTGCAACTCTCACTTTCTTCTGTTTTTCTTTTTCCTTTTTTTTTTTTTTATTTTATTTTTTTGGAGGTGTGTATATTTCATGTGGGTATCACATTTAAATTTAGGATGGAATTTTTGTGTTTTGGATGCTTTAAAGATGAGAGGACCTGCCTTTTTGTACGAGACTGTATGCATGTAACTTGTAAGTTCTCCCTTCAGGAAACAACGATATATCATATGGAACTATGGAAGTCGTCGTGTGATTGGAAATTTAATTCCCAATGAAGTTTTGTTTATTTTGTGGGAAGTGTTAGAAGTTGTGTTAAGTAACAATTCTCATGGAAAGTTTCACTTATATTGGAGGAGCTAGGTAGGTCAGTTCCTTTGAGAAGTATAACTTCTTATTTAAGTATATTGAGGTTTAATTGAATTCTAAATTTAGGCTCTGTCTACTTTACATTTGGAGAACTTATTCTAGAAGAATTTGGTGAGTGGTTCATGCGATGTTCCATTATGTTGCGTCTGAGTTATAGGCAATTATTGTGATAAATTTAGGTAGAGAAGTATATTAGTAAAAAGAAGGGATAGATTATGTATTGAAATTATTGTAACTTAAAGAATTACTTTTACTTTTGAGAAAAGAAGTTATAAGATTGTAGCAGATTGATGGATAAGTCATCGAAACTTAAGATTATGGGTTTGAATCTTTACATAGACATTGTGACTTGTGAGTTCCTTTCATCCAACTTAAGATAGTATGATGGCAATGAATTAGTAACTTCACAGGCCCCCCCCCCGCCCCACCCCCATTCATACTCTCTCTTGTTTGATCAGAGGCTGGTTAGCATTATTTGATACTATTTTTGAGGTGAATATTTTGCTTACTTGTTTCTTTAAAATTATACATTTTGGGAAATATGCCTTTCAAGTGGATTATCCCCCACCTACCCTGGCCATCAAGTCTTTGCCTGGTCCTTGCCCTATCAAAATTGTTCTTTTCTTAGGGGGTACTATCCTCTTAGGCTAAGTATCTCTAAATTATTTGCAAGGAGTGATAGCTTGATAGGGTTTGCTACTTGCTAGGGTAAAAAGTGAAACTAAAAACTACTGCCTACTAACAAGAAAATAAAGATTAACGGTTGAATTCTATTTGTAGCTCACCTAGGCAATAGCCTTACCTTTTTAAGACAATTTGAAGTCCTTTAATCCAAAGGCAATAAAAAGGTCTTTTACTTTGTAAGAGTAGAAAACAAAAAACTGTCTGATCGCAAATTACAGTATTAGCTAGCACTCTGTTTGGTGATGCTGAGATCTTTGATCGGAGAGTGATTGACGGGGTTGGCCCCTACTAAAACCCTCCCTGAAGGGTGGCTCTGAGTTGAATTTGTGGGGCCTTGCTTGTTGACCACATTCTCTTCTGCTTTGGCTTATGGTTTGTCACGTTATTATTATTATTATTATTATTATTATTATTATTATTATTAATGAAAATCTTTTCTTAACGACCTGATTTTACTAACCAAGTACTAGATGTTCTGGATGAGTGATATTATTATGTTGGATAAATGTCATGGAATTTATGTACATCTTGGGTATCCAGTTTCTTAATTGCAAGAGGTCAAGATAATCTCATAAGGTTTGTATGGATCAGTATCTATATGATACTATACAATTATTTTCCAAGGGGATGGAACTTCGAGAAACTTGCTAGTTTACGAGGTTTAGGATTTTAAAGATTTTTGTATTGGTAAAGTGAGAATAAAACTGAAATGCTAAATATCGTCCCAAAACTTCTTAAAATAGGGTAGTATATATGTTTAACAATCTCCGGATAAAATAGGGTAGTATATATGTACACTATAGTTTGGACTTTGGATTATCTATGATGAGATTATTCATGGATGTAGGCTAATTGCCAAGCAACGCTAAACTTACCAAGAACGTTCATTGTTCAATATTTTAGAGCTTGTTTGTTTGACATCAATTAAAAATGGGAGGTAGAAGTTCCTAAGAAGTAGAAAACCTGAAACAGTTTGGCTGGAAAAAGTATAAGAAGAAAAAGTATAACAAGCTTATAACTTATACCTCCCATAAATTGGAGGAAGTTGATTACTAAGTACTTTTAAACTTGCATTTTCCTTTGGATCTCTATGAACAACTATATGTGAAAAACAACTTAGAAAATAATGCTTTTTTTTTGTTCAACCAAATGACCGTTTAAAATTGGATGAGGGCTTGCACTCTTAAGCATAATGCTGATGCACTTGATGAGTTGATGTTCACTTTTGTTTTGATCCTTTTTTTTGTAAGGAGAAACCTTGACAAGTTGGGGGAGTAAAAAGAATCCCAACTTTCTGGAATTGTGGGAGATGCTTAAACTACCGAGCCATGACTCACTCTCCATTTGACATTAACTTGGTAGACTTACTTTATGTTATAGCGATTCTTTGACATGTAGTCATCTGATATACATCAAACTGACCAAATTATCTTTGCTAAAAGTTTCTTTGCATATGGGTTTTTAGTTTCGAGTATTCTGATATATGCTAGATAGCTAATTGTTTAAAGTAATTTTATGTTAAGAGTTACAGTGTCCTTTTTCTTCTTAATATTTATGGCTTCATTGTCACGTGATGTTCACAAGGATCTGTCGTAGCTTTGGACCACTGTCACTATGAAGTACTCCATAAGCATCTATGATTTAGAAGCACTTGCTCAGTGAGGAAATTAAAAATATATCATATTTACACTTTGTTTGGATAAGAAGATATGGAGAAAAAAGGAGGGAAGGGAAAGGAAGGAGAACTGATTCCCTTATTTGGATAAGAGGTTGAGAGAAGGAAATTCGGAAGGGGAAGGAGAGGGATGGATCCATTTTCCGTCATTCTTTAATAAACATCATCGCTCCAAAATTACAGAGATTTAGAGGGAAAATGAAGCTTCTCCCTTTCTTTCCCCACCCTTCTTTTTCCTTGTTAATTATCCAAATAAAGTGTAATATTGTTTTCGGTTTTTTTTCACCATATACCCCAGACAAATTGGAAAATTCACCATATACCCTTAATGTTTCAGAAATTCACCATATACCCCTGAGTTTTCAAAACTGTGCACCATGTACCCTTTTTGCTAACGGATGTTAACTCGCCGTTGGTTTTATTTACGATTTTGCCACCATTATCCCCTAACCCTAACTTTAACCCTAATCTAAATCCTAACCCTAAATTCTAAACCCTAATCTTTAACCCTAAGCCCAACCCCCTCCCTAAACCCTAAGCCCAGGCCCCCCCCCTCCACCGGCCCCTCTCCCCCGTCGCAGCACCCACCCTTCACCCTCGTTGCGGCCATCCCTCCCCTACCCTCCCCCCCCCGCAGCCCCCCATCCCTCATCTCCCCTCCGCCCGCATTTTCGCACTCTCTCTCCTCTCGTTTTTCCCAAATCCCGACGCACCACCCTATCTTCGTTGGCCATCACCGCCAAACGCACGCCGCACCACCAATCGTGTGCCGCTTGTTGTTGTTTTTGTTGCCGTCGACGGGGAAGGGAGGGTGTTGGGGGAGGGAGAGTTTCGAGGGAGGAGAGCGACAAAGCAAAGGGGGTGGGTGTTGTGGAGGGGGAAATCGACGGGGAAGGAGTGGGTGTTTGGGGGAGGGGGAAAATTGACGGGGAAGGAGTGGGTGTTGGGGGGGGGGGAAATCGATGAGGAAGGGGAGGGGGAAATCGACGGTGAGGGAGTGGGGGGGGGGGGGGGGGAAATCGACGGGGAAGGGGAGAGGGAAATCAACGGTGAGGGAGTGGGGGAGGGGGAGGGCCGGGGCTGCGGCGGTGGAGTGGAGGGGAGGGATGCGGCGGTGGAGAGGAGAGGGAGGGATGCGGCGGTGGAGAGGGGGGGGGGGCCGGGCATGGGTTAGAGTGGAGGGTGGGGGTCAAGTTGGGTTAGAGGGGAGGAGGTGTGTTAGGGTTAGATTAGGGTTAGGGATTAAAGATTAGGGTTAGATTAGGGTATTAGGATTTTAGGGTTTAGGGTTAATGGTGGTAATATTGTAAATAAAGCTAACGGTGAGTTAACGGCAGTTAGAAAAAGGGTATATGGTGAACGTTTTCGAAAACTCAGGGGTACTTGGTGCATATCTGAAACATTGAGGGTATATGGTGAATTTTTCAATTTGTCGGGGATATATGGTGAAATAACCGTATTGTTTTTGCAGATTTCTTTTCTACCGAATTCTTCACTTGGGTTAGTGGTCGTATATATCTCTATTATATAAGTAAAGAGGGGAGGAAGATGGTGTCCCCTCACAAAAAGTCTAATATATCCTTAATGATTTAAAATGCCATATATATTAAATAGTCTTTTCTTCTTTCTACTTGCCATATATATTGAACAAGTTAATAATGGAATTGTATTTCAAATTTCAATTAAATATTAAATTAAGTAGAATGATTTTCTCTTTTTAAATATATGTGAAAACTCTGATCAAAAATAGAATTGACAATATAACTTGATTGAAACAATCCGTACAAAAAATAAAAACTTGAATTTCATTTTAATAATTATAATGATAATATTTTAAAACCTAAATGTTGATTATTATTTGGTAATCTCTATTATATAAATCAAACTCTTCAACTTTATTAATATTCAACTATTGAATCTGATACACAAATTCTTCCACTTTATTTGAGCACATGCTTTACTCTGCTTTGTATTTCCTTCACTTATATAATACAGATTTGAATAATGATGAACATATAACTAATAAAACCAACGAAACATTGATTTAAGAAAAATATATTTTAAAAAATTTAAAATCATTATAAATGTTTGTTCGAATCAATTAATATGGCACGCACGCATAGTGTGTAAAAAATACTAGTCTTTTCTGTTGTATGCTTTCCATTGGGGCCCTTCTCATTGATGTGTTTGTTAATTAGCTATCAAATTTAGCGGCCAGGGCATCTAGTTGAGTTGGTACGCCCCTTGTTATAAGAGGGCAGTGATTTTAAACATCATTTCTTTTGCACATTTGACATCTTTTATGGCAAATAGTAATGTAAATAATGGTGTTAGATTTTCTTTTAGAAAAAAAATAGTGTTAGATGAGGTCCATGAGGAGTTATGGTACTTGTTTACAGTTGCTAGTCAGTAAAACTTGTCAAGAAAATTTTTGGTATAGAGAGAGCCACAAGAGCAAACGAAGTAGATGAGATTTGATCCAATGCTTTAATCAACTAAGTTAGTTGACATTGACATGAAACTTGTCAAATTATCTATATGTTACCAAGTTTAAAAAAAATTAAATACTCATATGATAAAAATAAAAATGTACTTTGGGTAAAAAAGACGATGCGATTAAATATCCATGTGATGTTGAAATACTCATATGGCTTGGTAAAAGATTTTATTTTTATTTTTTACTTATTAATATTCATTTACTTCATCGTTCCTATTTGTTTTTCATCCTTTTTTCATTAGATGGCTTTAAAAGGTTTGTCCATAGAGAATATTATCTTATTTAGACAGCAAAATGTCAAAGAGGATTTCCAAGAGTAAGAGAAAAGTTTCAGAAAGTAAAATTAGAAGTGCAAAAAGTACATTTATCTTGGATTTTTCTATATATAAAAAAACACAAGGAGCAACGCTTATATGGTGCACACGCTTGTACGTAGAGCATGGTGCGGACATATACATAGATGACAAGCCAAATTAACACATGTACATGGCTAACAAGCTAAATGAATATATGTACATTTCTATTGGTACATGTTCATTGCATTAGTCTTTGTGTTCATAATCTAGTCATTCATGTTATCATGCGTATAGTTCTTATCCTACGGCCATGTGTATGTATTAATTTCGGCACAAGGAGTACCAATTCTATAAGTTCATATCTGTACAGTTGAAACAAGAAATAGGGGTTTCCTATGCCTATAAGCTGGTCATGACTGTTGGAGTCTAAAACCCCAACACTGGGGCATACTTGAAATGATTTTGGTTATTAAATTAATTGTCATTCTTGGGTAAACTTCCACTGACATTTAATTGGATTGCTACTATTTAATTATCTTATTATTATCATTAACATTATTGTTTTGTATCTTTTGCTCGTCAGCAGCATATTTTTGCAGTCATTTCGGGTGTGAGTTGGAAGTTGAAATTGAATGATGTTTTTAATAAGCATGTTAGGTTTTTGTCTGGATGTTGTCTTATTAATTTTCTCTGGAGAAGAGATGTTGAATGTTTCTTACGTATTTTAAAATTTTTATAATATTTTCACTTTTACATTATTTGTGTTTTCTATTTTGATTATGTTTTATGATTAAGTATGAAACAGTTGTTATCATGTAACATGTTATTGTATGTCTAAATATATATATTTTTAAATCTAGACTTTTTATACTTTTTCTAGTTTTCAAAATTCTTGATACACTTCTCTTGGCAAGTTTGTCAGACGTCAGTATATAACCATTAATATCTTTAATTTCCTGGTAAAAATTATGAAAAGTTGATACTCTTATTTTAAAATTGTAAGTTGAGACAAATCAAATAAAATCTTGTAAGACAATACAGTAGAAATCTCAAAATGTGGTTAAGGGAGTATGCATGAATAATGTAAAAGTTAAACAGTGTCAAGTATTTTGAAAGGGATCTTAAACTGATAAATAGTTATAGTGAACTATTTCTCTACATTGTATACAACAAACGTGTAGGTCATAGTGTTGCAAATTTTATGAAAAACAAAGGAAATACTTCATTATGTAAGATGTTTGGTTTTTATGTCCCCTTTCCCCTAGATTGTGCTATGAACTTTTCTGTTTTTCAAGGGTTAACAAAAAGGTCTTGAACTAGTGGACTGCTGATAAATGTGAATCCCATCGATTAATTTGTAAGCAAGTTGTTCTGCCTCTAAGGTTTATCATTTATTTTGGTTTCAAGGGTCTAGAAAGATCCTTTTCCTTAAGAGGGCTAGTGGCATTTTGTCTCTGATAAAGTGGGGGAAATCTTCAAATTTAATGTCTAGGTGATTCTATTTTGACAAGGTTAAGGGTGTGTTTGGTTGGGAGGAAGGTGTTTTTCAGAAAAACTAATTTCCTCACTTTTTGGTTTGGACCTGATCAAGTATGTGAAAGTATGAGTAGAACTTTATTTTCCAAGGGTGGAGAAATACTTTTCCTAGTAAGGTAAGGGAAGTCACACTTTTCCTCACTCTATCAACTTTACACGTACAAACAAAGAAAAATGGTTTTAAAGGAAAATTGTTTTCTATCTAGAATTGAGTTTTCATCTAGAAAATAATTTTCATGAAAATCACTTTCCATTGAGAATGTTTTTTGTCTAACCAAACGCCTAAGTGGATGTTTAACTTTCCTTCTATGGAAGATGACAAGAGGTCCAGTTGATTTTTTTTTTTTTCTAGATTATGTAAAATGTGAGTCAGTGAAGATGATATCTTTTTACGTATAATGTTGAATTTTTAGCAAATACTTCAAATGATTGGTATTACTATCACATGTTACAGGGCTGGAAAGAGTCGCTTGTTCAAAAAATCAAGATGTAAAAAAGAAAAAGATCTAAAACAAGGATTGCAGCGCACCCTTTTTCTCGGATTACCCTAGAAGCGCATAGCTTATAGATGTACTTTATATATGTAGTTCCTTGGTTGGTAAAATGCAAAAGTAATCATGCGAAAATTAGGATTTTCGTAATAAGTAAATGCACAATAGTAATGATCTCACTAATCAAGAGATTAAAGGTTTAATTCTAACCTCTCCTATTCTTGTCATGGTGTTATCGTGATTTTTTCAGGTTTCTCCTAGTCTGTAATCTCTTCCTTTCCTTTTAAACTTAGAAGTGCATCAGTAAATTAACAAGTGAAAAAGAAAAATATTATCCTTTGCAAGTGCCTCAGGGTTTACCCTCTCTCCCTGTTGGCAGTGGCGGAGCCACGTAGTAACAAGGGGTAGCACGTGCTACCCCCTGTTTTTCTAAAAAAAAGAAAAAGAAAAATTCGAAAAAACAAAAGAAATGCTATGCGTCGTTTCCTCTCTCTCTCTCAAACTCAAACGTTGCGCTCAACTCTCATTATGTCTCTCTCGTCGTCGGACGTCGGCTTCCTTTCACTCTCTCAAACTCAATTACTGGCGACTGCGCTCGAAGCCTCAACTTAAGTGCTTACTGGGACTGCACTCGAACTCTTA
This sequence comes from Beta lomatogona, assembly GCA_947646795.1. NCBI lineage: Eukaryota > Viridiplantae > Streptophyta > Magnoliopsida > Caryophyllales > Amaranthaceae > Beta > Beta lomatogona. The sequence goes on along the minus strand of CANSNZ010001065.1, from coordinate 4,014,582 downwards.
CCCTCTTCGACTTCGATTACCGGCAAGATTAGCACGACTTCGATTCTGATTGCTGTTTTTCGTTCTTCAACGTTCTTGCTTCTTCGCCGTTCAAGTACTTACCGGCGACTACGCTCAACTCTTGCTTCTTCGACTGAGGTTTTTTTTTTCATTTTCTTTGATGGTTCAATACTCTGGATCTGCTTTTTAATTGTTAGTGAATCTTCTTTGATGGTTTAGTATTTCATTTCTGGCGTTTGGTGAATTTCAATTGTTAGTTAAGGATTTATTAATGATTTATTGTTAGTTTATTGTAATTGTGAAAATAATTTTTAGTGAATATTTGATTTTGGGGGGTTAATTCAAGTTGAAAAGCTACAGAAAAACTTTTTACCTAATCAAGGTTTAGGAGCCCTTGCTGTATTCTTCTCCAATTACAATAACAACTCTTTGCTTTTGGGTGTTCCGTTGTTTCACATTATCACGGAGTCTTTCTCTGAGTTTAGAGTGTGGTTAAAAAGACTGCAAATTTCTAATACATTATCTTGGAGTTTTAGGTGTTAGGAATTGGGTTGGATTCATGAATAATATATATAACCTTGACTTTGCAGCCGTGAGAGGTGGTTAAGGACTTGAGGCTATGATATGTTACGATGTAAAGTTGTTGAATTTTGTTCGAGTTGTAAAATGATGTTTTGCTTAAATTAAAAGTTGTAGACTCCAAGCTTTAATTTCTAATGTTCAGTGTTTAATGGACTCATTTTGTACTTTGGACTTCTTTGATGTTTTGCTGGTAGTATTTCTTACAATCAAGGTGTGATATCGGATAATTGTTGGATCTGATACAAATTCTGTTCTAGATATTAGATGTAAATTTGCAAGGTTTGTGGTTGCCATGAGTGGCTTCCATAAAATACCTGTTGTTTGCAGTTCCAGTACTGCAACTTCAGTTTAAGTCTTATAGGTGATGCATAGTAGATAGTAATGTTGAAAGTCGATAATGATTGAAATTTCTGCATTATGTAAGTTAATTATTGCATGTTTTAGCTTCATTAATTTTACTTGGAGCGTAGTAGATAGTATCGCAAAATTACGCTACCCCCGACTTCGGATCCTAGATCCGCCCCTGCCTGTTGGTATAGTAAGTCTATGGAAAAATGAACTTTGTAAGTTCTAAGAAGTTCTAACCAGCGCATATAACTAATACTCTTTTTAGTCTATATTGCATTATCTATTTTGCTTTTTTAGTCGTTTTAAATTCTAATTATAGTTTTCACGTCTATTTTGAACAGGAGACCATAAGTTTTGAAAATGACCTATATTTTACCAACCCTAATAGCCACGGCCCCCATCTAGTTTAATAACATGAAAATCCATGCTGTTTACTCTTTTTTACAAACTTATCTATATATCTATAATAAAAATCCCTTTAATGGGTTTGGTTTTTTTAAGATCATTCTTTCCATTTTTAATATTTGCAAAGTTTTCCATTTTAGCAAGTTTTTTTATTTATTTATAACATTGATATTTGTAGCAATATATTCTCTTTCTCTCGCCTGGCACATAGACATTTTTTCTTTTTTTTTTTTATCCTACTCCTCTCTTTATTCCTTTGTACAATTCAATGTTGCGAGTATAAAAAAGCGAATGAAGTATATAATAGAAGTAGCAGCCAAAACCAAGGCCGAAGCAATTAGCCCAATGAAAACATAAGAACCTATGTACAAATTAATAACATAGTCAATAAAGTATTTGGAGCATTGCCCGGATCAACAAGCTTGTATACTATCAAAACACGTGAGCAAGCACGGTAGGCTGACACATGCTGCTCCCTTTCAACTGCCAACATGATGCCACATCATCTATCATATGCCATTTCCTTTGAATTTCTTGTGTTATCCACAGAATATTAATCAAAAGTTTTGTGAGAGGTTTTGAATATGTTACCAATTATTTTTATTAGTTATTATCCATCCACCAAGCTATAACTTTTATTTGTAGCAAAATATCAATGTCACCTAGCATATCCTTCTACCTCATTGAAAATTCTAAAATTACAATAAGATCAAAAACTATATTACAAGTCTTGAATCCTTAACTACGTACACTTTAGATGTTATAATAAAACCACAACACCCCCAAATTCCTCTACTAAAATAAACATTATACTAAGTATATTGGAGGAATCTAAACATGTTATCGCCACGGTGATACGCATACGGCTGAATAATAATTTTTTTAAAAACCAGACTTGCTAACCTTTGAAAATAATACAGCGGAAGACTTTAAATAAAAATAACTAAACTACAAGTTGGAAACCTTTTAAGGCCCCTTATTAAAATATAATAAATCCAAAATCCCAAACTTAAGAAAGGAAGAAATAAAACACAATGTTTGATAGAAATAAAATGAAATCCAACTCCAACAGCTAACTCCCATGCATGAATCTTGCAAACCTGTTACTAACCTGCTCCCCGTAATTTATAAGAAATTATGGATCATTACAGAACATGCAACCAAACACACAAAGAACAAGTCAGCTATTGCTGAGTACGTACTTAACCAATTCAATAGAATATAATAACGAAACATGATACTAGAAAATCGTAAATAACAAATCATGTTTGACATAGAAATTAATAAACAAATGACTCCATAACTTTTATTAATATTGATCTGGCATGGAACGGGCGCCGTCCTCACTTTGGAATCATACGGGCTACTAAACCTTGAATAACTAAAGAGTCCTTGACTGCCTTTAGTAGTTAAACCTTGAAAATCAGTATGATCATACCCCCGAGAAGTGTCCTTGACTAACTTTACTCAGGAAGCTTAGATAACTTATCTAACTCGATTATAACTATATAATAAACTGTATCGTCATACAAGTTAATATGTGCAGGAGAAAGTAGTTCATAGACTACTTCTCCCCCCTTGTTCAATACTCAATAGGGGATCCATCATATGAGTTTTCATGTCATTCTCTTTCACTTTAAGTGTTTAATAATATTTATTATATCCAACAAGTATGAAGAAAATTTTCAAATATAAACACTTATAATTTGTTTTATATTATTAATAAAGAGTGGTCATATAGTAATAAACTCACCTTTTTATTAAACCTTTAAACCTTGAATTAGGGACTTAAAAAGAAATGTCCCTATAAAAACTGAACCTTGTTCAACAATAAAGATAGCTTGAAATAGTCACAAAAGACTCTTAAATCTTGAAAACTTTGTCCTTTCAATATGAATAGGTTGATAAAATAAACTCATAAACAACACTAATCACGATACTAACTCAAACAGTCATGGTATATAAAATAACATGTCCACTACTAATAATAATTATTAGTTCACGCACAATCATATAATGACTATTCTTTCATTGAAATACAAATCATATAATCATATGTATTATAAGTACTACCACACTATATAACATACAATTTTTTGTTCCCTAATCATGATTCTAAGTTTCATCATGCTCCGGAATAGATAACTAAGCATACTATATATGAATACTAACGCTACTAGTAATACCTAGTACTAGTACGTACCTCTGAAGCGTGAATTTCACACAACTATGCACTAAAAATTCCCTTCTATGAATTGGGTACCTTCAACAATTTGTATTATGCAAGAATACTAAAAATTCCAGAAATTCCAGAATTAAGTAACGAAAAGTTTTTATCTTTTTCTCCATCAAATGATAATATAATTGGATGAGATTTGGTGGATTTAAAATAGACATATTGAAGATCATCTCCACCAAATTTCATGTCAAGACGCTGAAAAGAGAGTCCTTTATGAATTTTTGAAAACAAAAATCACTACCACTGAATTCAGACTGCACGAGTTTAGAAAAAGGGTTAGATCAAGGGTCAAACGACCATATTCTTAGATAAGATTTTGCAGGCATGAAATAGACATATAGTCCTTGAAATTGTACGGTTGGATTGATAAAATATGGTCTAGATTAAGAGAAACGAATTTTTATTTAGGAGCTTGCTGCAATCTGCTGAACAGATTTGGGGAGAAAAAGAAGAGGAAGAAAGTAAAACCCTAGAGAGAAAAAAACCGGGAGAGGCACGAAATTTTTATGAGGAAAAGGGTTTTCCTACTGCCCTAAAAAACAAATTTATTTGCTAAAATTTTCCTTTTAATGAGTTTCCTAATCCTACTCTCATTAGACTTGCTAATAATACTCTCTTCCCAATTATAGAATTTCTATACTCTCCTTTAAAGTTCCCAACTAATACATTCCCGAATAATTTTTCCCACTCTAAATAAGATATTTTCCACCCTAATTTACTCACAAGAACTATCTTTATTCCTCAAGTATTTCTTCTAAATTCTAAAATAAATAAGTTATTCAACCAACTCAATCCAAAAAAATCCATAAAGTACTATTTCTTACTTAATTCCCATAAAGTAGGCTTACTAATAACCTCAAATAATTTTCATTGAACTTATAACCAAATAATAATACTCCTACATATCCTCAAATAAATTATTAAACTCACAAATTACTCCGTATTACCTCAAGTAAACAAATAAACTCCTCAATTAAATTCTTACAATACCAAATGAATAATTAAGGCCCTTAATAATTCTAATCGTACTCAAATAAATGAAAAGAGACCTTAAATACTTACTCCTCCTTAAATAAATAAATAAAACCCTTACATAAACGTTTAAACCCAAAGCTATCTACTTATAAAATAATTACCACATAAAACAACATAGAATCACTTTAAATAAAAACTACAAATAATATTTTAAGTGAGTAAATAAATGGTTCACAAATATCAAAATGATAAATTCAACTCTACTACTCCCTCCGTTTTCTTTTGTTGTTCCTGTATTCCCCATTGGGAAATTTCAATATGTTGTTCCTATTTTGAATCTTTCCATATATAGTATAATTTATTAATTAAATTTCCCATTAGTTTTGAATTGCAATATATGTGTTCACACTATTGAGTAGTTATTATTTACTTTTATATCCCTCAAACTTTTGTCTAATTGGTTGTCTAACATAGAGTGACTCAAAGAACAATAAATGTGTTCACACTAGTTTGTAGTTACTTTACTTTTTTATCCCTCAAACTTTTTGTATCATTGGTTGCTTAACATAGAATGACTCAAAGGGTTAGAATCTTTGTTTTTATTTAATTTAATTTTATGTAAAATGGTGGAATCTTGCCCATTGTTTTAGTTGCATTGGTTTCCTCCCCGATTCCAAATAGGAACAACAAAAGAAAACGGAGGGAGTATAAACGATAAGAATTCAAAACTTCTTTATAATTAAACATTTGCCCCAATTACTAAAACAAAAATCCTTTTTAATATTTAAATTATTATCATAAATAACAATAAAGTAATACAAAAAATATGAGGTATTACATGCACCTCCTAAACATAAAAAAATGTCGACGCTAAATACTACACTGGCTTTGGTAAAAAATTTTTTTTATAAATTTAAAGTCAAGCAACAAGTTTAATTGCATAAACTATCCATGGTAGGAAAATGATGTAGACTTCATACATCATTATTCTTTTATAGCTAATACATAGTAAAGACATGTACTTGGGTCTACATTAAGGGCCTGTTCTCTTCGGCATAAAACTACTGAACTGAAATGAATTGAACTGAACTGAACTGAATTGAACTGAACTAAACTGAATTAAATTATAACTAATTAATAGTAATGATTATCATTTAGGAACTGAACTGAACTGAACTGAAAATAAGCTGGGGAGAACAGGCCCTAAATACATATTACATGAAGAAAATGAAAGCACGAAAATAGTGAAGTAAGCGCGATGTGAGGAGCATATAAATATTGTGCAAAGATTGAGTGTCAATAGTTAGAATTTTTGGAAATTAGGGCAAACAAGTATTTAATAAATTGTGTAAAATTTATTGGAAAACAAAATTAAATATGTTAGAAACTACAGTAAGAATTATATATTGATAATACTTTACAATTTTGTAAAGGTTAAGGGTCTTTTCAGAGTTAGTTTGCATTATGTTTCGCAATATAAAAGTAAAATAGGAATCTGTAGGACAGAAGAAAAATTACAAAATGTGAAAAATTAGTTCCTAAATAGAAAAATAAGGGCATAACCAAAGCATAAACAAATAACCTAATACCAAAATATAACAAACAAAAATAAACCTGGGCATATATATCCCATTCCCGAAAACTAGTTAATTCTTAATAAGTAGTAACATTAATATAAAAAGAAGAGCTCGAGCATGATTGAGCCTCAATAACTAGTAATTTTAATGTAACCTATCAATTTGCACCCCTTAACATAATACTCCATCCGTTTCATTTTAATCTACACACTTACACTTTTCACGCATGCCAATGCAAAACTTTGAGGACATATATCTTTAGTTTTGTGTTTGTAAAAACTATAAAAAGTACATATTGATAAAATACATGTTATGGTGAATCTAACAAGATCTCACATGACTATATTTTCATCCGCGTATAAATCACAAATGATGGTCAAAATGAAATTTGTGAATAGTGTAAAATATCAAAGTGTAACAATTAAAATGAAACGAAGGGATAGTCTATTGTGGGAAGAAAAGTTTAAGAGGACTTAATTAACTTTAACTTTCATTTACAGTATGTTCCCGATGTGAATTTTAGGTGAAAGATTATACCCATATCCTCGTTGGATTTATGATGATTTTGTTGATTGTTCAAAGAATATATATTACCCACTATGTTTATATGGGCTAATATCTCAAGTACATCATTCATTGGATTTTGAAGCTGGCCAAAAACGGTAGTTTAATGTTTTAAAAAGGATTTGGAATTCAGATGAGCAATTATGGGATTGGATCTAGTGCTCATGCAACAATGGAGAACAAAATGAACTTTCAGCCAAAAGGCTATATATCCTACTGAGCTTTTTGAGTCCTAGATTCCAGCACTGTAACCACCCTTTTATAATAAAGCCACATTACAGCTGGTGCCCCAACCAAGAGAAACCGTGGGGAAATAATTACATGCTTTGCTTTAGTTTGTCATAATGAATTTATGTTTTGAGGTTTTTAGATCCAAATTTATGTTGGTTTTTATTTTGTTCATTGAGTGGTCTATCCAATATTGCTTTGTGCTTAGATGGTGGTAATAAAGTTGTCTATAACTAACCTAATCCCAGAAATTGTCCCGAACTTATTGTGACTGATAATCTACTGGTATCTAAAAAGCCAACCAAATTGATGACTTATAACGGACTTGAACCCAACCTGATATTAAATGATAATCGATTTGACTCTATTACTCTATGATCCGAATTGATTATTATCCGACTTGAGGATAAACGTAGCCCAAGACTACCTACCACAAACCTTTGCTATTCAAGAGTTTCCGATTTGAACTCAAAATGATAAGCGACCCGACTTCACTTGTCCAATCTTAACTCAGTGGGTACATCGACCCGTTAAGACCAATCCGAATATGACCCAAATTATGAGATGACTTGTTCAAAATCCTATGAAAGTATCTGAATTGACACCTCTAGGTAATTGTATTAATTGTGAGCTCATCCTCACATGATAATGACTTCGAAATGAATGCAAAATCTCACCTTTTTAGGATTTTGACAATATATTTCTGCTAATATATAGTATATATTATTAGGATATTGTTAGATTCTTTGTGATTTATTTTTATTTTTTAAGAAAATTAATATTTCTTTGTGATGTTTTTTATAATTTTATTAAAAACATAACTATAGATATTGAATATTTAAAGGCCTATCTTAAAGATGGTAAATAATCCAAAGTTGCAATATTAAAAGAATATAGATGAAATATTAAATTAAGATAACAGAGATCTGGTTAAGATTTGTACCTTCTTTAAATGCAGCTCAACAATTTTGGTCTATGACTTTTTGATCATTATGTTTATTGATGTAGTTATGTAGAAAGTGTCTTCAAGAGATAAGATTGCGTTTTAGTAGCCATGGATGGATTCTACAATCATTCTGTTTCTGTAAGAGGGTGCAGCAAAGAGGACAGACAAGAATCTCTATCCTCATTTTTATGAATTATGCAACTTTCGGGGGGTGTATGTTTGTGTTTATTATTGCATGTATTTATGCTGTCCCCGAGCGTCATTGCTGAGGTTTTTCTGCAAAGAATGATAATATATTAACCTACATTGCTACAACTCCCTCCATTAATGAATAACCTCCCTTCATCTTTTTGAGAAGTTTCTTTGATACTCCCACTATTAGATCAGCTGTCAGAAAAATGATCAATTGAACATTTGAACCTAAGCATATTTGGTTATATTATTTTAGCAACGCCCTATTCTTTTGGATTCATTGGAGCTAAACTGAACTGAACAACAACCATAATAATAATACTAAACAATAATACTAATACTAATAATAATAATAATCATACAATATGCAAATAAAATCTTTAATATATATATACACTTTTTATTATTATTTCTCACTATACAACTATACCTCATACCTTTATTGAAATCGATAATGAAACAATGATAAAATTATAACCCTCACCTCCAATTGAAAGATCCATACGATTCACTCATGATATAAAATACCTACTTTCTTTAATAAATCAATCTTAATAATAAAACTTATGTATTACTTTACCGACTTACTAAAATTATGTGCACAAGGGCATGTAAGTGATAGAGTTTATATGACACTAGGCTGAACTGAAGTGAGCTGAATTAAAATGAATTGAACTAAAGCAAAATTATGAGAGGAAAGTAGCTTAAATGAATTGAACCGAACCGAAGTAAAACTATGGAGGAAATTAAAGTAGTTGAACTGAAATGAACTGAAATGAAACTATATCCAAAAGAACAGGGCCTAAATTGAGTTGAACTAAACTTATTAGAGCTAAATTAAAATGAAGCTAAACTGAATTAAACTAACCAATCTCTTCAAAAAAAAAAAAGAATTAAACTAACCAGAACTAAAGTAAACTGATATGAGTCATATAAACCAAAAGATCAGGGCCTAAGTGATGAATTGATCACATGTGAGTCATATGACGCATTTATTGTATGAGTTAGGTGTTAGCATTTAACCTTTAAACACAAACTCGATATGACAACTCGATATGACAACTCGTTTATTTACTAACTAGATTAAAGATTTTCCTTATTTAATTAGATTTAAGTTTTGTTCTTTAGTTGTTATATTTGGTTTATATTACTTGATTTTCTTACTCAGATAGTGAGCTGATTAGAATATCGGACCAATTGAATTTATTTATGTGTGCTTGGGCTAATATGAGTTCAACGAACAAGTAATGTCATCACATGCTTGATGAACGGGTTGGATTAGCTAGAAGGTTGAGGTTATATAATTAATAAATAGGTCAGGTTAGGGTTAGGGGCAGTCAATTGTTAGTTTTTAATCCGGGCAACTTTTTGGGTTTCTTCAAATTTTTAGCACCTTCCAAAATCTCTGAATTTGATCTTCGTGAGTTTTTCATTCTCTATGTAGTACTTAGTTCGATGGTTTGTAATGTCTAGCTTGTTCTATTTTAAGTGGGTTGTAAGAGTTAGTCGAGCTCACTTTAGTTTTTTGTTTAGTTGTTGTTTTTCGTTTGGATGTACTCCATGTAGTTTGTACTTCCGTTTTCAATTAATGCAAAATTCGCCGATGTTAAAAAAAAATACAGTGTGAACAATTTGGAACACGATGTGTTAAAATCGTGGGGGCAACTCCAACATCTGATTGCACCATATCATAGTGGTAAGTGGATGAACTTACTTCAAACATTTTGGTCCGTATTCAATAATTCTTTTTCCCTAAAAATGTGATATTTTTTTAGTCTACATGTTTAAGCAATTAATAATAAAGATGTGAAACAGACAATATATGATATTGAGTTAGTGAGAGGCTAGCGCAATGCTGCGAGTTCTTTTGCGTTTAATATTCAACTACTAGTATAGTAGGTCTTTGGTAAATCCCGCCTTAAATAATCCTAGTATCCCCCTAAATATTAAGATGTGGCACCCCCATACTTATAGTCTCCCTCGCATCCTTACCCTGTCAGCAGTGTCAGGCTCTCAGTCATTCTCTCCTCCCCCCTTCCCACTTAACACCCTTTCATTCTCATCTTGCCTCACTTTATATTAAAGGACTATTATAGATGTCATCTAGCTTAGTTGGTAAAGTCTGATAGGAGTAGTATCCAAGACCTAGGATCGAATCTCGTCTACATCATTGCGCTTATTCGCTCATTTACACCAAAGAACCATTGAAGGACTATTACCTGACATTGTTACCGTTGATGCCAGAGAGCTGGTTGAATATATTTTTTGACACAATTTTTTTTGACATAAGAACTTCAACTTTAATGCTAAAGGGGTAATATAGATAAAATGCATATATTTATTAAACAGAAAAAATCACTTAAAACTACAAATATATGGAAAGAATCATATAAAAAAGGGTTTTTTGATTTTAATAAAGCAACCTTTTAGCCGTTCGCAATTAATAAGCTAACCTATGGGATATTCCCTAATAAAACAACCTTTGTAGTCGGGGTTCCTACAGTGGGTACAATTTACCACTAACCTGTTGAACAGGTTACTCTTCATTAAATGACTTGTTTCCCTCCTAAATTACTCAACAATACCACGAAGTAAAAATTGAATGACCCAAAAATTGAAAACAAGAAAAAGCCCTAAAATCTCTCTCTTCCTCCATTAGTATTGGGCAAGCTTTCTCTCTCATCAATTCCATACATTCAACACAGATGAGGTAAATTTTCATTATTTTTGCAATTCTCTCTCTTCTCACAGTTCTCTCTCTTCTTGCATTTCTCTCTCTTCTCACATTTAGTTGTTGATGTAATTCGTGGAGCTTAATTTGGTGGAGCGTAATTTGGTGGACCCGTGAAGAAATTGGCCGAAATCCGAGTAATTGAAGGTAATTTTGTTGAACCTTCATCTTTAAGTCCTTAAAATTGTGAATTTCGTTGTGTTGTGCTTGCGTTTGAAATCAATTTGCAATCTTTAATTTTTGTTAATTTACTGGGTAGGATGGAAAATGTGACCTTAAAAATTTGCCATGGTGGTGGTTTTAAGATTGATAAGAGGGGTTATATGATTTATGAAGGTGGAGTAGTACGGACATTTAGTGTAGATCCTGATGAGTTATGCTACTGGGTACTTACAGGGAGTTAGGGAAGAAATGTGGTCAATATGAGCAATTTTTTGGGATGTTTTACTTGATCCCAGGACTTCCCTTACACACGGGTTTAAGGCATCTTTATCATGATGATGAGGTGTTAGAGATGGGTGCACTTGCCATGAAGAATAGGTGTATTGACATCTATATATGTCACACTAAGAAGGGCTTACCAGTTGTTCTTTCCACTCGACCCACCTATTCCACAAAGTCATTTGAATCCCATTTCGAACATCCACCAAAAACAAGACCCGAGAAGTTGACTATAAGGAGAGGACCGAACCCGTGAGATGTAGTCCTAGGAAGAAAGCTATTGACTGCACTAGTGGAAGTAGTGCACCTAAGACTAATGACCCCACATCAACTTTGCACCAAAAATCGACCCCACACAACCTTTTTACAAACAACCTTCCACCTCGGCAAAAAACTAAAAAAAAGCCAAATCAACTTCCATTATCCCTCCCAATATTAAACACTCAGCCTATCTCACATGACTCCACATCGATTTGCACCAAGTACCCGACCCCACCCTAGCTATGCACAAAGAACCTTCCACCTCAAAGAAAAAGCAAAAAAAAGACAAATGAAGCTCCCTTTTCCCCACCAACCCTAAGCACTGATCCTATCTCATATTTAAAGCATACCAGTGCCTCTTTTCCTTCCACTTCTGCTGGAAACACAAATCTGAGCTCACAAGGTTATGAAGATGAGCTCAATATTGAAGATGAGCTCAATATTTCGATCTGTCTGGTGATGACACCGATGTGAGTGACCCCGCATACAAACCACCTAAAAACAAGTGAGCATATTAGTGATGGTGAGGAAACAGAGTTAGATTTAAGTGAACCCGATCCCGATGAGTTGGAGCCCGAATTGAGGGAAGAAGAATTTGAAGATGATTGGTTGGATTCGATAATAGTGATGAGGAGTATTTGGATGCTAGGGTGAAGGTGAAGAATGCAATAGGAAGCTGAAAGAGATTGCGATCAATTGCAAAGAGAGGCAAAACGAAGGGCTTGAAAGGACGTAACAAGGGGTCAATCAATCAAGTAAGGAAGGAGGGGAGGGAACATCTAATCCTACCAGTGGGTATGTTAGTGAGTATGAGGGGAGTGATGATGAAATCCTAACACCCCACACCAGTGATGATGATGAAGATCTGACTTTGGAAGAAAGAAAAAGAAGAAGGTCAGTGCTTGTGAGCTCCAACACAGACTTCTCCAAGTTCACATGGAAGGTAGGTCAGAGATTTCCTTCCAAACATGACTTTAAACAAGCTGTTGCTAGATATGCAATTTATCAAGGAAGGAATGTAAGTGTTGGTTTAAGTAATAAGAAGAGGCAACAACAAGTAGGAATTTATTGCTTACAAGGGTGTCCTTTTTACTTATATGGTGCTTGGGACAGTAGAAGGGCCACATTTGTTGTTAGAACTGTTAAGGATATACACACTTGCAATAGGAATATGACTAAGAATAGACAACTGAAATCCAGTTGGGTTGCTACTCAATTCTTAGATATATTCAAGTCTAGGCCTCATTGGCCGCCTAAAGAGATTAGGGAGACCATTAAGAGAGGTTTTAAGGTTGTGGTGAAAAGAGATTTCGCATACAAAGTTAAATATGCAGCCCATAAGTTGCTACATGGTAGTATGCATGAACATTACAAGAAGATTGTGCCATATACACAAGCATTGAAAGCTAGCAGCCCAGGGACCACATTGGATGTTGTGACTGATGTTAGCATAAGTGATGGTCCACCTGTATTTCAGAGACTATTCACATGTTTTGAAGGGTTGAAGGTTGGGTGGTTGCAAGGATGTAGGAAAATCATTTGTGTGGATGCATGTTTTCTTAAAACATTCTTGGGAGGGCAATTATTGTCTGCAGTGGGAAGGGATGGGAATGAACAAATGTTCCCAATTGCATGGGCTGTGGTGGAAGGTGAAAATAACATGTCATGGGGCTGGTTTTTTGTGCACCTACAAAACTGTTTGGAGCTTGGAGATGGTGATGGTGTTGCAATATTGTCTGATGAACATCCTGTAAGTAGTTATTTCATTTCATCCATCCAAATTTATTGTCATTATCATAGTACATGCATCTAAGTGATAATCCCTTGTTTCCCCCTCTTAGGCTATTTTGCATGCTGTGTCAACAATTCTTCCAAAAGCTGAGCATCGTCACTGTGCTAGGCACATATATGCATTATGGCAGAAACAATTCAAGGGAGATGAATTCAAGCTTGCATTCTGGAAAATAGTTAAAGCGTATAATACCATTGATTATGAGGATGCTCTGGTAGAATTGAGGGAGATCAATGAGCATGCTGCAGATGCATTTGTAGCTCACACCCCAAAGGTGTTTTGTAGGGCTTTCATGGACTGTAGGATGAAAAGTGATGCAGTGACAAACAACATGGCGAAAACTTTCAACGGCTACATAATAAATGCAAGAACAAAGCATTTGCTTCATATGATGGAGGAAATTAGAGCAGCACTAATGCAGAGACTAGTGTTGAAGAGAAAAGAAATGGAGAAATGTACTTCCTCCTTGTGTCCAAGAATTATGGTGTTGCTAGAAAAACAAAAAAGCAAAGCAGCTCAATGTGATGTGATGCCTTCAACAGATACATTGTTCAATGTCAGTTATTTCTTGGATCAGTTGGTTGTTGATCTCCAAGCAATGACATGCACTTGCAAGATGTGGGAGTTGATGGGTGTCCCATGTTGCCATGCCATAGCATGCATCTTTTTCTTGAACAAGCAAGCAGAGGATTATGTTGACAAGTGCTATAGTAGAGATGTTTATTTGGTAGCCTATGGAGGTAAGCATCTATTGCATTCAATCTATTTTTTTTCTAGTCAGTGAGTATAGTTATTTAATGAGATGTTTGTGTGCTTGGTTGCAGGGTCAATTCCCCCCTGTGTGGGTGAAAGGCATTGAGCAAGGGTAGATTCCAATATCATCCCTCCTCCTATTAAAATAGGTCCGGGAAGACCTAGAAAAAATAGGAGGAAAGATCCTTATGAGGACCCCAAAAAACCTGGGGTATTGAGAAGGTTTGGCATGGAAATGACCCGTGGCATATGTCAACAGAAGGGTCATAACAAGAGGAAGTGCCCAAACAAAGACACGGCTACTCCCCCTGCACCACCTCCAAAGAGGCCTAGAGGAAGGCCCAGAAATGATGGCCAGCCACCTAGGAGGGCAGCAACAGTCACCACAACAAACACAACAACAACAGCAGCACCTCATCATTCTGCAACAGCCCAACCAAGCCAGTTGGGTAGGAATGGAAGGATGATTGTAGGAGGAATTGGGTCAAGGGGTGGTGGTGGAAGATCAACTTTACAAACTGGAAGACAAAAGGGAGTTACTGGCAGGGGGAGGGGAGCTAATAATGATGGCCAAAGAGGGAGGGGAGCAACTAGTCTTTGGAAGAGGCGGGGGTGCCGGGGGTGCTAACAATGATGGTGGAAGAGGGAGGGGAACAAGAGGCAGAGGAGCAAGTAGTGCTGGTATAGGCAGGGGAAGGGGTAGGAATCAAGTACCTGCAGGTCTTGGTGTTTTTTTTACATCTAATGGTGGCCATGTACTTGATGTAAGTTTATTTATTTTGTCACTTGTGTTGTTGTTATATGTAAATTTTTGTATTATGATGCTAATGTATTATAATACTGTTTCCTGCAGCCATATCAATCTACCACACAAAGATCACTGCCTCACCATGAAGCTTCATGCTCACAATCAAGCCAAGTATCCACTGTCCATCACCCAACTCAGTAGTTTACTTCATAGTGTTGTGATTAGGATGTTTTTTGGATCAGTTTGGAAGCCTTGTGGCATTTTGCAAGACAGTAGTCTTTTAGAAACATTATGACTTGTGGCATTAAGTCTTGGAATTTTGTATAACATTATCAAGATTATGAATTGCAATGACTTGTATTCAAGCTAAAATGCCAATTTCCTCATATATTAGTCATTAGAAAGGTGTAATACATTCACCAATTTAGGTTAAAGTGTCATACATTCACCAATGTAGGTACAACACTAAAAGGCAAACACAACAACTCACAACATTACTTTAGGTAATACAACACAATTGCAAAAAAAATCCATGAAAAAAAAGCCACCATTGGCAAATTGTTGTCAGTCCTTGCAGCAGAATTAATCCTCTCAATGCGCAATTGGCTTTGTTCCATGTTCAGCTCCTCATTGATTTCCTCCAACTTCTTCTTTTTGATCTGTAATTTTTTGATTTTGTCATCCTTCAATTTCAACTCATATTCCAACTCTGATATGGTCACATCTTTTTCTAGAAGGCGAAATCGAAGGTCATCCAATTCGTTTGTGAGATTACCTTCATCAATCCACCTCATGAAGTCACACTTTGTATCCTGCAAAAAACCCAATTTCACAAATTAAACACTAATTACAAAAGTTTTGGTGATTGGTGAAAAATTCAATTAACACTAACGGGCCATAAGGGACATCCATGGAACTTCCTCCCAATATTGGACCCATGTTTCACTGTTCGTAAAACCGCAATTCCACCACACTTGCAGTACACTACTCCCTTTGAATTCGTCGAAGAAGCTGAATATGATCGTCCTCCTCCTGCCATTTTCTGGGTGAATTTGATGAACACCGATTTTTCTTTTTGGGTGGAATTTAGAAAAGAATGAATTTTTTTTGGGAGAATTTTTCTGCAAAATTCTGGGGGAATTTTTCTGCAAATATCTGGGGAATTTCGTGAAGAACTCAGGAGGAAGAAGGTTGGTAAAGGAAGGGAAGGTGGGTGAAAAAAGTGAAGGTGGGTAAGTAAAGGGAAAGTGGGTAAATATAGAGGGCAATTAACTCCCCCCCAACGGTCATATAGCCACGTCACCAGTGCAACCTGTTGCACTAGGTTAATTACCTGTTGACCCCACTGTAGGAACCCCGACTACAAAGGTTGTTTTATTAGGGAATATCCCATAGGTTAGCTTATTAGTTGCGAACGGCTAAAAGGTTGCTTTATTAAAATCAAAAAACCCTATAAAAAATGATAATTTGAAATGGGACGAGGCGCTTGGAACATATTGGTGGCCCCATTTTCTTTTTCTTTTTTTTAAAGGAGAGCCCTCAAGGGCAACTAATCATTCACAAAAATATCCAAAGCCAACAAAGAGTCAATATAAGAAGTAAAATTTACTAACCAAATTGTTTAACTAATAACCTGTAGCAATCGATGAGCTAGCTCATGAGCAACCTTATTGCCAGTATTACAAACAAAACTCCAAGACACACTATCTAACATACTACTAGTATGAACGATGTCATCAAGAATAAGATGGAAACTACTTCCGACTCGCCTTTTTGAAGGAATTGTGTTAACAAGGTGAAGACAATTATACTTTTAATAGCCACATTATCTAACATAATACTAGCATAAACGATGTCATCAAGAATAAGATGGAAGTTACTTCCGCCTCGCTCTTTTGAAGATATTGCGTTAACATGGTGAAGACAATCACTTTCCACAACCACATTTCAAAATCCGAACTCCATGTCCGCATGGATACCAAATAACATATAGCCTTTGCCTCAGCAATTAACGGCTCCTAACAGTCCTCCACCTTCCACGTTACAGCCAACATCACCTTGCCATCCATCCCCCTAATCACCGCCCCAACCAACGCACCCAACCTTTTAATTCACACTGCCCCCCGTTCACATTGAGCTTAACAAAGCCCTCCCCATGAGGTGTCCAACGCTAGTTGTTGAGCAGCTAACCCCGCACACCCCCATCTTTATTTTCCAAACTAAGTTCCCCCATGAGTTTATGCACGTAGGCCCTTGTTTGATGGGGATCACAAACCTCTTCCTCAAACAACCACCTATTTTTGGCATTATATCCCATCAGATCGTTATAAAAAACCCATGCTCCATACAAGGGAGTTGCTCCAGACACGCCATTGCTAAGTCCCCAAAGTTGTGATACACGCGTGCCATCGTTTGGCCTATCTGACTTGAATCCCGCATTATAAGCCTTCCAATAATACAGTCCCACGAGCAATGCAGCTCGGTTCATCCTCCACCTCACAAAGGTTATACAATGGTTCCATACTTGGAACACGCTTAATCAGACCCCTCTTTAATTTGTCAGCAAAATGCCACGATAAGCTAGCCCTCAAAAATAAAATTTAACACGAGAGAGAGTATTAGTATGCCATATTTTAGTCCATAAATTAGAGCGTATTGACGATGAAGCCACTCTTTCTCCATCCAACTTACAAAAAATGGCGTGGTAGGCCGAACGAACAGAGTAGTCTCCATCTTTCTTCAGATGCCAGCATAATACATAATCAGGGAGAAGAGAACTGATAGGAATACTCAAAATACATTCTCACTGAAAAGCGGGAAAAAGCTTATTTATAAGAGGGGAATTCCATTTAGCTAGCAGAGATAAGATTAATTAATAAGATCACAAACCTTAAGATTCTCGCTCGAATTGCCTCGTGAAGAAATAACTTTTTGAGATTGAGTAGCAAGGATCCATAGACTTGACCATACTGATATAATAACACATCACCCACATGCCATCTAGCACCCCTTTGCACCACCCATTCCACCCCCATATCCCATGCCAGGAGTAGCTTGGATTTCTACCAATTCGGAGTTCAGATAATCCCTATTAGCATAATCAACGTGCATTTAATATGCGAACCACCAAGCTATTAGGAGATTCCAAAAGCCTCCTAACTTCTTTACCTAGAAGAGCTGTATTAAAACATTGGAAGTCACAAAGATCCAACTCTATTAGCATAATAGCTTTTCACTCCCAATATCCCTGTGTTGGGTCATTGAAAGTGCCTGATTATAGGCATCCCAATGGTGGTCATCATGGTGGTGCTTCTGATGGAGGAGGTGGTGGTGGGAGTATGAAGGAGGCTGATAAGCGTTGGTGTGTATGTGACCGAATAAAGCAATTTGCACTAATCTGATTGTATCTAACCCAAACTAAAATAACCTACCAAAATTTACTAGGCTCAATCAAATTACATATTTGTTTGTTCTTGAAATCACATAGCATAGTACTTGATGTTCACTGGAATCCCATAAAAATTTGTCGAATTTGAAAACTAATTTTATGACACAGGGCATAAGGTTTGTTGTCAATAATTTATTGTTTTATCCAAAAAAGGCTGATGATGACCAAGAGTTTTATTCAACCATTCATTGATTTAGTAGAGACATTTTATTATGATCCTCTAGGAATTGCACAATGTGAACTAAGCAAACCAATATGGATCATGATGCAAGGACACATACAGGCAATGGTAAAAATAAGATTAAAAGCTCTTCTTTTAGCAGCGAAATACTAGACAAAAAGTTAGGCCAACTATTGTAAATTGTAATAGTTGATATCATGGTGGACTAAGCTTCACACCTATAGACTCCATGAGGCCTAAAAGGAAAAAAGAAGATGGCTATACTATATGAGCATGGATGACCCCCCCATAACATGACTTTACTCAAGATAGGGATAGCGGTAATTATATTTTTTTTCACACCCTTTGTCATTTTGATGGTACCATTTGTTTTTCAGCGATTTTTTAATGCACGTCTTTAACATTCGTATTATCTGAAAACACTTGGTTGAAACCGTGAATTATTTTTTTTTGATAAGCAAGATCAGAATATTATTGCATCAAAATACCAGAAACAATAAGCTCAGCAAGGGACAGAACCCCAAGACCAAGAGCAAAAACCAACAGGCTACACAGAGCCTTACAACACCTAAGAGAGAAATAACTCTCTGAACCATCTAATATCAGCAGCTCTAGTATTATGGGACATAATACTATGGACTCTATTATATACATCATGCTTAATTCTATTTACAGTATACTCTATTCTTTTAATTTGTGCATTCCATAGAACATTATTTCTTTCCAGCCATATATGGTAAACTATACAAAGCAAAATTGTGAAGTGAATGCCCCGTCTGAATTTATTCATTTTCCTCCTGCTGATCCACATTATCATCTCAGGCAAAGTAAAGCCTTGTCTATTTATGCCTAGCCAAGTGTTAATAGCTTGCAAGCATCGAGCACTATAGTGACATTCAAAAAACAAGTGATTATGAGTTTCACTTGCAGTATCACAAATCAAGCATCTGTCATCTTGAATGATATGCATCTGCATAAGTCTGTCCTTAGTATTCAATCTTCTTAGCATTGCCATCCAAGCAATAAATCTATGCTTTGGTTGACTTAGCCTACACCATATTATTTCTTAAGACTACTCAACCTGAAGGACTCCCATAAAACTTCTTAGGTCTTTATTCACATCCTAAATCTCTTTTGCTCAACCCTTCTTCTTGTAAGTTGACATGTCCTTCTCAGTTCCCTGGAAGTTCCCGCTTCTTTCAAGCTGAACTATGTCTTGGCCTAATTCCATAAAAACCACTTCGTTTACTTTATTTTCTTCAGATAATAGGTAGTATGTATTATATGTATTATATGTATTTTTATCTCTTCAGAATCTCTATAAATTTAACTTAATACTATAAATTATGACCTGACATGTTAATTTTGATTGCTCTGTACTTCCTAAAAAAGTTTCTCGTGTGTATATATATTAGTTAGATAGAGATTTATTATTAATGTGAATTCAAGACATCCTCAAACTTGAGATCTATAGTGTCATTCTTTTTTTTTTTTCTATTATAAACTTGTCATGATAATAAGCATTATATTTTATTTTTGTTGTTGGGATATACACCATCTGTTCTTTTTTATTATTCCTATTTAGAATCGGGGAAGAAACCAATGCAACTCAAAAAATAGACAAGATTCCACTATTTTAAATAATGTAAAATGAATAAAAATAAAGATTCTAGCCCTTTTGATTTATTTTATGTTAGACAACCAATTAAACAAAAGTTTGAGGGGGTCAAAGAGTAAAATAACTACCAACTAGTGTGAACACAAGGTAAAAAATGACTACTCAATAGTGTGAACACATTTACTGCATCTTAAAACTAATGGGAAATTTAATTCATAATTTATATTATTTACGAAAAGATTCAAAATAGGAACAACATATTGAAATTTCCCAATGGGGAATACAGGAACAACAAAAGAAAACGGATGAAGTATCTTTTTTTTTTTTGAAATTAAAAATTAATTCATTGATTCAAAGTCATACGACATCTACAATAGAAGTCAAAACTAAACAAATACATATCAAAATGAAATAAATACAATTCTAATATGACAAAACCACGATCGTTGAGTAGATCTAACACTTCTGAAAACCTTCGTCTTTCACATCGTTGTCTGATGCAGCCTTCTGCAAGGGGGTCTATCGATCTTTTGTAGTTTTGAAGTAGAACTGGATCCAATTCAAGTGATTGTAAACGAAGTACTGACATCTGTTGCAACCCCGCACAAATTTCAATCAACAAATCAACCTCTTGAATTACACAAAAACCCAAAAACAAAGTCTCCAAACTCTCACATGGAGAGAGATAAAACCCAATATATGGATAGATATAACCCAATAAATGGGTAGAAAAACTCTCCATTAAAGAGAGACTGAAGTTTATTAGAAACATTAACATAAAAAACTAGTAACAAAAGGAGAAAAGTGGCTTACTACCGCCCAAAAGGGTGACGGTAGCCCCTAGGTTGAAAATTAGGGTTTTGTGGGAGAGGAGAGAGAAGAGAGAAAAAAGGGAGAGGAGACGAATACAGGATATGTTTTCCTAGTTCTACCTAAGTTAGAATTTAAACGGAGGAAGTATCTTACTATACTTTATTTTTATATTTTAACTTTGTTCTAATATATAGATTTTTGTTAAAATAACCACATAAAATGTCAACCGTACCGGCCTACCCCTCAAATTTTACGGATAGTGTCTGGTATCTAAAGAAGCTTCTTGGCCTATTAAAAGAAAATTCATACAACACAAGTCTATTGATATTTGATTTAGCTCTAATTACTTCCCTAAAAAGGTTAACTGGCCGCAACTTTTTATGTCATAAGCAACATTGATACAATAAATCATAATTGTTGTCTTCACAAGTCAAAATATACAAGCTATAATGCCTAATCACCTACATACTATGAGAGTCCGCATGAAAGATTTAAAAGAAAAGGTTCAACCATATTTGATTTTACTTTGAATTTTAGCTTATACTATAATTTTTAGAATGGAGGCGCCAATATATGCACTCCCGTTTAGAAAATGATAGATATTGCCCATATTGGAGGTAACTATATCATGTCGATTAAGTCTAATTGTACGTGTACCTCCTTTTGTATGATGCACCGCATTTGTTATGCACGTGTCG
This sequence comes from Beta lomatogona, assembly GCA_947646795.1. Classification (NCBI taxonomy): domain Eukaryota; kingdom Viridiplantae; phylum Streptophyta; class Magnoliopsida; order Caryophyllales; family Amaranthaceae; genus Beta; species Beta lomatogona. The sequence continues at coordinate 3,993,042 of CANSNZ010001065.1, read as the reverse complement.
TCGATCTATGACAAATGTAATACACGTTGTCGGGTGTAATTTATTTGTATATGTGCGTGAATTATGTGGCGTTAAGCATATGTTTCTTCATGTTTCTAGAGAATGAGAAAGTAAAAGGGTGGTAAGCAAATGAGGGAGTAGAAGGGTGCTAATTCCTTTCATCTTCCAACCACAGGTTGTGGGTTCGATTCTGATCAGGGGGGTTGGGGGCTTTAGGGTAGGTTGTCTTTATGTGCCATGTGAGAGAGCGTTAATGTAATTTATCTTACAATAATAAATAATAATAAATAATAATAATAATAATAATAATAATAATAAATAATACTCCCTCCGTTTTCTTTTGTTGTTCCTGTATTCCCCATTGAGAAATTTCAATATGTTGTTCCTATTTTGAATCTTTTCATATAGAGTATAATTTATTAATTAAATTTCCCATTAGTTTTGAGTTGCAATAAATGTGTTCACACTATTGAGTAGTCATTATTTACCTTTATATCCCTCAAACTTTTGTCTAATTGGTTGTCTAACATAGAGTGACTCAAAGAACAATACATGTATTCACACTAGTCTGTAGTTACTTTACTCTTTTACCCCTCAAACTTTTTGTATCATTGGTTGCTTAACATAGAAAAATTCAAAGGGTTAGAATCTTTGTTTTTATTTAATTTAATTTTATGTAAAATGGTGGAATCTTGCCCATTTTTTTAGTTGCATTGGTTTCCTCCCCGATTCCAAATAGGAACAACAAAAGAAAACGGATGGAGTAATAATAAATAATAATAAATAATAATAATAATAATAATAATAAATAAATAAATAATAAATAATAATACGGTTTTTCACCAAATGCCCCCGAGTTTTCACGAAATTCATCGGGTACCCTCACACTTTTGAAAATACACCTGGTACCCCTCACTTTCAACATAATACACCCAAATGCCCCTAGTCACTAACGGCGTTAACCGTCGTTAGTCTTAACTCTAATTAAACCCTAATTAGCCTTAATTAACCTAACTAAATCCTAATTTCTAACCCTAAACCATAACCCTAACCATAACCCTAAACCCTAACCCTAACCTAACCTAACCCTCCCCCACCCTCCCAAGTCCCACCACCCTTCCCCCCCACCCTCCCGAAGCCCCCCTCCCACCACCCCTTCCCCCACCGTCCCACCACCCCTTTCCCCACCACCCCGCAAAGACCCGTCGATTTCCCCACCCCTCCCCCCCCCCCGTCGATTTTCACACCCCCCACCCCAGGCCGATTTTCGCACCCCCCACCCCGGTCGATTTCCGAGCCCTCCCCCCATCCCCACCTATTTCCGCGAGCCCAGCAAGCGGCCGCGTTTAAAAGAGAACCGATTTCCGCGGCGTGAGTAGAGGAGGGAGAGAAGAAAGCACCGCGCCGAAGGCCGAGTATCCGGCGAGTACCAAGGGGGCTCACGGAGGGCAAGTGAAGTAGCGGCACGGGGAAGAAGGGATGCATGGGGTGGGGGGTTGCGAGGGTGGGCAAGGGGTTGGGAGGGGGGGTTGCGGGGGGTGGGCAAGGGGGTTGGGAGGGGGTTGCGGGGGGGTGGGCAAGGGGTTGGGAGGGGGTGGCTTTGGGGGTGGGGGAGGGTGGGGGAAGGTTAGGGTTAGGGTTAGGGTTTAGGTTTAGGTTTAGGTTTAGGTTAGGGTTAGTTGTTAATTAGGGTTGAAAACAACAAAATAAGGGTTAATGACTAGCGGCTGTTAATGGAGTTAACCGCCGTTAGTGACTAGGGGCATTTGGGTGTATTATGTTGAAACTGAGGGGTACCAGGTGTATTTTCAAAAGTGCGAGGGTACCCGGTGAATTTCGTGAAAAGTCGGGGGCATTTGGTGAAAAAACCGATAATAGTAATAAATAATAATAATAAATTATACTTCCTCTGTTCTATTTTAAATGAAACACTCGGTGAAATGACACTATTCATTGATCAATTTTGACTCCAATTTATCGTCATTAGATAAAGAAAAAGATAGTCAAGTGGGATCTTATTAGATTCGTTTCGATGCATACTATCAAATTATAACTTTTTTATATTTTTTTACGTGTGCACAACTTAAGATATTAATGATTAAATAAGCGTGTTGGGTTGCGTGAAAAAACAAACGTTTCATTTAAAACAGAAAAGAGGAAGTAATAATAATAATAAATAAATAATAAGTAATAAATAATAAATAATAATAATAAATAATAATAATAATAATAAATAATAAATAATAATAATAATAATAATAATAATAATAATAATAAATAATAATAATAATAATAATAATAATAATAATAATAATAATAATAATAATAATAATAATAATAAGTGTTGTAGCCTAAAATATCAATGGCTCTATTTGAGACATATGGATCCATGAGGACCATACACGTATCCCATCAAAAGAAATAAAAAAGAATGGTTTAACCATTGGGTTCTACTCAGATGGGAGAAAAGGCTCATCTTTTGGCCCAAAGGTTGGTTAGAGCCCAAATCCCTAAGGTGGCTGCAGGTGATTGGTTGATGATCCATCTCCAATCATAGTCTGCCAAGTGTCCTGATTTGATTGCCTAGCCAATCAGGTGCCCCCATTCTAGGGTTACATAAAAAGTCAGCAACCATATCACAAACACTATAAATACCCCTGAAATCAGGAGAAAGGGAATTCAATGCAAATAGTGTAAACTTACTCTGTGGAAATACTATCTCACTTTCTCTCTCTATCTCTACTTTTTCCTCCAAACTCCTGATTCCAGAGGTTTGGATCCCTTTTTTGTAGGTTCGGGAACGAAGCTCAGGTTCGGACTGGTCAGATTCAAACATAGTTGCACAAGTCTCCAAGTGAAGAACATCTAAGGGAAACTAGTTTACTTGCCAGACAAACATACTAAACATTTGGCGTCGTCTGTGGGGAGACGCAACGATGACTGACTGTCAATCGTCTAACGTGGCTAGAAATCGAAGTTTTCAAATCAATGTCGAAGATAAAATAGATCACGAGTGTAGGCGTGTTTTTATTTCCCCTACGCGGTGTGAATGCGTATTAGATTTGACTGCCCCACTGTTAAGGTTTTATTGAAAATTGTTTTGTATTGAAAGAAGTCGCCAAGAATTCCTTTTAGGAAGAATCATAAACCTAATTGGATAGAGGAAAATCATAGGGACAAATTATCCAATGTAGATTTCCCCGTCATGACTCCATAGATGGTCAAGATGAACCAAAGATTGAGTTCGGGGGTGAGGGTACGAATATAGTCATAATGAACCACATTCGCCCAAAGTTGGCCTCTACTAAATATCGATTCATTACAGATTTTATGCCAAAGAATAATCATATAACGTTTTCATACACCCTACAAATAATTTAGTCTAACTTGTTTCAGGAAACACATAAAAGACTAATTTTAGTGACATGTTATTAGGCAATCAATATTACAGGGAACCTAACAGGTTGTCCAACTTAATCTGATTAATATTAGAACAGTTCTTTAGGTCTTTGATTAGCAAAAATAGCATGTGGGTGAAGAAAGCATTAAAGCAGAACAATCATATAATATGCATAGAATGATCAGAAAAGTATAATAATGTACAAAAATAAATAAAAAGAAAGGAAAAAAGTTTAGAATATACAGTAGAGCGATTTTTATATTAAAGATCTACATCATGAAAGAAATAGTTAATTAGTAACTTCAATATAAAAATAATATATACAAGGATCCTCAGCTATTATATCTATGCGGCTTAGATTGAGGAGCGCAACGATCTTTAGGCGGAGCAATCGTGAAACCAAGAACGCAGTATGAAGAATTTATTGAAAGTATTGGAGGTATTGAAAGTATTTGAGTATTGAATGTTCGAAGTATGTTTCGGAGTATTCGATAGAATTTTGTGTGCGTGAAATAATAATGTTAAAAGTCGTCCGTAATTCGGGAAAATACGGGGTATGTATAGGAAAAAGAAGGCGTGCGCTGCACGCAAGCCTTGCGCCAGGCGCAAGCCTACGTGGCAGGCGCACATTGGTGTGCCTGACGCAGCCAGCCCAATCAAGATTAAGCACGTGTAAACGTGATTTTGAAAAGATAGAAAAGAAAGTTGCGTCTAACACAGGACTTGCGTGTGACACAGGACTCTGTATGAATCACAAAATCTACGTGTTAGGCGCTCATTGGCTTGCCTGACGCGTTCTGGCCAATGCGCTGGACGCACGAGGCGCGCTGAGCGCAACCCCCGCGTCCAGCGCATATTCGGGAATATTCGAGCATATTCCTTTGCGCGTCTTTCGAAGATACTTTTCTATCCCTAAAATTCCGGAGATGGAATTTTATGGATCAAAAATCTAATTTTTGATTGAAGATGATGAAAATGATTATGAAAAATATTTATTAAAATAATAAATATTTGATTGGCTTTTAAAATGGATTTAAAACTTTTTATGGGCTTAAAATACAATTAATCATCATGAACAATTAATTGGGCTTTAGAATATCATTTCAAAACACATTTTGGATTTAAAACTAATGCCGCGGTACGTTTCATCATTGGATCCTTAAATGGGGAGACACGATTATGTGTCTACAACGAGAGACCGCCTCGAGGAAGGGATAGACCTTCGTCCATCATCAATGTCCCTGGACAAAGCCAACGACCTGTTATTCTGGAGAATCTTGAACGTCCAGTGACTGCTGCCCATCTAGAGAACGTCTTGAATGACTTTCAGACTAAGATGGCAGTAGTCGTCCAGGAGCAGATCAAGAACAACATGCTGTTTTTCCAAATTAACCAGGAGCCAGTAGCTAACAATCCAGTTCCTCTTAGGGGACGTTCCCAAGAGAATCGTCCAGGTTCAAGCCGACCTGTTCGTCAGGAACCCTCCAAGAGAACAGCCGGAGAAAAGCAGCCAGAAGACAGTAAGCAGCGAAGGGAGATGGATTGGAACCTGTTGGTTAGGACCCTGGATAATGTTCGTCCAAATAGGCACCGAATGGAAACAGATGCCAGGGAATACCTAGAGGCAAAGAAAGCTGCTGCATTACAACGGTCGGCCACTGGGTCTACACCATACTTGAGAGACCCTCCTTTTAGGATACCATCCAGAACAGAAGGAAGAAGTCTGTGCCCTTCTCGTGTTCGTCCAAGACAAGAGAAAACGGTGGTTCAGCCAATGGTTTATAGGCGTCCTGCCCTTCCAAACACTTCATCTAATCCCGTGTTGAAAGAGTATCGTAAGGATCATACCCATTGAGGGACAGATGGGAGCCCTCCAGATCAACTGGTCAACCCCATTCTCGGCCAGGATCATGGAGGCTCCACCCTTCCCAAAGGTAAAACTCCCTACCCTAGAGCCTTTTGATGGAACAACCGATCCAGACGATCACATATCCGTTTACAAACATCAGATGTATGTCCAAGGAGTAGATGATGCTACTTGGTGTAAGAACTTCCCGGCAACTCTGAAGAGAGTAGCTCAGAAGTGGTTTAACAATCTTCTCCCCAATTCTGTCAACAATTTCACTAAACTCTGTTTCTTGTTTACTAGTCACTTTGTTTCCAATCGACAAGAGCACAAAACAAGCATGCACTTGGGCAAGGTCGTCCAATGACCAAAGGAAGCCCTCAGAAGTTTTGTTAAGAGATTCAATTTAGAAGCCCTTCAGATTCAAGAACTCAATGCTGGTGTGGCCTTTGACGCCTTCATCAGGAGGTTGAGGCCAGGAAGTTTTAAGTTTGACCTGGTGAAGAAGAAAATCACCACTCTTGCCGAAGTTCTAAAAGAAGCCGAAGCGTTTATACACGCCACTGAAGTATGTGCTGAGGCAAAGCACCCTGAGTCCAAGAAGCCCGAAGAGGTAGCTCAACCAAAGAAGAGCAACCCTAAAAAGGCTGAGACTTGGGATATAACCTCCACAACTACTTCGTCCAGAAAAGGCAAGAGGAAAGCATCTTAATCTTCAGCCAATCCCATTGAATTTAGCAAGCACCAATACTCCATTCTTATGGAGATAAAGGACCAATATGAGCTAAAGGCTCCGGCTGAAATGAAGACCCCTTACAGGAATAGGGACAAGAGTAAGTACTGTCATTTTCACAAAGACTGTGGTCATGAGACCAATGAATGTAAACACCTTAAGAGGGCATTAGAGGATCTAGCTCGAAAAGGAAAGATGAACTCATACTTACCCCAATGGGGAAAAAGTTTCAGACTAAAGATGACCGTCAGAGTAAGAAAAAGGAAAGTGAAAGCACTGGCGAGGATGTTGTCCTCATTATCTCGGGAGGATTTGCTACTAGAGGGCCAACCAACAGGGGACATAAGAACTATCTTAGGGAGCTCGGCCAAGTTTTGTTGACAGATCAGACAAAAGGTGAGCCATTTCCCATGGTAGTCGTGAGCGAGCAAGATCGGGGGAAGCTGAGAACCCCCCATGATGATCCATTGGTGGTGGAAATGAAGATAGCTAACCTGAGAGTGAGGAGAATTCTAATTGACACTGGAAGCTCCACGAACATCATTAGTGCCGACTGTCTATCTCGACTGAGGTTTGATGAGAAGAACTTGGTTTCGGTCCACCACCCAATCATTGGGTTTGGGGGGAGGAATCATTCATCCTATGGGGACAGTCACGCTGCCCGTTCGAGTTGGAGAGAAGGACTCCTCACGGACTTTGTTCATCAAGTTCTTGGTTGTCCGAGATTTGACGGCTTATAATGTCATTCTTGGACGACCAACTCTAAATCATGTTAAGGTGGTGATAGTGACTCACTTAATGCTCATGAAGTTCGAATGTGATGGTGGTCAAATTGGCTCCTTGTATGGAGATCAGCAGGCAGCTAGGGAATGCTACCTAACTACTCTGAAGCCGTCATCATGGAAGGCAGACAAGCAAGAGCAGGCGAAGGTTGCTGGCGAAAGGAAAGCGTCCAAGATTGTGAAGGACCAAGTGGCCTCCCTGAGAATGACACTTGAAGGTCCTCAGACGCACGTTTCTCCCTCAAGGAAAACGTCTGAAACCCTTCCCAGCAAGAAAAGGAAGTATGTACCCGTCAAGGAAGTACTACCCTCGTCTAGAGAAGTGATGGCCATTATGGGCGTGGCTATAGAGCGTCCATAGCATGTAGAAGCCCCATAAGATGTTTGTTTGGTCGAGGCTCGCCCAGAAAGAACCTTAAAGCTTGGATCTTCGCTCTGCCCTGACTTAAGGGGCAATTTGATCCATCTGCTCAAGGAATTTCAAGACGTTTTTGCTTATAGTGTTGAAGAGATAGCTGGAATTGATCCAGAGGTGGCCGTCCATCGGCTAGTTGTGGATCCTACCTTAAAGCCGATTCGTCCGAAGAAAAGGCACTTGGGACCGGCCAGGAACCAGGCGATCGATCACGAAGTTCAGAAGTTGTTGGAATCACGCTTCATCAGAGAAACATATTACCCAGATTGGATTGATAATGTGGTCATGGTACCAAAACCCAACGGCACATGGAGAATGTGCGTGGATTACACTGATCTCAACAAGGTCTGTCCCAAGGACAGTTTCCCTTTGCCTAAGTTGGATCGACTGGTTGATTCCACAGCTGGCCATGCTTTGTTAAGTTTTATGGATGCTTATTCAGGGTTTCACCAAATACCCATGTGGCCGGAGGACCAAGACAAAACATCTTTCATCACGGAGAAGGGACTGTATGGCTGGCTGAGAATGTATTTTGGCCTTAGAAATGCTCCAGCCACCTTCCAAAGACTGATCAATACGGTCTTCCAGCCATAATTGGGGAGGAACATGGATGCTTATATAGATGACATGATTGTAAAAAGTCAGCAAGAAGGCGACCATGTTGGCGATTTGAGAGAAACTTTTGAAACACTCAGAAAGTATAAGCTGAAATTGAACCCCAAAAAAATGTGTCTTTTGTGTTATGGCAGGAAAGTTCTTAGGCTTCTTAGTGAATCAGAGGGGTATAGAAGCCAATCCTGAGAAAATCCAGACTATTCTAGACATGAGGTCCCCGTCTAAGATTAAGGAAGTTCAGCGCCTGACAGGTTGCTTAGCTGCCCTTGGACGTTTCTTGTCCAAGTCGGGAGACAAGTGTCATCATTTATTTGCTACTATCAAGAAGAAAGCCAAGTTTCAATGGACATCAGAAGCTGAACAAGCACTTCAGCAAGTCAAAGACCACCTTCGTCAGCTGCCAAGATTGGTCAGTCCAGCCGAGGGGGAAAAACTGTTTGTATACTTGGTCGTGTCTCCTCAAGCCATGAGTGCCATTCTGATGGCTGAAAGAGAGTCCGTGCAGATCCCAATTTACTTCGTGAGTCATGTGCTCAAAGATACGGAATGTAGGTACACCCCGGTCGAGAAGTTTGGGTTGGCACTCGTCATGGCCAGCAGAAAACTGAGGCCTTACTTCTTGGCTCACAGTATACTAGTCTACACTGACCAACCTTTAAAGCAAATTTTACAAATGATGGAAGCCGCTGGGCGAATGCTGAAGTGGGCTGTTGAACTTAACATGTTTGACATATCTTTTGAAATAAGGAAAGCTATTAAGCGGCAAGCTTTAGTAGATTTTATAGTGGAGCTCACTTGGCCAACTATAGAACCAATACCTGATCCAGCTGAAGGAAGGAAGCATTGGACGCTCATGGTTGATGGATTGTCCACTGTAAATGGATGTGGGGCAGGAATCATTTGTCAATCGCCAGAGGGTGACAAATTCGAGTAGGCACTAAGGTTCCAATTCCAAGCGTCTATTAAACGAAGCAGAATATGAAGCACTTCTGGCAGGGATCAAGATGTGTAAGGCGGCTGGGGCTTTAGAGATTGAGGCCAAATCGGACTCTCTCTTAGTTGTCAGTCAAGTAAATGGAGATTTTGAATGTAAAGAAGCGTCAATAAGCAAATACATGCTTCTGATCAAGGATGAGATTGAGCCATTAAAACGAATTGTTCTCGACCAAGTACCAAGGTCAGAAAATCATCAAGCATATGCTCTCTCAAAATTGGCCAGCTCAGCTGACTGTGACGCACTAAGAACAGTGTTTTGGGAAGTTAAACCAAAAAAGAGTATTAACCAACAGCAAGTCTTGTTTCTCAGCCGAGGGGCAGTTTGGATGGATCCTATCATAGAATTCAAGAAGACAGGACGACTGCCTTCATATCCTGTAGAGACTAAGTACGTAAAAGCCCGAGACAAGTGGTTTGAGTTGTGGGATGAAACCCTCTACAAGAAGTCATTTAATCGTCCTCTCCTCAAGTGTATCACCAGGGAAGATGGACAAGAAGTACTGAAGGAACTCCGTGAAGGAGCTTGTGCATCCCACATTAGGGGAAGAGCACTGGGGGAAAAGGCTTTAAGGACTGGGTATTACTGGTCTACCTTAAAGGAAGATGCTCTTGCCTATGCAAAGAAGTGTGACAGTTATCAGAAACACGGAAATCTGCATCAGAAGCCGTCCAATTACTTAACTCCTATCCTGTTCCCACTTTCTTTTGCCAAATGGGGCATGGATATTCTGGGACCTTTCCCCGTAGTCGCTGGGCAAAAGAAGTTTGTAATTGTAGTTGTGGACTACTTCACTAAATGGATAGAGGCTGAAGCCGGGGGATAACAACGAATGACGTCAAGGGATTTATTTGGAAGAGCATTATAACTCGCTTTGGCATGCCGCAGTCCATCGTCTTTGATAATGGTCCACAGTTTGAAACGCCTAAGATGAAAGATTGGTTGGCAGAAAGAGAAATCAAAGCCCACTTTGCTGCAGTCGCCCACCCACAAGCCAATGGGCAAGTAGAGTCATTCAACAAGATCCTATCAAATGAAATCAAAAGAAAGCTGGATAACGCTAAGGGGCTATGGGTTGATGAGTTGCAGCTGGTATTATAGTCCATCAGAACTACGGCTAAAAACTCTACAGGAGAGACACCCTTCATGTTGGTCTACGGTACGGAAGTCGTCTTGCCCATTGAAATTGAAGAACCCACCCTGCGAGTCATGCTGTACACGGAAGAAGCCAACTGGGCTGCACTACGCACGGTCCTGGACCAAGTACCAGAGTTCAGGGGCAATGCTCTACTAAGAATGCAATTGTACAAGCTGAGAATGGCTCGGGACTTTAACAAGAGAGTCGCTAGACGACCACTCAAGGTAGGGGATTTGGTTCTAAGGAAGATGGAGGCTGTTGGACGAGCTAAGGAGTTGGGGAAGCTGACACCAAATTGGGAAGGTCCCTATCTGATCGTCCAGGAAGTGCGAAGCGGAACATTTCGTCTCCAAGACATAGATGGACGACCAATACAGCGCACTTGGAACTCATATACTTTGAAGAAGTACCACGTCTGACTGCCAAGAATTCTGCAAGTAGTTTGTAACCTCAAACAAGTGCCACGGCACAAACAAGAAAAAAAAAGGAAAGAAATGTATACATGTATCTTGACACTTGGTCAAGCAAAATTCATATAATACAATTTCTACTTCCTCCTTATATATTGTTCCTATATTTTTTACTAAGTTGTTCACTATGGGGGCATTTTTACCACCAGTTAGTCTAGTGGTCTAAAAGTGACCTTAACCTGGACAAAATTACAAAGAACCATAAAACGTCCAAAAGTAAAAGATAGACAATGAACTTCAAAACAGGGAATACCCATTTCTCTGACAAATATCACTTCCTCAAAGAGATCGGCCAAAGTGTAAGTGCATCACACATATGGTCAACCAATTGACAAAAATCTCTAGTAAGTGAAACGTCAGGGTCTCTAAAAGGAAGCTGACCAGAAGTAAGCAAGCCTTAGTAAAGGAATCTTACTTTCAAATGCACGGTCAGCTAAGTAGTAAAGGCCCTAGTAAGGGTTCACTACTTCAAGACGAAAAGGATACGTTGGCTCAGTCAATGTTGGTCGCTCTCCTTCTTGGTGCAAAGCTCGTCCAGAATACAAGGATGAGCTAAGCCCAAGAAGGGGGGGATACAACTAAAACCTTGGAACTTTTAGGACGAGTCAAGTTTGAGGGATGAGCCACAATTATACTTCTTTGAGCGAAGTCTAAAGATCGTCCATAGACAAGGATGAGATTCACCCTTTCCTTAAATAAGCTAGAAGGCCGTCCAAAGATCAGGACGAGCCATAATTGTACTTTGCTTCTTTAAGGGAAGTCTGAAGATCGTCCATAGACAAGGATGAGATTCACCCTTTCCTTAACTAAGCTAGAAGGCCGTCAAAAGATCAGGACGAGCCACAATTATACTTAGCTTCTTTGAGGAAATTCTGCAGATCGTCCAAAGACAAGGATGAGACTCACCCTTTCCTTAACAAAGTTTCAAAATCGTCCAAAGATCAGGACGAGCCACATTTTTACTTGGTTTCTTTGAGGAAAGATGAAGACCGTCCAAACCAAGGACGAGCTTAACCTGTACTTGCACTAAAATGCAGAAAATTATGAAGATCGTCCAAAGGCAAAGGCAGGTTGCATCTATTGCTAAATTAAGTTGCAAAGATGTGCAACAAGAACGAGACGAGTCCCAGTTAAAAATTTTAAGTGCAATAAAAACAAGGACAAGAATAGGCAGAAAGTCATTTCATTATATACTCGTCATAAATTATTACAACTTAGTCTACAGCAAAAAGAAGAAAGAGACTAAGCTACAACGGCAAACAAACCAAGAAACTTAGGTAAATAAGCCTAAATATGGGCACTTCATTCAGCACCAGTTCCTTGGTCGTCCTCAGGAGACTCTTCCTCGTCAGCCACCTCTTCATCTGAGTCCAAAAATTCAGAAGGCTCTTGAGCGGTCACCATTGCACGATGGACGCACTCTTGAAATTCCAAACGCCGTACAAAGATGGGGACTTCATGAGATTCTGCCAGCATTTCAAAAGCCTTGACGGTCTAGTTTTCGTCTCAATGACTTGCTTAAGGCCTTCCTTAGCGTCATCAAAGGCCTGGGCCGCTTCCTTGGTCAGACGAGCATTCTTCGTCCTTAGAAGGATATTTTCCCTCCTCAGTTAAGCAGCGGCCAAGAGAGTAGTATCTTTCTCGCCTTTCAAGTCGGCTGAGACAGTATCCAAGGCCAATTTCAAATGGTCTTGTTCCTTGTACAGCTTGTTGATGGAGATGATATAGTTTTTGTTGCTGGCCTCCAGCTCGGCTGATCTTTTCTCCCAAGCTTCCCTTGACTGGCGATGGAGAGTCTCTGCCAGTTGTATGTCATGCATGGCCTTGTCGCCAGCAGTCGTAGCTTGATGGATGAGTTGCTTATTTTCTTTCCTAAGCTCCCTCGCCCATTCCTCAGTTAAAATACTGTGAGCCAGAAGCTGGAACAACGAAGATCAAGCAATTCATTAGACGGGTTATAAAGAAAAAAGAAAATTGTACAAGTACAAAAACAATAGCGGCAACAAACTTTACCTCGGCAGCAAGTTGTGACATGTAACCTACATGCCCAGTTGATGCTCCCCTTAGGCCCCTTATGTAGGACTCAGGGTAGCACTTGAACAGCTCCTGCTTAAGCCGTTCATGTTCAGCCTTCGGCATCTTGGCAAAGGCGGCAGAAGCCTCCTCGTCTGAGTCCACTGTAGGAGCAGCCGAGGCAGAAGCAGGCCCTTTGCCCTTATCTGAAAGAAGGGGGAGTCAGTTCTCTTGATAGGAATCATCACTGCTTGTCTGTTGGACGGACTCGAACGTCCACCGACCCGCAGCGTCCTACATACGTTAGGATAATACGACTCACCAGAAGATAGAGACGTCGCTCTAATAAATAGCGGCATCTGTGAGACCAGCTTGGCAACCGTGCCGCTGAAGGCTGGTTTGTCTTCAGTAGCCGTCTCTGGGTCGTGGACCACCAACGTCAGAGTAGAGTCTGGCTGAGCCTCAGATTTTTCAGTTAAGTCCAACTGATCAGCGGGAACGGAGTCCAGCCTTTTCTCTTTGGTCGTCGAGACATTGATGGACGATTCCTCCTTTAGGACTTTGTCCTTTGGAGGAATGATAGTCTTTCCCCCGGCCTCTTTGCCGGCTGGAGTAGTCTTCTCCGTTTTCCTTTTTACAAAGCCCTTAGGCTTTTTGGTTGGCGGTTGGTCCTCTGCCGCTGCAGGTCTCTTCTTGGACGAAGAAGATGTTCCTGGTGGGGCTTTGTTAGTTGGGGCATTTTTCTGCAAAAATTAACAAGTCAGGAAAATGATCGTCCAAAGTGCAAAAAGCTAAAATGTACTATTGAACCCCAGACGAGGGTTGATCAACGAATAAAGCCGTCAAAGCCTGTGAAGTCGGCCAAGACAATTATAATCCTTAGACGAGGATGGTTCAAAGAAGGTAGCCGTCCAAGCATGGACACCTTCCTTCATCGAGTGACCCTCGTCTAAAATAAAACATTCACCTTGGGCGGACCAGCCAGGTCTCCGTCCAAGGTCATTACAAAGCTTAAGACGAGGATGGTTGGAAGAAGATAGTCGTCCAAGCATGGACGCTTTCCTTCCTCGAGTAACCCTCGTCTAAAATAGAGCATTCACCTTGGGATGACCAGCCAGACCCCCGTCCAAGGCAAGTATAATCCTCGGACGAGGATGGTTCGCAGAAGGTAGCCGTCCAAGCATGGACTCCCTCCTTCATGGTGTGACCCTCGTCCAAGATTAGGACCACCGCCTTAGGCGGACAAGACTGGGTATCATCCAAGGCGTGCATATTTTCAAGACGAGGATTGTTCATTGAAGTAAGCCGTCCGACTATAGACGCCTTCCTACCTCGAGCTACCCTCGTCCAAAAAAAAAAATTACTGGAGTTTCAACCCTCTTCTCTGTGCTGGACTTGGCATACTCCTTCCACAAGTTATCGGTGAACTTGGACATGCTGATATCTCCCGTCCAAGACCTTTTGAGGAGTGCTCTGGGTGTTTCTACAAAAAAGAAATAAAGGGTTAGTCAAATACACCTTCTAGACGGGGCATTTTACTTAGTTTTGAAAATATACCTCTATCCTCGGCCAACCTCAAGTTGACGGCGACCAAGAAGTTATCATCATAAAACATCTCTTTGAAGGGGATCTAGTTAGCTGGCCCCTTAAAGAATGTACATTGTCTGGTCTGGAAAACTCCTTTATTTTGAAGTATTCCACCACTTCCTCGTCATACTTGTCCTCTAGATCCAGAAAGGACTTCCCTCGCCTAGTATGCGTAACAGCCCGGTTATAAAAATCGTAGCCCTCAGTGACGTGGTCGTTGGCCGCTTTAAGAAAGATGAAGTCGGCTTTCCAGTCGTGCATCTTCGAAGGTTTGCCCCAAGCGGTAAGGAAGCCGGGGCGGTTGCAGATGCTGAGCCAAGTTCCGACCACTGCCCCTGGAACCTTGGATGCGTAGTGAATATGGGTAAAAGTCGAGAGAGAAAGAGCCAAGCCGTGTAGCTCGCAGACGGCTATGAAGGTCAAAATATTGTACTAGGCATTGGGCGCCAATTGATTGTGGCCGATGCTATAATGCCTAAGCACTTGTTCTACAAAGTCATGAAGGGGAAATCTCAACCACGCGTCCAAGGCAAGCTTGTAGACGGCAAAGTGCTTCCTGGGAGCACTCAAAAATATAGGTGGACAAGTAGCTGGGATCAGGCCCTATTTTCTCTAGCCATTTACGATTAACTAAGATAAAGGCAGGGTCAGAAAGAGGACCTAAGCGTCTTCTAATTTCCGACGAAGTGGTAGAGGGCTCGTCTAATTCTTCAGCCGAGCCAGAATCACCCTTTATATTACCTTCGCTGGCTTCTTCCATGTCGATGTCCCTACCCGACGGACTGGCCTCAAGGTTTATTTCAAGATTCTCCCCAGCACTGTTATCAGGGGAAGTAGGCCTAGCCAAAGGCTGAGCACTTTGGGTCTCTCTCGTTTCATCTGGAACTCGTCCAGTCGATTCTTCCATTTCAGAGCTATAAGATGGGAGAATTATTCTTCGTCTTAGACGGGCAGTTTGCTTGACGCGCGCCAGATTACCTTGCACAGGTAAAGACTGGGTCGTCTGACTTTGCCGACCAAAACCATAAAAAAATATATATTCGGCCAGAATAGGCCCAACTCTAGAATGCGCCGAAGAAGAAATACTATCAGTTCTAGGGTCAAGGCTAACTCTTGATCCGCCAGGATTGTTTGACGAAGAAGAGGAATCCATTTTATTGATTTTCTAAGAAAAATTAAAGGAAAATATAAAAGAAGAAAGAAAAGATACCTGACGGAACGCTTGGACGATTCGGTGAAGAAAACGGAGATTGGACGATCACTCTCTCTCTAGAAAAAATGCAGAGCCTCTCACTCTCTAGAAAATTTCTCTCAAGGTGTGAAATGATTAAATGAAGACAAACAAAGCATATACAGGGGGGTGAAAAACCTGCTGAGCCGGTTAAAAGTTGACCGGGGATGATTAAAACGGCTGAATATGACCTGTAAGGCCCAAAAAATGGCGCGTCTTTGCCTCTTCTTGAATTTGAGGTAACATCCTCAGGTAAAAGGGTCTTAACCGTCGTGTGGGCCAACAGTAAAAACCCTTTTAGGGGCTAATGTTGTAGCCTAAAATATCAATGCCTCTATTTGAGACATATGGATCCATGAGGACCATACACGTGTCCCATTGAAAGAAATAAAGAAGAATGGTTTAACCATTGGGTTCTGCTCAGATGGGAGAAAAGGCTTATCTTTTGGCCAAAGGTTGGTCAGAGCCCAAATCCTAAAGTGGCTGCAGGTGATTGGTTGATTATCCATCTCCAAACATAGCCTGCCAAGTGTCCTGATTTGATTGCCGAGCCAATCAGGTGCCCCCATTATAGGGTAACCTAAAAAGGCAGCAATCATATTACAAACACTATAAATACCCCTGAAATCAGGAGAAAGGGAATTCAATGCAAATAGTGTAAACTTACTCTGTGGAAATACTCTCTCACTTTCTCTCTCTATCTCTACTTTTTCCTCCAAACTCATGATTCCTGACTTAAGCTTCGGAGGAGGAACCACCAACCAAACCTCCAGGGTGGGTCCCCTTTTTTGCATGTTCGGGAACGAAGCTCAGGTTCAGACTGGCCAGATTCAGACATCGTTGCACAAGTCTCCAAGTGAAGAACATCTAAGGGAAACTAGTTTACTTGTCGGACAAGCATACTAAACAATAAGAATATTAATAATAATAAATAATAATAATAATAATAATAAATAATAATAATAATAATAATAATAATAATAATATAATAATAATAATAATAATAAGAATAAATAATAATAATAATAAGAATAATAAATAATAAGAATAATAATAATAAATAATAATAAATAAATAAATAATAACAATAATAAATAATAAATAATAAATAATAATAATAAATTTAATTTCAGTTCAGTTAATTTAATTCCAGTTCAGTTAATTTAATTTTCGTTCAGTTAATTTAATTCCAGTTCAGTTAATTTCAGTTCGATTAATTTAGTTTCAGTTAATTTAATTTAATTTCAGCCAAAATAATTTCAAAAGAACAAGGCCTTAAACATTACATGCACCCTCGGTTCTAGATGATAGGCCATAGTTATAGATTTTTTTATATAGAATTATTAGGGCTGTTTTATAAGATCGAGTTAAAAAATCATAATTATCCTTCAAATTTGCATTTTGTAAGTTACGAACTATAAAGTAATCATTTATAAGTTTTTTAATCAGTAAAATCATCAAGGATGATATGTGTATAAATCGTCTTATTTGAGGTATTATGACTTACAATGTAAAAAGTGGTCTATGATCTTTGGATAACTCAAATCATTAATCAAAGCTACCGTAAGGAAAGGGAGTATACTTAGTCGTGACAAAATATTTATTGCTTTCATACTGTATAATATAAAAATTATTTTGTTATTAACACGATAATAATGCATGTTACAATCCAATAAAAGAGGAAAGCATGCGTTTTATGGAAATTTAGGATATACTCTAGCTTAAGTCTCTCGAGTATTTCTCAAACATGTTAAGGTGATTATTAAAAAATTTCTTTTTAAATATTTTCTCAAGGGATCCGCTAGCTGCTCCATATCAATTATAGAAAAACTCTTGTAGCCTTCTTATTATTTGATTTGCTAGTATCCTTTTCTATGAAATGTGTTAAAGGGTAAAGTAGAAAATATACATTGCCTATTTATACTTAATTTTAGATGATGAATAGCCACACTCTAATTACACACAAGTATGCAATAATATAGACGACAATCCTACAATGAGATTCTAGAAAGCTAGGGTAGTGTACCAGATGCAATGAATTGCCACACTTGAGTTGGGACTAAAAGGGTAAAATCTTGATGGTAAATTTTTAGCCCCCACCTCCATTCTCTCCCTTTCATAATTCATACTATACTTTAAGCCCTTCGTTGTTTTCTTAGCGCATGTGCTTTCAGAGGTTGATGAATGTAATATAACCATTAAGTCAAAGATGCTGAAGTTGGTTCTGACAAACTCCTCATTGTTCTCCTTTATAGGTTTTGTGCTACACCTTGACACGAGGGTATGTATTATGTATGTTTGTTTGTTAGGCTTGCTCATATCTTCCATTCTTCCCGTCTTTGAAAAGACGAGAAAGTTTCAACAAAAAGAAGATGTTGTTTGGTAGGAGGCTTTTTTCTATTGTGAACCTAAACCTACGTGTAATAATGGCTTTTAAAGTTAATTATCTTCGTCAGTAAGTAATAAGTGGCATCAGACCGTGCTTATAATATAGGTACCTCAAAAGGTTTAATTAGTGTTAGAAAAGGAGATGAGCAGGAAGTGGTACAGAGGACTTGCGCTATTGATATTAGGGAAATAATACTTTCTAATTTACTCGTTAAAGCTAAATTAACTTGTTAATGAGATTCTTATTTATCAAATTAAATAATTCATTTGTCATATTATACAATTTAACAACTCTTTTATCTCTTAGCTCTTTTATTACATTAATATGCACATGCATGGAGGAAAGTAACATATGCAAAGAAATATAAAAAGGAAAAATAGCTTACTAATTCTAAATGCCCACTTAATTACTTGTTCTCGATTCTCTTTTGCATTTTTCACTCGCTGATTTCTCTCAATGAACCTCACTCCACTTTGTCCTTATATAATTTAAAAAGTTTAACGAATATTGTCTGTAAATACTATGACCTAAATGAAAGATACTTATCTATCAATCTTATTACAAATCTTGTCAAAAATAAAAGTGATATCATTAGCCTTTAATGGTAATCAAGGTTTTAAATTACAATCTTTTATATGCATTATATGATAATAATTTGGAGCTTTCCAAACTCACCCTGTAAAATCGACCACTAACCTTCCCGAAGAGGTATAATAATAATCATGGTCACTTTTTCAACAAAAACTCCATGAAAATAAATCCTAAAAGCAGCATAGGAGGGCAGAAAATCCTCTAATATGAGCATCACACGTAGTATAAATATAAGGACGGGTAGATTTCCTTAGACCAATCTTAACACTGCAGTATTCCCAGAGAAAAGAGAAAAGAGAAAGAGAAAGGTCTTATTTTGATGACTTTATGTGATCATTTTTTATTTTTTTGCCCCATTGTTAGGTCACTTTCTTAAGGAACTTCATAATGTAAGGACACTTGAAAAATGATGGGTTTTTAAGAATAGTTGTCAAGTATTTATAGGATTGTAGGAGAAATGCCCAATCTCCAACTTTGTGAGACTGCAGGCAACTCAGAGCCACTCACTCTTTGCCATTTGCACATTCTCTACTTGATAATAACATATCATCTCTAATGGGATTGTAATTAGTTAGTTGCATCGCTCTATTAGTTCCATTTTTGTCGGTGCATGCATCTGTGGTTCAATATAGATTATTAAATGTTAGGAAATTTGTTTTCTCCTTAATCATTTTCAAATCGAGTTGTCAATTCAAAAATTATTTTCACTACACAATCACATGCAATTTGTGCAGCCGATGTCGACTGACTTAGTTGGTCATGAAAATGTGCTTAAAATTTGAGATAGAATTCAATCTATATAGCTATCCTTTGTGGCTTTCTATACACCGAAAATATTCCATATAACCAATGCCATTTGATTCAACTTGTTAAATCCTGCTATCCTCTTTATTTCATTCCTGTACTCCCTTATTTTTTATAATTTTGACAATGAATACCTCATATTAATATTGCAATTTATATTGGGACACAAGGAGTAGTTTGACGATTATTGTTAGATTTGGGTAAACTCACTAAGTTGGGAGGGTTCCATTATTGATAATATATTTATATAGTTACAAAACAATAATTTATATTAGGAGTTCCTTTCTAATGTGATTGGACTTTACAAAATAATATCCTAACATGTGGAGAATTACATTCTCTATCACAACCCTGCAGTCATAGACGGAGGAGGACGAGTGCTGAGACTAGAACGAAACTCCAAAATATATAATTGGTGAGGCAAGCCTTTAGTCAAAATGTCAGCAAACTGATATCGCGTGGGAACATGTAGAACCCGAATTTGTCTTATTCCAACGCAATATTTTCTCGTACAAAATGAATATTTATTTCTACATGTTTGGTGCTTTGGTGTTGAATCGGGTTACTAGAAATGGCATTGATATATCATAATAAGCAAGTGTAGCCTGATAAATACACATCGAGACAAATCTAGTAAGTTTAAGACTATTCTTTTATTACATATTGGTTCACAAAAGTAAAACATGGGAGAATAAAAAATACGAAAAAAGTATATATGAAAAATATTAAACAAAGTTTAGTGAGAGAGAAGTTCATTTTAAGTTGGGAAGAGCTTTAAAATATAAGTATTTACACTGGTTTCTAGTTAGGTTGCAAGTTAAGAAATACAACTTGCGAACAAGCTTGGCAAATCAAAGCTTAGAGCATCTACAATGGGGTAGTTTTAGGTTGGTCTAGGAAATAGTAAAACTAGCTTTGGTTGGTTTTGTTATTGGGGCACTTGGCCCTTTGGGTTGGTTGGTCTTGATTTCCAGACCATATGAACATTGGATGGAGTGCACAAGACACATGGTGGAGTGACGCGTGGCAAAGCAGCTCCCAAAAAAAATTGCTGGCCCACTGTGAAACGCATCACTTGGAAGGAAAAGGAGAAAGAGAGACGGAAGCAAGCACATGAAAAGCTTCACTCAGCTCGCTGTTGGGCCCAATGTGCATGCCCAATGAAAAGCATATTTATAACGTTAATAAATTTTGAAACGTTAATAAAAAAAAATCAGCTTATTGTTATAAAAAAAAATTTACAATAACGGCTATACAATATTTTTATCTATAAATTGAGTCCAAATTTCATATATTTTACCAAACTTCTTCCCAACCTATTTTTTTCTAATTACTCTATCCTACCTAATATTACTTATACTAAGCCAATATTATGGATTCAAATAATCATAATTACTCCCAAACTAATCCAAACCACCCACAAAATTCCCAAAATAATTTCCAAATCGATCCAAGTGTGCTACAATCTCAAGTTAACGCTAATTTAATTTAACGTAAGCTAATTAACACATAGTTACTCTAATCTCAAGTTAACGCTAATTTAATTTAACGTAAGCTAATTAGCTTGTAACGTAATTTAATTTATCGTAATTAATTCAACGTAATCTAATTAGCTTTTATTAATTTAAATCATTTTTTTCATATAAAAATAAACATTGAATAAGAAAGAGAGTATATGGTGGGGTTTGGTAAAAGTAGGAGAGAGAAATAGAAAAACCAAGTAAGACCAACCAAACCATTGTGAGAAAAAAAAGATGAGTTGGTGGGAGTTTTAGTGGGATGTGAGGTGTAAGAAGAAGGAAAGGAGAGAGAAAGAAAAAAACTCAAAGACCAACCAAGACCAACCAACCCATTGCACATGCTCTCAGTCAAAGCTCATTCTTCAATTGAATGAATAACTCACGTGAACACCTTTCTTAAGCTCGGTATATATCATTGAATGGAGCTTGAACATTATATTGCTTCCCTCACTTATGTTCAATAATAATTCAACTATACAGATTCCATAAATAATTGTTACATGTGGGGGCTTTATCCCTCATGTCCACCAAAAAAAAAAATCTAATTTTACATGTAATAGTAATTATAGTTTTGCTAAAAAAAATATCAAGAGTTTACATGTAATGAAAGGGGACATACATATGTCTCAAATGATTTTCGTCAAAAAAAGTAAAACCAATATCAATTGGTTGATATAGGTATTGATATTGAAAGATGGTGACTTAATGCAACTAGTTCTTGGATTTGAATTCTAGAATCTTTTTTCTTTTTCAATATCAAGTGCAACAAGAATGTATACTAATAGCTTTATGGCATCTCCTTTTCTCTCTCTTTTTCCTCTCTTCTCTCTTCTTCCCTCAAAAGCCTAGTACTTTATTTACTTAGGGCTACCACCAACTTTTGGTTGATGGTGAGCCTTTATTTTCTTTTTTTTACCAGTTTTGTTCCATGTTCACGATGAAACTTCATTTTCTCTCTATTCGAGAGTTTTCCTAGCCGATTATATAGTGAGTTATTCAAAACTACAATAGATCAAAGACCCCCACGTAGAAGTTGTATCAGCAATGTGTAACAGGGTATGCAGAAGTGTTAGATTTTATTTGCAATTATCGTAAAGTTTCCCAATTTTAGAATTTTATTTGATCAAAATTGTTACGTACCTGCTAGTTTTTTTAATTGTGAATGTTGTATGACTCTTTCATATATAAATTATTTATATGAAAAGTCATACGATATATATCTACAATAGAAGTCAAAAACTAAAAAATACAAATCAAATTGAAATAAACTTAATTCTAATATGGCAAAACCACAACCATTCTAAATACCCTCTATCACATCGTTGTCTGATGCAGCCTTCTACGAAGGGATATAATGATCTGATGTAGTTTTTATGTAGAACTAGAGTTAATTCAACCGATTGTACGTAAAGTGATGACCGTCGTTGTAATCCTGCACAAAATCCTATCAATAAATCAACCTTTAACTGGAGCCAGGGTCCAAACCCCGCAAACACACAAAGAAACCAAACTAATACACCCACCGTAAAGAGGATGACTACAAAACCTATAAAGGAGACTAAAGGCATCACAGATGGGACTTATTGAAAATTGCGAAAAAACGAAAAAAACCAAGAAAAAAAACCAAAAGCTGCAAAAAGAAGAGAAAGAGGGGCTTACCATGGACGAAAACATCCATGGCAACCCCTGTAGAGGGTTTTATGTGAAAAAAGTGGAGAGAGAGAGAGGAGAGAAGGAGATAGCGGCTAGGGTTTTAGCGAGCTTGAATACTACTTTACATACTATCAAGATAAAGGATTGGAGAAACTGAAGTCTACCTGACTACCTCTACATCATAAATAGTGTCGATACCCCTCCAACTTAATTATATAGATTTCATTTCCTACTTTCAGTTCTTTATTTTTACTCTAAATATTTGTATGTGTTTTATTGTTTTTGGAGTGGCTAAGAGAAGTAAATAGACGAAATTTGATCTAAAATCTTAAATAACCTTCAAAAAAGACCTTTGTTTTTAGGGGAAATAACCTTCAAAAACTTTACAGACTAAGTTAGCTAACGTAAAAAGCCATTGCATTGCCTCTCAATAACTTATATATATATATATATATATATATATATATATATATATATAGTGGGTCATAATCCATTTAAGTGTGTAATATAAGTACAAATAAGTTTCAATGATTTCATATTAGTTTTAAAAAGGCTTTATAAGTTCATATACTTCATATATAAGTTCTGATAGTTTCATACAAATTTAAATTAGTAATAAATTGATATAATTAAGCTCAAATAGAGATGGCCACTGGTGCGGGCTGGGTGGGCTGGTCCGCGGGCCCTAGTGGGCCGGGCTGAGATTTCACGGCCCAGGACCGGACCGTGAAATTCACGGTTTGGGCGGGCTGGTCCACGGGCTGGAAAATCTTGGCCCACACCGGTCTGTTACCGGTTTTCACGGTTCGAACAGCGGTTTTGGCGGTTCGTGGGCCTACTGGGCTGGCGGGACGGCATGATAATTTTTTTTTCAGAATTATTTAATCATTAGAATCATTTATTATTGTTACATAAAACCTTTAAAATTAATTAAAATATATATAATTATTAATATTAATGAATAATTGAATTATAATATATGAAATTTGATTAAAATATATACAATTTAATTAAAATATACACAATTTGGTTGAATAATTACTTGGGATGGGCTGGTCCGGTTCATGGGCCGGTTCGTGGACCGGGCTGGGCGGTTTTAGTATCGGGCTTTCGTGGGCTGGGCTCAAAAAATCTGGCCCACGGCCCACCCACCAATTTCACGGTTCGAGCTGGGCTGGACCGGGCTTTTCGTGGGCTCAGCCCACACGGCCCAAGAGGCAGGCTGGGCTGGATGGGCTGGATTGGCCCGCACTGTTGGCCATCTCTAAGCTCAAATAAGTGAATTCCAAATGAAAAGATCAAATCCTCTACTATTTTTTTTAATACATCGATACTAAATTTGGGTTTTAAAAATAAAATAATATTTTATGAGAGTTTTTTTTTGGAATTGGTGAGGAGAAGTGACTTACCGAATGAAAACTTTGTATAGGTTAACGGGTTAATCTAACCCAATATAATAGATAAGCCCTTATAAAAAGGGAGGGAAATGATAAGAAAAATCGCAACTCCCAAAGCATTTTTAGTTAGGTTTGATACCATAAATCCACAATTAAAGTTAGTGAAATACAAACACTGCACCATTAGACTAAATTTAGTTGGTAATAGTGGACATACTCCTGAGGGCGTGATCACACCAAGTATAAGGTGACAGCCACTAAGATCGATCCACATTCCACATTAGTTCTTGGTGGAAGACAAAAAAAAAGGACTTGCAAAAGGCTGTTGCTACGGATTTCTCATTTTTCCAACCAACCAACGATCATTCCTCTTTGATATCCCAACACCATGTGCAACAGAAAAAAAAAGTTATTCTATGTACTTCTGCAGCTAAGAAAAGGACCAATCATATATGGCATCAAATATATAGCACATCAAATTCCATAATTATGATGACAAAATTTTACCATCCAAAATTCATAAGGCAATTTTGTTAAAGCAATTGTTTTTCTCAGCTACTTAGAATTGGATGGCATAAGAGAGTGAGGGATAGCTCAGTTGGTTAGAGCTTCCCTCCCGGTTCCAGGTGATCCTGGGATCGATTCTCATCCCCGCCCTTGTGGCTCATTCGCATTAAAAAAAAAGAATTGGATGGCATAATGTTTGATTATTTGTTTTTAATGTTGTCTTTAGTTATCTTAACTTTACCATCCAAAATTCATAAGGCAATTTTGTTAAAGCAATTGTTTTTCTCAAGCTACTTGGATTTAGATTGCATAATGCTGATTATTTGTGTTTAACTTTGCCTTTAGTTATTTTTTTTTTTTTTTGAATAAAGCCTTTAGTTATCATTTGGATAGTTTGTGTTTAATGTTGTTTTAAATTATTTGTTTTCTTGACATTGAAGGAAAAAAAAATTTGTTGTATGTTGCTAATTGGTTTTATAACATTAACGCGTCAATTTATATTACGAGATTGATTCAAGATATTGATCTACTTCTTTATCAATTTTCCATGATGTATCAAATTTATTTTGGTGAGGCTAAGGGCGGTATATTACATTCCATATTGTGCTCACTTGATTTCCTTTAATATACTCTTATAGATATTATTGACATCTCATTTGATTAAGAAGTGAAATCTTATATTTCTCCTTACGTTTTACGGAAAAAAGAAAGAAGGAAAAGTTCATGTAGCCAAAAAAAAGAAAGAACAAAATGAAAGGGGAACAAAGTCCACATCTTATAATTGGTTTTCCCCTTAAAAAAAGTACTATGATTGATTCTTAAGTGCCTTTTAATTCTCTTTCATCGGATACATCAAATAATATTAAGAATTTTTATATGATATTGGAAAGGCAATAAAAGAAACAAGAAGTTTTAGACTTCATATTATTAAGGCCTTGTTCTTTTGGACTTATTTTCAGTTCAGTTAATCTCTGCAATTCAATTTCTCTCAGTTCGGTTCGGTTCGGTTCAAATTCAGTTTCTCTCGGTCCAAAAGGACGGGGCCTAAGTTTAATGAAAAAGCTACAATCTTTTTCTCTACTGATCTCATATTTATTTCGAAGTATATGCAAAGGTACCAATTTTATATCTCTATTAAACTCTTAATTTTTTTTGGAGGAAATATTTAACTCTTGCGTTCATAATTAACCTTTATATCTTATCAAGTTTCCAAATTATTATTTCTGTTTTTTGGGAAAAGTGCGTATAAACTCTAGCCTTGCTCTACATATTTTAACTTTCAATTATTTTAGCAAAATCCATTCATGAGCACAATCCAAATACATATAGACTACCCCTAGGCTCAAATTTAGAACCTCCAAGTTATCAAATGGAACTTGTATTTAGGCCCGGGTGATGCCTTGGGGTTTCTCTGTGTTACAATTTAGTAGTAGTTAAATAAGTCATCTCATACTCATTTAAAAAATTCATGTCATTCATTATATGAATTTCAAAAGTTTTCCATTCATATATCATCATTAATTTTCATTAAATAAGCAATAATAGTATGGTGGAGTCAGCGCCGTCCTGGACATTCTAGGGGCCCGGAGCGAAACTTTAAAAAGAGGCCCCCTAAAGTTAAGAAATATTTCATAAATATTTTCTTACAAAAATTCCATGAATTTTCAAATTCAACCAAAATAAAAAGTTACCAAAATTACTAATTACATAATAATCACTTGAAATAGGGAAGTTATTGAGGTGAGAGAAGAGAGGAAAGAGTTATGGGAATTGGAGAAGGAAACTAAACGTTGCTGTACTTTGGAAGAAAGGAATTGGTTTTTTTTTTTTTTAATAACAAAGATCGGATTTTTTTTTTCATGGGGGCCCTATAATTTGGGGGGCCATGAGCATGGGCTCACCTTGCTCATGCTAAGGGTCGGCCTTGGGTGGAGTGATGGTTGGATCTCTTTCTTTTATAATTGAGGTAGTGGGTTTGAATCTTCACGTTAGCAATGCTTGTTTTTACTATATGAGAAAGACGTGGATCGAATGTTATTGAATGAGGGATGGTGACACGTGGCATATATACGTTCTCAGGAACGCTTTTAAATATATTTATTGTAATTACTAGATTAAACAAAATATCTCTTTTATACTATGAGTATAATTATATAAAGTAAAGAAAAATATATGAGGATTGATTGACATGTGTAAATTTGGATTATCCCTCAAGTACAAGGCAAGAAAAGATATGTTGTCTCATGAAAAAAATAAGAAGAAAAGCTTGACTTAATTTGTCAAAACTTATGCTTAGCTTTAGTGAGTCACTTAATCAGTTTGTCTCAAACCATATTGGATATTGATCTTTTCGCGATACTGTAGTCTCGTACCATGGAAGGAGGGAGAGGGGGGGCTGACAGATTGACAGAACACCTCCTTCCTCAAGCTGCCACGTGCCCAGCAAGAGAGCGTGCTTGGACTTTGGAGTTTGTTGGGAAGTTAATTGCATCTTTTCATTATTCAGTTGGTGTTTTTATCTTATCTTAAAAGGTTGAATGCTACTGAAAAGTTTTACTGGTGCCAATCACAAGAGAGAACTACTACGACCTTGAGTGGGATTACTATGCACATTTTCCCCGTTGTAAACAAAAAAAAAAAAGTAAGAAGATTCCATTGATGCTGATAACAAGAATTTCTAATACTAGTGCGAGAATTTATTAGAACTTATCTGAATTCAATTGCAACTATTTAACGCATATTATACTTAATGATTTTTTTTAAAGGTGGCGAGAATGCACAGTAAGAATAGAGATGAATGATTATTATGTGATTTAGGAGATAAATTAGCATGTCAATACACCATCACTCTCTATCTCGAATCCGTAAGGAGGAGGATTATGGTAGGTGACAACTAGCATGAAATCGAGTTACATCTCTCGACACGAGCTACTGAATATGATATTTTTATATGGACGTTTTCTACTCAGCAACACATACTTTGTATAGACATCTATATCTATCTATCTATCTATACTAATATATTAAAAGGTGCTCCTAAACAAGGAACGGTGACACGTGACACTCTCCCTAAGGGCGTTTTACTCCATGTGATCCATATATAATTAAAAAAAGAGTTTTTTTTGTCAAAAACAACATTTTAAAACCACTTTTTTGCGAAAAACAACCTTTTAAAAGTTTTTTTTGCAACTTACAACCTTTTTTGAAAATTTTTTGCGAGATAAAACCTAAAACTAAAATTTTTTGCGAAATGAAACCTTTTCTGGAATTCCGTCATTGATCGTTAAATTTTGTGCGTTGACTGTCAGTTGCACCCTCCAATCTCTCTCCTCACTCCATCTCCCTCCTTGAACACCAAACCCAGCCACCACTCTCCTTCATCCTCCTTGCAACTACCACGCAAACCACCACTCTCCTTCCCCGCTTTCCAGAAATCACCACCCCCACCACCCCAACCTCCACTTTCCTTCCTCCTCCCCGAAATTTACACCGCTTAACCGGCCCCTCCCACCTCCTCCCAAAATCAAAGTTGCTCTCCTCCCCGCGCTGCTGCCTCGCCGACGTCCCAAGCTCGTCGGAGCCGCGCCTACCCCCTTGCGCGGTGCTGCTGTTGTGCTTCGTTCCCCTGCTCGGTCTTCTCACTCCTCTTCGTGGTGGTAGTGTTGGGTCTTCTCACTCCTCTTCGTTCCCCTACTGCTGTGCTTTTTTATGATTTTGGGGAAGGTTGAGCGGTGGAAATTTCGGGGAGGAGGAAGGAAAATGGAGGTTGGGGTGGTGGGGGTGGTGATTTCGGGAAAAGGGGGAAGGAGAGTGGTGGTTTGCGTGGTGGTTGCAAGGAGGATGAAGGAGAGTGGTGGCTGGGGTTGGTGTTCAGGGAGGGAGATGGAGTGAGGAGAGAGATTGGAGGTGCAACTGACGGTTAACGCACAAAATTTAACAGTCAATGACGGAATTCCAGAAAAGGTTTCATTTCGCAAAAAAAATTGGTTTTAGGTTTCATTTCGCAAAAAAAAATTGTTTTAGGTTGTAAGTTGCTAAAAAACTTTTAAAAGGTTGTTTTTCGCAAAAAAGTGGTTTTAAAAGGTTGTTTCTGACAAAAGCTCCTAAAAAAATTAAAAATTACATAGTATAGGGTTTGATCCCGCAACTTCAAGTTTATACTAAAGTCTTAACCACTAGACCAAGTACTCCCTCCGTTTCTTTTTAATCTACACACTTTCCTTTTTGGTCTGTTTCTTTTTAATCTACACACTGTTGCTTTTTCTATTTTTGGTAACATGTCACATCTACTTTCTCCTTTTTTTCCACCCATGTCATCTACTTTTTAATATTTTAACCCACTTTTTAATTTATCTCTCTCACTTTTCAATTTCTCTCTCCACCTTTTCAGTTTCTCTCACATACTTTTACACTTTCTCCTTAGTTCTCCCCCAAAGTGAGTGAGTACATTTAAATTAAACGGAGGGAGTAATATTTAGTGTTATCATCTTAAGATATAATATTAATAAATGAAAATTTTCCTTACCAGGGGAATAACCCAAGCCTAATAACTAGTTTATATCTATACTATGTATCTAATAACAGTTATAAGACAAACACAAGCCTCATCTCAAATATCACAAGTTCCTCATTGGACTTGTTTTCCGACTTCTACCTCTAACTTATTTTATACATTTATTTCTATTCCTTAGTTACTCACACTTAGAAATTATTAGAAATTGAAATGTATTTGGCATAATATAATATACTCCTTCTGTTTCTTTTTAGTTGTTCCACTTTCCGTTTTATGATACTTACAAATAGTTGTTCTATTTCATTTTTTAAAGTAAAATTTATTCTTTTAATATGTATAAATAAAAAAATCAACCAACCCCAAGAAACGCATATTAAAAGACTAATTCTTATACCAAAGTGTCTAGAATATTCATGTTTTTGAGAATTTTCTAAATGTGAATAAACGAGGTTGACAGGTCGGTTTCATTAATCATCATATAGTAAGTGGCAAGTCTGATATTGGTTATACGTCTTAATTTTTCGCCAATCTCCTTTTTTTCACAGGGTAAAAACAGATAGGTATGATTTTGTTTTGGTAATGCATAGACCTAACTTTTAAATGAAAAATTAAAAAAAAATCATTAATGTGAAATCATACTATATTCATCTCTCTTAAAACTTTATTTGTTTTAAAATTAAATGTAAATTATGACATGACACAAAGAGATGGTGGCTCTAAACTCTCCAAAAATATAAAATTATTTTAAACAGGCATCGACGAAGATACCCACAAAACAAAAGGGTAACAAAGAAAACTAGACATGTGGCGCATAGAAGTGGAACAGAGGGGGAGTTTGGGTTTTGGGTAATTGGATATGGTCATTGCTGGGTTGGGACTTGGGGGAGTGGTATGTTGGCAGAGAGTTGTGCTAAGATTATGGTTATGATGGGGATTGTCAATGGTCAATTAAGAGGATTGTGGTGGTTGTCAATGGTCAATTAAGAGGATTGTGGTGGTTGTCAATGGTCAATTAAGAGGATCGGGTTCGAGATTTAGAGATCACTAGAGTTAACAATGATTATGGGTCAGTTTAGGTATGTAATTAGTGCGTGCAGGTATGTAAATGTTTTTCAATGAAGGGCATTATAATAATTTGGCTTCTGGTTATTAATCCAAAAATATATCACAAAAAGACTTTTTCATATCGCCTTTTCCAAAACATATCTAAAAAAATTCAGAAATTGACGAATTTGAGGAACAAGAAGATACTGTAATTTCATTTTATGTACACAAACGGACATTGCTACACCTACCCACCGGGTAGACAACCCACTACTAATAGAGCATTAAAAAAATAATTATTATGTTAAGTTGAATTCTATTACCACAACCCTCAACAAGTCTTTATTAATAGTGAGTAGCCTACCCGGTAGGTAGACAAAGTTTTTTCCCAAACAAAGTGTAAGCATTTATCCAATCCAAAAAAAAAAAAAAAGAGGAGTAAGCATGTAAGGTACTGCATTCAACAAGGACGAGAGGTTCCTTACAAATATAATGATGGCGCTAGCTACGGATTAATTACTATAGACAGACAAAACCCAAAATTATTTGGTTGTACCGTGCGACTGTCATAGCCAATACTCGTTAAACACACACATTGATCATAGATGTGATCATGTGAATGAACGCACATACGTCAATTCTGGCACCAACAAAAACATCATGTAATTTCGAATCATATTCAATCAATCAATTGTCGTGCTCGCAGGAATGTGTATTTCAACAACCACTTCATCACATTACCAAAAAGAGGCAAGCCAGCCCAAAACTTAGCAACCCACTGCCCACATGTATGCCTTACTATTAATAAATGATTTCCATACCAAAGTAGTAGTACTTGTATTAAAAAGGGCTCCTATAGTACTTTAGCAAGAATTACTATCAGATGTCTAGGCAACTTGATGTGATCTGGAACATAAGTGGACGGCTTCTTATTAAAAGAATCAATCCAATTCACAACTTGGAAACTTCTGTAATTCAATCATGATTTAGCATATATAAAGTCTAAATAAGGGTGTATTCACTTCACCTGAATTCTCATGATCGTATCTAAATTGTACTTACTAAAGTTTATTTTAAAAGGGTGAACTTGACTGAACTAAATTTATTGTTTAAAGGTGAAGAGAATGCACACTAAATCT
Organism: Beta lomatogona; assembly: GCA_947646795.1. Taxonomy (NCBI): domain Eukaryota; kingdom Viridiplantae; phylum Streptophyta; class Magnoliopsida; order Caryophyllales; family Amaranthaceae; genus Beta; species Beta lomatogona. The sequence goes on along the minus strand of CANSNZ010001065.1, from coordinate 3,962,261 downwards.
TAGCTACTCCTATTACCAATAAAAGAGGATTCTCATGAAAGCTCATATGCCAAGCTCTCTTAAACCATTGTCACTGCCTCCTAACCTTGATTTCCACCAATCTATAAAATGAAAACCTTACCTCCACAGATTTCTGGTATCCTCTCATTGAAGCTCAGTGTACCTAAATCCTTTCAGCTAATCCAAAACGTTGAAGTGGAGCAATAAGCTAATGAGTAGAGCTGCCCAGGATGGGCAGGCATCAGTATGTCAAACAATGTAATTGCAATAAATTGATGCTCATGTTCATGCTGAGCCACATCTAGTGTATATCACTCCATTACCATATTAAAGGACTCCAATTATTCAATACATACAGGTACTTTCGTATAAACAATATTAGCCACAAGCTCTCTAGCTAAATTAAACTCATATTTTGAGATTTTCTCGCATGGTATGCCATCAAGGCAGGATGAAATATTCTATTGTGTGAAAATTCGGAGCAGAAACACATCCTCACTATCAAAAGGAACAATCTGACCTTGGAAATGGTTCATTATGATGCAGCTTCAGCAGCAGTTTTCAACTTCTTTGGGGGCGGATTTCCTCCAGATATTACCACGTAAGAATAAAATAACAGCATTGCAGCACTGTGAAAGGCATAAGTAAACAAGGAATCAGCATTAAAAGGATTAATTTACCAATCGAAAGTGAAAAACAACACTATTATACCTCACTAAAGCATAAAGTCCTGATGGAAACAGTTTCTTTGACTGCAGAGAGAGAGAGAAGTTTCAAGTTAATAGTTGAAAAGGACCAGCCAATACACATCAAACAGCACTCATAAAAGTTAAACATACCACTGAGTAGGTCTGGAAGTTCTTCCATAACAAAGTGACTGCAAGAACTGGACACAATGTGGAGAAGATACAAAAGTCAAACTTATTGAAATTTTACAAAGATGCCTAATATCTGATACAGAATGCTACATGCAGATGTAATAAGTTTGGTAGCCTAGTAGCAAAAGAATGAAAAGAACAGTGCAAATGACTACCAAGTTTTATCGGTTAGCAAAGAAGACAGTAGTTTGGCTGTACCACTACCACCTCATTGAATACAATGTTTAAGTAGTTTTCCTAGAGCCGTATAGTTACCAAAATGACCATTCGATGGTCTTCAAGGGGCAAAATCCCAAAAGGTCATATGTGTTGCTGAGTTTATCTTCCTAAAGCATTTTTTTAATTCTCCTCTTTAAGGTTTTCTCAAACTCCATTTGTTTTTCTTCATATTTGTTTTTTTTTTCCTCTACCCTCTTCTACAAAACTTTCTCAAATTTTATTTCTATATCCTCATATTTTGGTTTTCTCTTTACACGTCATTCAATTTCTTGGTCCTTTATGCTTTCTTTCTTTCCTCACTTTCACTGTCTCACGTTTCTTTGTTTACTTCAACTGATTCCTTTATTACTATTGTATCATTTGTCACGGAAACAATTTCTGATGACAGTTCATGTTCGCCGACCCCAAATCATTTTGGGACTAAGGCTTTGTTGTTGTTGTTGTTGTAATAGCAACTAAAACTTCTCCAGAAGACCACCAAAAGAAGCCTAGCCATAGTTGGACAATGACTCTAAGCTAACTAATCTCAGGTTCCGTCTCCTCTAGTTCTTCCCAGTTTCTGCTTTGCTACTTAGGGTCTTAAATTCATTACGCTTTAAAATTTAATATATGAGTCTGAAATCATAAATTTCCATGACATTCACATAAGATTGGAGTTTCAAACAAACAAAACAGAAGTTTCAATAACACTCTATTCATCACACACACACACACAGAGCATAAGATTAAGTCGGAACTTTGCTTTTAGTGAAATCCCAACCTGCATAAATCATATCCAACATATCCTATAGATATTTCACTCACTTTATCAGAGGTAAGACTACATCATCGTGACCTTTGCAAATCACACCAAATAAAATCCTTATTGGTGCAAGATGTTGCAGTTTTTCTTATTGTCTTATACCACATGCACTCCAAAAGGCTATCAAGCAATAAAAAAAGACCTTCATGCAAACAGAATTAAGACAACCACCATGTTAGCTAAGAAGCGATAAAGAAATGCGTTCTGAACATACAGCCCCAGGAGCCCATGATGGGGAAAAAGGGTAGCCGGAAGTGAGAATCTCCAGAGGAGAGGCGGACGAAGATGGTGCTTAGCCTTCAATTCGATGGATTGACATGTAGTGACCTTTTTCTTTGAACTAATGAGTGGGTTGAGAAGTTCCTGAATCTCATGAAAGTTTAGGAGATAGGATTTCTTCATATTATTTTCCTTTAAGTTTGAAGTTCAACCTGACTGCATGGGTTCAAGACTCCCATGCCTTGCTTGGCAAGGCCAGCCCAACCCATGACTTTCGACAAGTCTTTCTTCGTGAGTCGACCTAGAGGAATGGACTGAATATATACTTCCTTTGTTCCATGTAAATTGCAACATGGGGAGAGGTTGCCATCTTTAGAGCAGATTGTTTGAGATTATGGAGTACAGTGAATCAGCTATACTAGTCACCATCTCTTCTGTCCCAGTCATACCTACATAATTCTTGAGTGAGATTTCAGGAACTAAAGAAGGAAATTTTTAAAAAGATTAGAATGCTTGCCTTTTCTTTAAGACTTTTTAATTATTACAGATATGTAGAAACTTTGCAGCATAGTCAAAAGTTCAGTGGTTTCATCGGATGAAGTTATATACTCAACATCCCTTTGGTGCTACCCTGTACAGCTTTTGAGGTTGCTTTCACTAATGAGAAGCAAGCCTCACATGCTACTCTTAACACTGATCTCCTTCCTAGAGTCCTCCTCCTCTACTTTCATTATCCCAGTTTGTCTGTCACTTTGGTTTAGCTTTACATGCCTATACTTTTGATCACTTTCATCAAAAATAATTCACAATTGAATTACATATATATATATATATAAATAAATATGAAAAACCAATTCCTACATTATTGATTTGAACATTAAATTAAACCATCAATAACGTATTTCCAGTGCAATAATAATGCCTACCTGCTTGTCCAACAATCAAAGGGAAACTTGATTTGCCTTGCTTCCAGACCTTCAAACTAATTGTGCTAAAAGCTAGAATAGCACCTCCAAACAGAACACCCGTGCCTAGAGTAGCCAAGTTCCTCGAAAAAATAGAACCAAGGAGTCCCCCGGTCAAAACAAAACCACCTGTCACCAAGTCAAACAATCAACTTGCAGTTTATTCTGCTGCTTGTAAATAAGGGTAAGCAGTAATTCCTTCCCTTTTTTAGTCAAAAAAGGAACAGAATTCCACAACCCACACCTATTCCCATCTATGGAAAACTTAAATAATCATTATCTGAGACAACTCACTCTAACAGATATGCATTACATGTATCACTTGACCAACACATGACTATACATTTGTGGATAGCGTTTTAAGAAATGTACAACTTAATTGGCAGCTCTTCAAATTTTAGTTTTCACTGTCTTCTAGCATCTAAGCGTACTAGAATTCACCTATGGCCCTGTTTGGCATTAGCGTTTTAAGTAGCGCGTAGAGGTTGGACAAGGTCAAAACGCTTCTTGGAAATTTTGGGAGTGTTTGGTAAGGTAGCGGTTATAGTAGCGAGTAGAATTTGGGGTAGTGGTTTTGTAGAGTTTGTGAAACGTTACACAAGTTAATGTTTCATCATGTAAACTAGCGGTGTGCAAAATCCAATTCAATTGTTGATGTTTATTTTTCTTTTTCTTTTTTTTTTAAAATAAAAGACCCTACCAAGAGGCAAAGACCCAGCTTTATCTTGATCTACTAAAATCTTCTCGCCTCTTCCATACTTCAGAGTGTCATGTTTGTATAAATTTCATTGAGAGAAAATTAATATGTATTGCTCCTTTTGTGGAATATGTTAATTATTGTAACACATATAACTATCATTACTTAAGATTGTATACTTCTCTTTCATATGTATTTTTTTGGAAACTAGTTGGCATATAATACACCCTAAGGACTTATTGTACAAATTTTATACTTCCTCCGTTCCATTTTAAATGAGACACTTACTATTTTAGGCCTTTCAAAATAAATGAAACGTTACCTTATTTGGTATTCACTTCTCTCTATCTCTCTCCTCATCACATGGATCCCTTCTTTTTTTTCTCTCTATCTCTCTCCTATTCTAAATCCCCGTGCCAAGGCCCTACGTTTCATTTAAAATGGAACGGAGGAAGTATATATTTTCTAAAAAGACAAAATCATGAGTTAATCTGTATTATTATTATCTAGTTATCGTCTAATACATTCACTTTTAGTGTCTTATATAAAGTCATAAGGGATCCGTACATCAATTTTCTTATAAAAAATAAGGCAAAAATTTTAAATAAAAATAGCTTTTAACCATTAAAGTAACAAATCAAATGTTTGTAGTTAATTTTATAACTAAATATATATACTTTGTTGTCTTTTATATTTTCAACAGCTACCATTACCAAACACTTATACTTGGATTAACTACTTTGACAGCTAACCTCTAACAGCTACTAGTTGACCACTAATAGCTACTCCAACGGCTAACAGCTACAACAACAGCTAACAGCTACTATAACCGCTAGTTTTGCCAAACAGACCTATATGTACACAATCTGCTTGCACAGGGGTGGTAGATGATGATTGTTTATGTATATCGAGCAGATGTTATGATCAAACACTCACAGTATTGAAATTCGAAACACACGCACTTACCAAAGGGGATGCCCAAACAGAAGTCATGGATCTTTGCTGTCTTCTTCTCAAGAACAACTGGATTTGGAGGTCCATTGCCGCCAATCTTTCCATTAACATGTCCCTCCGTCCCAAGATACGACTTCTCCACCGCTTCTACACTTGAACTCGATAAATCAGCAGCATAGCTTAGCTTAGGCATGTTGCCTGAACTAGAGGTTTCATCATCATGTCCTTCAAGGCTCATAGCAACTGAAAACTATAAAAGAAAGCCTTCCACCGTCGGTACCATCTCAAAAAGAAATTCGAGAAAACACAACCACGTTTCTAATATAAACCTAGCAACTCAGAGCATACATTCATAACACCAAGAGTGATAAGCTAGTAAATTATCAACACTAGTAGCATTTAGAGATTCTAAGTGTATGAATATGTATCATTTGCAAATATTAGCATCAGCATCAACTTTTCCTACTTTAACTAAAAAACTTTGGAATATTAAAAATCCAAATTTCAATATCAGTTGCTAAGAAACAAAATTTACCAATTACATTTATTTCTCTGAAGTGCTACAAGTTATTGATAAGCATCAACTTTTTCTACTAAGTCAACAAATTCAGAATCATAAAATCCTAGCTCTAAAACAAAATTAATCAATTTCTATGTATAATTGATCTAAGGTGCTACAAGTTATTGAATTCCGATTACATCAAACTGCAGAAATGCAAGCTTTATTCGAATATTCATAATTGCTACAAAATTAAAGGGTTTACAGAAAGATTTACAAAAAAATGTGAAATTTTGCGTAAAAAATCTACAATTATAGGATTTATGAAACTGTTATACGGAAAAATACGAGAAATTGAAACGCAGAAAAGTTAGGGTTTCAATGGAGTGTAAGATACCTTTGAGCGATGATTGAGGAAAGACGATGATCGCTGTTGCTGAAAATGGAGATTGCGACTGACGTAAGAGAAGCATGATAACTGAGAAATTATCGCTGGCATTTTTGCGAGTCTGATTCGATGAATTGATCGAGAAATTTGTGATTGAATTTGCAGTGAAATGTAATTGAGATGATTATATTATGATGAAATCGGAAATCGGTGTGTGAATAAAGATGAGTTTTTGAGTTTTGACCAAATTCAGTAAATTGTTGTTTAACGGGATTGAATATTGCTTTCAAGTTCAGCTACTACTACAGTCTACAAGAGTACAAGTCAACGGAATTGGACATGTTTGGTGAGGGTACTAAATGGTGTTATGGTGAAAAAGTCGATGGAATATGTAATTTGCAACGTGATTAGGTTGCTCATTGTCCTAGTAATGGAATCTCATCTTTAGATATAGGATATAATCCTCGCAATTTTTTATTCTCACTCAATATAAAATTTAAAGTGATAATAATTTAATAGACGGTAATACAGATTTATAAAGAAAATATATATGTTTAAAAACATATTTTCATTACTAATGACACTAACATAAGTTATTTTCTTACAAAACTAGACTAAATTTTATTAACATTTATTACTACCTACTAGGGATCATAATGTGTCGGGTATGTGGCGGGTCCAGCAAGACATAGACCCAATTTTTTTGAAGTGGACCCAGACCCATTGGGTCTAAAAACTTCAGGCCCTTACCCAGACTCGCTGGGGTCTAGCAGATCCTGGGTCCAAAATAGGTCTTTAAACTATTTATTTTATCGTTAATATCGTTTAATATATACATTTATTTCATCAAACTTTATAACTCAAGAAAATACTATTTAATCCTATTTTAATTTAAAAGTTTGGTATACAAGACTATTAAAAATACATAATATCAAAGATGCCTACATAAGGATAGGAGCTAGCTCAAGTGGATAGAGCACTCCCCCTTGACCCCTGAGGTCAGGGGTTCGATCCTTACTCGTAGCCTTGTAGGGGTTAGCCCTTGGGCTGACTTAATTCCCTAATAAAAAAAAAAAAAAAAAAAAAAATCAAAGATGCCTACATAAGTATCATTCATTCAATAAATAACATTAATATAAAAAAAAAAATCATTTGTTAATTCTCCTCCATTTCATCATTAACTTAATTTTAAGAGTATAAAGACTTAATGTGAGCATATAAATTATATTTTGCAATTTTAATATATTTATTTTTTAAAACAAAATTATAAAATGGATCCATGGGTCGGATCTGGGGTGGGTCTAGGTCCAGCATCATTGCACCCGGGGACTCGAGCCGATAACTTTTAGGCTCAGACCTGTTGAAACTTGGATCTGGACCTTTAAAAATGGGGCTGGGCCAACAAGGTTTAGGTCGAGTCTTGGACCGACTGCCATCCCTACTATGCTACTACCTACCATATAATTGTAAAGGAATTTGGTGGTTTTAAAAAGTTTTGTTCCATTTATCATTTTGTTGGATATGTTTTGTTACAAAAAATATAGTATTATGCATGTTAGGATTGAAAACATATTTAATTAGTTTAAATGTAATATTGTTATTAGGTGAGATTTTGAGTTTAAGGTAATCTTTTCCAACTTTATAATAAGACACTAACCTCCATTTCTAAATAAGTGCAACAGTTTGACTTTCACGCTTGTTAACGCACAACTTTTAATATCTCTAATTATGTATTTGTAAAAGTTATAAAAAGTTGATATTATGAAAATATTTATTGAAACAAATCCAACAACATTTTATAAGATCATTTTTGTTTTTATATGTTAGTAAAAAAAATACGGTCAAAATAAGCTGTGTAAATAGTGCAAAAGTCAAAGTGTTGCACTTAAAAAGAAACAGAGGAAGTATTTAGGTAATAAATCACTTTCATTTAAGAGCTAGCAAAACAATGAGGTATTGGTTAGATTTTTTCAAATTGTTGGGTTCGAGAAATTAGCTGAAGAGCCCACTTTGTAGTACCCAAAACTTCATACAAAGACTTTCTTCATAGGAAATTGTAGAGTTAGAAGGTAGGATTACTTGGCTTAGTCTTCCACCTTTTTGCTTTTCCATTTTCTTATCAATCCTCCAAATATTTCGTTTTTGCAAATACTAGTTGCTAGTGTTTTATCATGGCTCTTTATGAATAGTAACAATAGTCAAAACGGGTAAAAATGGGGGAAGTACGTGCGGTAAGATTGCGCCTTTTGTGGGTATCCGCAATAAATAAACCCCATTTTGAAATTCCACATTCTCCTCCAAAAAAATACTCCAGAGAACCCTAAATTGTACAATTAGGACTTAGGAGCATGAGCTTCCTCAAAACTCTTCAATTGTTTCGCTCTTTTCGCTTCAGCAGCTTCACCATTCACGGCCGCTTATCTTCCTCAAGCTCGGTATCTCTCTCTCTCTAAATCTGCTTTTTACAGACTGTAATTTTGCTCATAATTATTTGATGTTGCACAATTAGCTATTTTTTGTGTTTTAGTCTCTGCTCGTTTAAACTAAAAATTTCAACTGTTTTAGAGGTTATTATGACTTTGATATCGAAATTAATCATCAGAATTGCTAGAATCAAGCGGTTTTTAAGCTAATTTATGAATTTTTAGTGTTATGCAAAACGAATAGCCCTATTGCCATATATTATACTAAAGCAGTGGTCGCTAATGCAGGGTTTACTTATGAAATACCTCATCGATTTTTTATACTCATTGATACGAATCTAATAAGATCTCACACAATGTGGTCAAAATGTGGTGATGTTTTTTTTTTAATGTATGACCTTTAAAAAAACAAATGTTGTAAGTAACAAAAAAACGGAAGAAGTATATGTGACAGAATGGTTAGCTGCACTGTAAAGTAAGTGAAGGAAGAAGATTAAGCAGAGGGATAATAAATTGTTGGATGCAGTCAAATTATCGTTACAATCTGGCTGAGTTACTCCTCAAAGAAGTCACTCAGAAAGAAACCCAAACAGACAAAAACTGAATTTCTAGGAGGGTTTCTTTCTTATCACACCACCTTTTTTTTTATACACGATTCTCGTTGCTCCCCATCTCTAACTAACTTCTAAACCTTCTTCTAGTTACGCCCCTACTTCTTTTCAAGGCAAATTCTAACAAACTGTTAGAACAAAATTATGATTTTGTTCTCCCCATCTCCCGCTTGTTACGCTTTGCATAAGTGAAATGGATGGGTGGCTAGGACTAGGTATGTGAATGTATGACAAATGTCTTGGTCAATGTTTGGATGGAATATAGAATTCAGCTTACTAATGCCTTTTTTCTAATCCCTTCTACAAACAAATAATTAATTTTAAAACCGAGCGTGGCACGTGTACTACCTAGTTAAAGTACAAAAAATGTTCGTATGTTCTCCAAATCCAAATGATAATGGCTGACGCTGCTACGGTTTGAAAATGTAGGATAAATTGTCCTTCATACCAGTGTTACCTAATTCGTTATCTAATTCGCCTCTTGAATTCGCCAATTCGCCCAAAATGGGACAAAAATGAACCAAAACCGACCATAATTCGCTTTTCTCAATTCGCAATTCGCGGGTGAATTAGGGAATTAGGTAACACTGCTTCATACTAAAGACTAAGTTGGTGATAGATTCACAAATGTTATAATGGCCAATAGCAAACTTGGCTTGTGAAGACGATCAATGGGTTAAGTTAGGTGGTTTGCATTTCTTCATGTTGAGGAAAGCTATAGGCGAGAAGGACTTCAAATGTGTGTGCAGACACATACACATGGGTCATGACATCATAGTTTAAGAGTGTTAAGTTGCCACATATAGACGAGCATAAGAGAAAGAAGAACATAAGGATCCTGAGTTTCCACCAATGAAGGTTTAGTGAGTGGTCATCAGATCACATTCTTGGTGGCAGGATTCACCATATCATCCATGCAAATATTGGTTCCTATGCGAGTTTGCAACGTTTGTCCCATACAAAGTTGCCACTAATGTTTAATCACTAAGAATACTACTTGTTTGTGGAGGTCCAAATCATAATTTTTTTCCTTATTGTCTAGGATGTTATTCACATGAATAAATGTCATACATAGGCTTTTTTTATAACTTTACTTTCTCCATAGTAAGTGTAGATGACTTGGCGTTATCTCTAACATAAAGATACCTAGCCCCTTCCGTTTTCTAGCAGAGAGAGTTTGCATTTTGAATGAATAAAGGAAATAGTCTTCCTAAAAACATTTTTAACAACAATTAGCTGCTTAGTTTTGGGCTATGAACCACGGGGACAGCATTGGAGTGATGTCTCATATCCTTGGTACGGCGAGGGTACTGGTACTGTACAGTGAGGACGTCCCAAAAATACTGGATACTGCTGAAACGGTTCGGTAATGATATGTATGGGGATGTTTCGAGTATGGAAAGCCCATGTCCCCAAGGCTGAAAACCCAGATCTAAGTAAATAAAGTTGGAGGGGGAGGGGGCTGGCTGGGAGATCGTGGCCGGTCGGCTATGGCCTATATCGACAGTTACTTGCCCAAGTTATCAGTGCTTATATTTTCTTTTCTCAAAGAATAAGAAAAAATTAAATATCACGAAGATTGTTTTAGGAAGGTCATTTCTTTCTCCTAAATCTGTTTTGATTTAGGTATTATTGGTCATATGATTATTTTTTTTGCTCCTTCATTGATATCCTTTATCTCAAAAATTTCTTCTCTTGCTTGGGTGTTTGATTTTTTCTTTTTATTGGGACATAAACCATGCAATTCATGATGCTATCATATAGATGATTTCCACACCTCAGCTCTATATCCCCATTCCCCAGCATTTATGATTTCACCATGTGGATTACTACACAATGATTGGCATAGCCCTTTTACTGTCACTTTTTGCAATATGTCCATCACCTTTTTCGTGATTGGTTTGTCTCTAAGACTCTAATACATCTTACATGATTTAATTTTTGATTCATATTCATTGTCTGAGTTTATGTTATACATATTGCAGATTGTTAGAAATGTAATACTGATACATACTCTATTTTTTTCAGCACTTTGAGACTGATTGCTTTACTCATTCTAGTGGTTTACGGACCTGCCTTTTATCTACTATTGGTAATGTCCCTTGACCTCCTTCAAATGTTTTTGGTTATAAATCGGGATGGGTTATGAGCATCTTGCATTGTCAGATGACTCAGATCTTGATAGTATGTTGATTTGTGTTTAAAGGCTGAAATAATGTCCTTTCTTCCTCACATAAGTAGGACTTCAAAGTTCCTTTGTTTATATATTTATTTTAAGTGTGCGTCTTGTATGCTATAAGCCTATAACTCATATTTGAGGCCAATTTGAGCTGAAGAGATAAGTAATTAGATATTTGGCTTCTTCAGTTGGATCTTATGTTAATTGGTCATGGGTATTATCTAAATGTATGTGGACACAATATTGGATGGATTGGGTATGAAATCACTATGACACACTCTGTCTTGAACTTGAAAACCTAGTAAAGAGAGGAAATAGGGAAAAGAGGCGGAGAAGCATGTTAGAAAGTTGTATTTAGTGTCTTCAATAATGTCTTTTAGCCATGCCGAATGATTGATTTTCACGAGAGGTGCTACAATAGAAGAACTTTCAGATTTAGTGTCTTAGGTGGAAATTCTTAGGTCTGATGATGTTTGAATTTTTTATTGGGAGGCTTAGCTGAATCAATTGGTTTATTAATCATTGTCGGATGACGTTTAGTGCTTCGATGGTCTTCTATGATAATTGTACTTTCTTATTTTTCCTTATTGTCTAGTCAGATGGCTATTCAGTTGTACTCCCCCCCCCTCCCTCTCCTTTCCTTGCTTCTATGCTGACTGTCAAAATGTGGGGTTAAGAGGCAGTTATATAGGCGTTTGGGCTTTGTGTAAGACCCATATTATTAGCAATCTATTTGGGCAAAAAATTGTCTAGCTCTTTTTTCTTTTCGCCTTTTGGCTGGATATAATATACTAGTCTCTATTTTCTAGATAGTCTTAATTAGAATCAAATGTATACTCCCTCCGTCCCCCAACAGACTTCCTATTTCTCCTTTTCACGCTTTTTGCCAATGCACATTTTGTATCATTAATGTCTTTAATTATATATTAGTAAAAATTATAAAATTTTGATTTTCGTAAATGTATATAATAAGACGAATCAAACAAGACCCCACATGACTACGTTTTTTCTTATATATTGGAAACAAAATTTGGAGGAATTTCATTACTTATAAATAGTGCCAATTTTAGAAATGGGAAGTCTATTTAAGGACGGAGGGAGTATTTCAAATAATTTGCTCATAATGAAGGGGATACGTTCACACACACACACACACACACACACACACACACACACACACACACACATATTCATGTATAGGTGCATATTGCTATATGCATAATTGCATTTATACTCTCTCATATTGAACACAAGTATTGTTTAAGCCTTTTGTACATCTTAGAAGTCCTACAAGGTGATCCAAACACCCTTGTTAGTAATGATGGTAGTGGATACCTTGGAGTACCTCTAAGGTTAATATGCTTATTAAAGTTGCGTGTTAAAATAGGAAAATGACTCATATTTTGGAACTTTAGATAAGAAACAACTCTAATGCAACACTTATTTTAGATTGGAGGGAGTATATGCATACATATACATATATGAGGTTATTGGGGATGTTAAGATAAATTCTCAAATAAATGAAGTGTCTCTGTACTTGAATCTAAGGATAAGAGCAAATTACTCATATTTTTTGAATTTTAGATAAGAAACAACTCTAATGCAAGACTTATCACAGATTGGAGGAAGTATATGCATTCATATACATAATTGACGTTAATGGGGATGTTAAGATAAATTCTTAACTAAATGAAGTGTCACTGTCTTGAATCTAAGGATAAGAGAGGTTTCTTTTGTAGGTTAGATTTAACATTTCTTGAGGTCATATTGATACTTATCTTCTAATTGCTTGCTGTAGTTCCTATTAGATGCCTGAAAAGAGAAGCAACACGCTTTGATACAATTACTTTTGCATGTGATTACGATTTGGGAGGTGGGGAATGTAGGGTATGAGACACATTGCTTAACTTAAGGACAATTTGCATAGTTTTCATGTGAAAAGTACTTCACTATAAGGAAGATAATTACCTTTGGAAACTACTAGGTATAACAATGACCTTCCTAAGGCATAGATGCTATATGTTTAAGTGTTGACCTCTGAGGAGGAAGGAAAATAGATGATATTTTTCTTTATTTTTCCTAAGAAACATCACTCCCACTGTAAGGTAAAATGAGTAAGAACTTATGTTAAGCCCATGTATGGAGGTATGTGTTGAGGAACTTGTCCATTTGAATATCTTCGTTTGCTGATATATGAAGAATTTACCCACTACGTCTATGATACGTTTCAAGTGTATAAGGGAAAGAAAACCTAATTAGATGGAAAAGTAGGAAAGAAGAAGACAAAAGAGAGACATCTTGAATCATTCGTGATGAGACAACATGACTTGTGAGATCTGAATAATTCAATTCAACACATCTTGTTGTGTACTGTGCTACAATATATTTTGCTTATGATAGAAGTGTATTTATTTCAGTATACTTTCATACTTAACAGTCTTCCTCATCATCATCCGGATAAATATTGCTACCTCATTTTAGCACTTCATTCAAGACTTCTGCAAAATCTTTCAAACTGGTGATTTTTCCTATCTAGTATCTTTTAATATGAAAATAATTGTAGGAAGCTCATTAATAGAGGACGTCTAATTTCTAAACTCCTTGTAACCTATTAACTTTCAAAGTTATTGGATGCAGTTGATACATCAGAAATCGAATGTGATAAACTTGTCGATGATGGAGCAGCCAAGGACAAACATACTGCCTTGTATGTCGCTCTGACACCACTTGCGAGTGGATTTGAGAAAGTGTCTATGTTGTCTTTGTCAAACTTCTTTGTTCCTCGTAGTGCTTCAGTAATATCTACAGGATCCTTAAAGCTTGACTTGGCACTTGGAATAGGAGGTTTACCAAAGGTATTGAGCTACATGGATGTGTCACTCTTCGACAATTCTTCTTCTTTAGATATATAAAACTGTTCATGGCTTCATGCAAGTTAGTATGATCTACAAGACGGAATTGGACCTAGATCTAGACAAAAATGACCCTTACCCATTACTTGATTTGAATTTTTGAATTAAACTGAATCTCACATTCCCACCAGATATTATATAACCGGATTGTGACATGACTTAAAATTGTTCTAATCTCAATTAAACATGTCAAAATTTTAATATGATTTAGATCTATTTTTCCATAGTAAATTTAATTGATGAGAGATCCTAATAGGAGTCGAACCAAAGTAACCTGAACCAGTCTGAATTTTTTGTCGATCGAATACAACTTAAATTTGGTTTACTCACACTTATGATGGTAGAAGCGTTAACCAGATTGGATGATACCACGAGATGCTTATGGTGCATCTTGCAGAAACTTTTTGGGAATTAGACAACTAGATGCTTGTTTCTTTGTGACATCAACAAGGTAACTACATTGGATCTTTCTTGCTTGACCTGGCCTTGTGCAATAATGCATCTTTGAAGGAATATGTTGCCTAGTTTGCTCCTGCACTATGATTTTCACTTTCTGGCTGATATTTTTTGTGAAAGATCAGTACATTGCCACCCGCAAGGCCACAAACTGCAAAGGAAAGGTTTCAATTGACTTTGGGCTCAATAATAATGGCAACAATGCTTACCTGTTTTAAGTCATTAATGCATAGTACACCTTCCTATCTTGAGCCCTGAATCTTTGACAAAATAGATAAGAAGCATTACATGGCACTTGGTATCAGGAGGATGGTAACACATATTGGTGTTCCTGAAGTGCATTTATCAACACAATTAATGGAGGGGAGGATTATCTCAAAGGTGAGAAGAGTTCGAGCTGGAGGAAAATGGTTAGCATGGAGGTCTTTGAGAGGATCATATCGACTGTTTTTGTGACCACATCCCGCCTTTTTGGCCCTTGTTCAATGAGATGGGTTGTGATGGTGGCTTGGGGAGAGCAAGAAAGATTGGTGATGAGGGGTATTGAGTTTGGTCTAACAAGGAAGGTGCGGATTCGTTTCCTAAGGAAGGTGAGATATGTTGTTGGAGGAGAAAGACGCAGATATAGTCTCTAGCATGATAAGTTGGATGCTTAGAGTAGGACCTAATGTTACTTGAGATATCTTATACTATTGTAATACAAAGCTGGCCTTGAGACTCAGGTTCTCTTTTTTTTTGTTTTTTTGAAGAGAGGAATGAGGATACGTCTATAAGCTTTCCTCTTTTACGCCTTTTGTCTTCTTTTGCTATGTGCTTGTGGTGTTAGTATTCATTTGATGGGGATTTTAATGTCACGAGACAGTAGTTGAGACAGAGCTGATAGACTGTTGTCAATGTTCAACTTCTTGGCTCCTTTCGTTTAAATTGAGACGAGAATCTAAACTATTGATAGATTTGTTCACTTTTCCTGTAAGTTCTTTTATAATGCTTTCACCAACGAACTTCATGTGGAAGGCTGAGGTGAATCATACGATTGCAGAGGAGAATGTGGGGGTATGTCTTTGGATACTGGCACCTAGTGCGCTTGTGATCTGGAGATATATGGCCCTAGTTTCAGCATTTCCCTTGTACTCAGTGCATTTAGGCAGGCTTTCTTAGGTGTCGGGAGAAAGATGCTTTAGCCTTTGGTTTGCCATTATAGTTATTGGGAGTTTGGGACTTTATGACAAAGGAGTTTAGGGATCTTTGGAAGTTTGTGGTGTTTACTGATATATGATGTCTTCTTTCTGTGTGTTTGTTTTGGAACAAAGTGTTATTGCTGGTAATGGGTATTGGTTTGTTTTCATGCAAGGGAGTTTTCTTGAAAGACCTGAAATGGGATAAAGGCTCTTTCCTATTCTTGACTGGCTTTGTTTGTTAATTTTTTCTTTTGCAAGTACACGTGATTTTTCTTTTCTCCAGCAAAATATCTTCTTCTGTCTTTAAAACAATTCCACATGGTGTAGGGGAGAATTGTTGAGATTTATGGAAAGGAAGCCTCCGGGAAAACAACACTTGCCCTCCATGTGATTAAGGAAGCCCAGAAGTTTGGGGGTAAGAATTGTTTCACGTCTTTCCATTCATTATTTCTTGTTGGCAATAAGTCATTTTACATTTCTCATGTTCACATTTATACCTGACAATTCAGTAGTGCTTGTGTGTGTGTATGACGTGCTTACCCTGTTTTGATGTTGTGAGTTCTGACATGGATCAGTTATGAAAGTGTGTATTCAAACTATAAGAATGAACTTTCGCCCCCCTTCGAAACAATGATACTTTACAGAAAAAGATAAAAAGCAAAAAACTAACTTATTAAATCTGTTTGGCTGAGATGATCTGTAGAAATATCTTAATACCAGAGTTTCTAGCTTGTTTTCATTACAATTGTGTTTGGAACGCCATCTTGTCTTTCGTATCCCCTCTCTTATAACTTGTGTTTGGAAATCGCCATCTTGTCTTTGGTATCCCCTCTCTTATATTTTCACCCTATGTGACCCTAATTATTGCCCTTTTGTTATTAGTCCGTGTTGCACTATGATATCATCAAAAGCACAATTTTGTTCATCTTTTATGCAGAGACATGTTTCAGGTTGCTCTAGTTTGTGCCTACTCTTTGGAGTCTTCCTGATAGCACTTTGCTTTTTTCTTTTTTCTTTTTCTTTTTTTTTTTTGGGGGGGGGGGGTCACTTGGTTGTATGCTGTTTACCTTCTTGGTTCTACCTTCGTTCAATAATTCATTAATACTTGTAATCTCACGGTTTCCGGTGCACTACATTGGCCATTAATATCTCCAATTATGTATAGGTAAAAATTATGGAAATTCGATTTTTGAAAACAGCACATGGAGAATTGGAGATGAATCTAACAAGATCCCACATGTCAATCTTTTTCCCTATAATGATAATTTGTGGTCAAAGTTTATATAGTCTGACTTTAAAATAGTAAATGTTACATTAATTATGGATCGGAGGAAGTAATTATTGTACTTTGAGATGCGAGTTCAAATGCTTTGTTTAGCAATAGGCATGATCACTAGAATCACCCCATGTACCATTAGCCCAGGCCAAATGAATCTTCCACTTTGGATTGGGTAGGTTGATAGCTTGGGAGCGGTTCAATTATTTGCATGTGCAATTACTATCGGAAAAGGCTCTTTAGCTTTGCCACTAATATTGCAACTTGGCTTGTTTGTGATAGGCTCTTGATCCATAAAGCAACAAATTGACCCATGATTTGACGATGTATAATCCGTCTATTTTTTTTGTTCAACTATGGAATGTGCAGTCGCCAGTGCATGGACCAAACTATCTTTTATTCCATATTAGTAATAATAATGAAGATATGATTGTTCTTCATACCTAGCAAGATCCTATATGAATTTTTGTTCTTGTATACAAAATACTTCGTCCGTTTTTTTTATTTATTCCGTATTGACTTTTGACACTATTCATCTAATGTAGTTTGACCGTCTTTGGTTATTTTTTCGTAAGGAAAAATATAGTCAAGTGGAATCTTGTTAGATTCATCTCAATATATACTTTCGAAATATCTAGCTTTTTATAATAGTTACTTATGTATAATTAGAGATATTAAAGGTCTAAGTTGTGCGTTGGCAAACGTGTAAAGGAGAAATGGAACTACTAAAAGGAGTGGAGGAAGTACTAATTATAGTCATAGTTCTCTAACTTTTGACTTTCAAATAGGCATTGTAATCGAAAAACAATATGAAGTCCAGAGGAGTAAATGATAGTGCAGTGTTGCTTTGTACATATGATTATTAGCAAAACTTGCCTGCCAGAGGCTTTCAACTTCATCAGCTGCTCTTCTGCAAATTTATTGTTTTTGGGTATATCTCAAACATGTCCTTGATCCCAAGGCCTAGTAATATTACCTTACATCTCTTTGTAAAATTGTAATGCTATGAATTTAGAACTAGCTAATAACTAATAAGGTAAGAGAAACCAAATAACATAGGTTGGGAAGTTATTGTTTTGGTGAAAAATAGATCAACATTCTCAAAAAGTGGCCTCAGAGCTATAGGTGGCAAGAAGAGAAGGGATTCTTCATCTTGTTTTTTGGGGATAAGATGAATTTCATTAATTGAAAGCCATATGACATCTACACTAGGTATTAGAGAAAAAAGAAATACTATCTAACTTGATCAAATAAAATTATTTTGGTGTAACTAAGATGACGATGAACCACATCTGACAATTAAAGTATACAACTTGTTTGTTCGCTGAATCATGGAGCTTCTGTGAGAAAATCTAACATTCTGATAACAATCAATGAACTCCGTCTTGAATACCAAACTCTCAAGTCCCACAAGGGGAAAGGAAGAAACCCAACTCCAAACTCCCACTAGAGGAGGCATAGAATCCAAAAATTGGGTATAAAATTCTCAAAAAGAGGAAGGAGAATTATTAATGGCGAACCAAGAAAAACCTAAGAAATAATAGAAATTGGGGCTTACTAGTTACCACCATCGAAAAAGATGGTGGCAGCCCCGATCTGGTTGAAAGAAGACTAGGGATTTTTTAGAGAAGAGAGAGGCAGCTAGAGGTTACATTGCTTTGCCATAAGGCAACAGGTCTAAAATCTGGAACGACAATTCATATATATACGAAATATAAAGTTGATGGTACTTTTTGATGCATGTTCTTCATGAGTTTGTGCAAGAAACATTATGGTCCATATAAATTTAAGTGCTGTAGCTTCTGGTTTGATTTTTGGGGGAGAACTGCAAGTGCTGAGTTTCTAATAATACTCATGCAGTCATGCTAGTACCTATTTTATTTTATTAACTGCTAACTTTTGTCTTGTTGATTTCTTGTATTTGGTAATGAAGGTAAATTCTTCTTTGTTCTCTTTTTAGCCAGGTGAAACTAATGATGAGTAATTATTCGTGTTGAAATTTTAATTGTACCATCATCTTTAGAATAACTGATGGTAGAAAATGGTGACCAGCCAATACTCATGGTGTTGCCACTTTTGTTCTTTTTGACTAATAGCACACTTGGGGTGAACCTGGCCCAAACAACATGAGACAAAGGTCAGCCTTATGTGGTGGTAGAAAATAGTTTAGTCTTTTCCAGTGCACTATCTGTTTGCCTCATTTCTTGCATACTGACAATATTTTGTAAGGAAAATTAGCTGTGGTAGTCAATCATTCTACCACTATAATTTCCTTTTTTCTTCTCATGTATCTTACATTCTTACTTTGTACTTGCTGATTTTGTTTGTATGTCCTGTGAACTCAGTGATTTGTCTCCATCTTTTCAAGTCCAATGGATATCATTCATACAAAGTCTTTCCCTGACAGGGTATTGTGCATATCTTGATGCTGAAAATGCTATGGATCCCATGCTTGCTGAAGCCATTGGTGTCGATACAAAAAACCTGCTTGTATCATGTCCAGATTCAGCTGAGAATATGCTCAGTGTAGTTGATAAATTGACCCGAAGCGGGTCATTAGATGTAATTGTGATTGACAGTGTAAGTGATAATCTGCTTGAATATCTTCTTACTCGCATGAATCTTGCTGCTTTTCTTCCCCAAATTGTTCAATTCATGAGAGGACTGCTTTTTTTATTTTCCATTTTTACTGAATGTGGTGCTTATATCTGATTTTAGGATTATGCAGGTAGCGGCTCTTGTACCCCAATGTGAGATTGATGGTGATATTGGAACTGGTGAACCTGGTGTCCTGTCAAAATTAATGACCAAAGCACTTAGAAGAATCCACTACTCCTTGTGTCGATCAAAAACACTAATCATATTTCTTAATCAGGTTCGTATCTTACTTGACTTCCAGATTTCAATTACCTTGCACGCCTCCAAATAAAATGTACTCTTCATTTTGTACAAAGACTGGGTGTAGTTGTTATAGGTGAATAAATGTGGAAGTGGGTAACTAGACAATAGTGCAAGATAGTGTTGAATTGTAGTTAGAGAAAGTGGCTGAAGAAAGAAAGTGAACGTGGATAGAGATTAGAGAGGGAAGAAAAGTTAAAGTGAAAGTGACTTGAGAGAAGAAACCCATCAGAAGAAATGTGCAACTTATTCTGGGATATTCAGATATAGGAAAGTTTGCAATTTATTTGGGGACAGTCGGACGGAGATAGTAATGTTTTATTATTTCCACATTTTCTTATATCTGCTATTTCTTGATATTATATCATTGGGCCAGGTAAGATACAGTCCAGGATCTAATCAGGGCTTTGGTAAGAAGGAAGAGGTAACTTGTGGCGGGAATGCCTTGGGATTCTATGCTGGCGTGCGTTTGAGAATTTCAAGAACTGGATTGTCGAAAATGAAGGATGAGGTTAGATGATAAGGCCTAGAACAAAATTTTCTGCTGTTTTGACATTGTGTATTGTCATGAGGTATTTCCATATTTTGTTTCTTACTGCTTAATGTCAAGTATTCTTTTCTTTAACTTGTTTAATCCATTCATAACCTGAAGCAACTTTATTAGGGCTAGGAAAATGAGACTATTCTGATGTTCGAAAGTTCTCTGTCCTCAAAACTTCCTCCCAAAGCAACTTAAGCAGAAAATTGAATATCTTATGCGGCCAAACTTCTAATGTGCCTTCCCCCCAAAAAAAAGAGGATCTGACAACATCACACGTCAGTTGTTACAGCTATAATAATTTTGGGTATTATATAGTTTCAATCTCTCTTTCTACTGGTGCGGCAGCTAAATACATAATTCCAAAGGTTTACCCTTGAAGCTGTGCTTAGAATAAATACAGGATACTCAGGACAGGCTACTCACCTTAACAAATGTTTACATAGTGAAAGGGGGTCTTTTGTATTCCTTCACCCTGCACTTGAAATGGTCCACTATCTCCCAGTTTGACTTAGGAAAATTTACGAGAATAGCCCTACTGTGGGCTGGACTTCTCAGTATAATTTCAACTGAGTATTTCATAACAATCCCAGCTGTGGAAGGTGTCTTCTTCAAATGATCTATTGAGCTCATAAAACTGATTTAGAAGGTTAAATGATGGAAGTATATGATGAAGATTCAAGCTCTAGATTGCTAGGTGGGGGGTTTGGAATAAGAGAGAGGGAGAAAAAAAATAAAAAAAGAAAAAAGAATCAACCAGTTAAACAAGTTATTAGTCACCTCAGATCACAAGTTACAACACTTATAGTTCATATTATTCTAGAATAACTGATAACTGAGATTAAAATGAGAAGACCACACATATCTATGATTAGTCTTATCAAGTCATGCATATAGAAGCACTAAAACAGGCATCTTATAACCCAGATATGTTATTTTGATTACAAACCTACCTTTGAGATGTTTGGCATTACAAGTTTTCTGGTTTTGTAAACATCTATTCTCTGCACCAACTCCCTCCTAGTCTCTTATGATCAAAGATTTCCCACATTTGTTACTGAATTGGTTTATCTGGTATTGCTGAAGGCGACAGGCATCGAGATCTGTGTCCAAGTGATGAAAAATAAATTAGCACCTGGAACTAAGAGTGCTAATTTGGGAATAGATTTCGGAAGAGGATTACGCTTTGAGCCCGAGGTCTTAGAGTTGGCGCTTGAACATGGACTGATTTTAAATGAAGGAAATAATTACTTTATCGAAGGGGAAGTCATCAACAGTAAGCAGGGTGCTGAAAGATATTTGGCAGAGAATGAGGTAGTTTTGGAAAAAGTAGTCATGGACTTGAGAAGTCGGTTATTTTGACAGGAACTCTTGATTTTCATGTATCATTAATTTCCTGATCTTCACTAGTCCTGGGAATCTTTCTGTGAGAGTCTGGTCTTTCGTGGAAACGCTGCTGCTCGATAACCCGTGAGGAGTATTTGTGGATCACAAACTCGGAAGTATTGTTGTTCCTGGAGAAATTCAATGCCTCACTCTTCATCATCGTATGTCATGTTCTTGTACACCTTTGCAGATTAATCAATTCAGTTTAGTAGGTCGGATCATTTGGAAAGAGGAGAGAGGGGATAAGAGAATCTCCAACCGCAAAGAGCCACTAGGTTGAGTTATATGGATTTTGATGCTGTTGTATATTTGTGGATCACAAACTTGGTATTCTTGTTGTTTCAAGAGAAATTCAATGCCTCAAACTCGGAATTATTGTATAAGAGAATCTTCGAGTAATGATAAAACCATATCAGATATGGGGAATTTTGCCCATATCAGCAATATAATATTAAAAGTAATCTTGCAAAAAGTTGAAAGTACATAAATAATGTATTATATTCAGAAAACATATTTTATTCAACCTTTTGAGTTTGAGAAAGGGAATAGAAGGGAATGGGGAAATAGTGACTTCATCTCTCTCTCCTCCACTACAAGTGACTGGACAACAAAACTAAATGTGTTATTCACTGGGACAATAACTTGATGCAAATTATGGGGAGAAATAAAAACCAAAATTAAGGGGGAAATTAAGTGTTGTTCAATTGTGGAAAAAAGGCCTCGCCATTGTTGTTGTTTTGCTGTGTATTGCGAAATTTTGGAGAAGGCAACTGGGCTTTCATGGAGGTGGAGAGCTGCAATGAATCAAAAATCTGATAATTGAAAGATGAACAACATCGTCACTGGATTTATTGACAAATGAAATGAAGTTAAAATTCATGAACACAAACAACAAGAGAAGAAAATTACAAGCCGATAAGGACATCAGTGGAATTTTTTTCCCTTTGTTTGGGCCAGATTTTATTACCCAGACCATTGTCTCCGCGTTGTGGTTGCTACTCGAATTGACCTATAAGATCTGGAACCCGTTCCAGAAGAACCCACTCTTTCAGTAGACGTTGCCCTTTGGAGGTTTAATTAGGAGTTCTTGAAACAAGTAATGAAGATGAAGAAACCGACATAAAAAGTTATTGAAAAACGATTGATCTGGTTTGTGTATGAAAAATAAAATAGTGAAATATAATACAAAAATCAAATGTTTCAAAACACAATATGATTTCAACTAGACAACATATCAGTATAATATGATAAAAGATAAGCCCGCTGCAAGGAGGCCCATATGGAACCCAAATTCATTAAATGGGAACACAATATGTTATGCTACATAACACAATATCATGAACCACTAACACTCTTAGGGTGCGTTATCTTCACCTAAAAAACCCTGAACTGGACTGAACTTATCTGAACTGAATTCAACTTATTAGACCTGATTGGACCTGATTCAACTTATTGGACCTGATTGATCCTGATTGGAACTTATTTGACCTTATTTGACAAAAACTTTGATGAGTAATAACATAAATATTACCCCTAACATGAATACTACCTCTAAAAATTTATTATGACATAATAATTATTAAAATTTATCCTTCGAAAAAATAGTAATTATTAATTATATCTTATGGTTAACATTTTAACAAAAAAAATACTATTTATATGCTTGCTTATACACAACTTTCACTACTAATGTAATAACATAATCAGCTAATAGTAATATGAATAATAAAATAATAGATAATATTGTAAATATAATACTAAATAATCATAATGCTACTTTAATAAAAAAATTATTAATAACATAATCAGCTAATAGTAATATGAATAATAATATAATAGACAATAATATAAATATAATACTATATAATCATAGTGGTACTTTAATTAAAATTTTAATTTTAATTTATTGATCATTGACTATTTGGACCTTATTGGAACTTATTAGACCTGATTAGAACTTATTGACATGATCGGACCTAATTGAAACTTATCTGAACTGAATACAACCAAATAACGAGACGAAACCACAAGTACTATGTTACATAACACATTTTTTTGCAATTTTTGGCACTAGATAAAACCAAATAAGGAGACGAAACCAAATTTACCTTAAAACCCTAGATGACTGTTCCATTTGGCACAACAATACAACCAAATAACGAGATGAAACCCTACTCCTTAATTTGATCCTTCAGACATTGCTTATGTTTTACAATCATCTCATCATATTTGCAATATGCTTACTATAAAGCACTATTTATTTCTAATATAACAACATGATAATAACATGCTGCATTTTTGTTGTGTTGACTTTATGTAAATTTTTGTTAGTTAAACGCTAAATTTCCACAAATCAAAAGTACTATATTACACAACACAAACATTAGTGCCAATTTATTTCAACCACAATAACGCCAACAAATATTTAAAATATAGTGGGTTAATTCACCAATGAATATTGGTGAAAATTGCTTGCAGTGGGAAACACAATCCCAATTAGTGGGAACACAATATGGTAACTTTGGAAACATAATTCTTTTGTAACAATACACAAGATGGTTACTTTCAAACATAATTTTCTTATAACAACACATAAATATTTAATGATCCTTAATTGATTGGTGAAACACAATCTCAATTAGTGGGAACACAATATGGTTACTTTGAAACGTAATTCTTTTGTAATAACATAAATATGGTTACTTTCAAACATAATTCCCTTGTAACTAAATATAAATATTTATTGACTAAAATGTACAATTGTAGTATTTCTTAAAGTCCTTAGGTTAGGATCGTAAATTGATTATAAAAACATAAGTTGACATAAATAGTGATACATTTTATTTTAACCATAATAACAACAACAAATAATTATTATTGAGTGGGTAAATAATATATGGCCCAATTTAGAGCATTCAAAATTTCTTGTAGTGCGAAACACAATCCAGATTATTGGGAACACAATATGGTTACTTTAAAACATAATTTGTGTGTAAGGGAACATAATATGGTTACTTTCAAACATAATTCTTTTGTAACAAGAAAAACTTATTTATTTAATGACTTATACTTCCTCCGTTTCATTTTACTTGCTACACTTCTCAATTCACGGACTCCTAGGCAATTTTTGGAGAAGAGAGAGATAGAGTGTAAAAAGAAAAGAGACCCATGTGAGAGGAGAGAGATAGAGAGAGTTTATTGCCCAAAAAGGAAGTGTAGCAAGTAATATGAAACTTCCCTATATGGAAAGTGTAGCAAGTAATTTGAAACGGAGGAAGTATGTACAATTGTTGGTAATTTATAACATTTTATTGATTATTGAAGGCCTTTAATTATTAAAACCATAAATGTCACTGTATTTGTACAAACCCCAGTTGGTTCTTAGGTTGTTCGTTTAGCCATTGATTTTTTTAACAATATTTAATTGATTATTGAAGACCCTAGAGTTAAAAAGGAACATTAACAAAAGCGAAACAAGACACAAATCATTAGACGCTACTTCGTTCGATTGTTCAGGCCTTTATTAAGTTTCACAACATTATTATTTGGTGATTTAGATGTACAAGTGTTTTAAATTATTTACAATTAATTAATTGATAAATGATGGTAGCCGAAACGTAATATTTTTACTGTAAAACGTAATTATGTTATCCAAAAACACAATATAGTTTACTTTTTAGCATATTTGTGTCATAATTATTTAATGTCTTCAATTTGCAATGTTTGTAGTATGTATCAATTAATTGATTATTCAAGGTCATAAACTGATTTAGGAAGAACAACACAAGCGAATCACGACACGAATCAGTAGTTCGTGGGTCGTTCGATAGTTAAGGCACCGTTTAGGTTTTACAAAAATGTCCCCATATTTGTAGAAACCCTGAACCTAAGAAGGATGAACAACAATACAACCGAATCACGACACGAAGCAATAGTCCATACTTCGTTCGCTCATTCAGGCCTTCATTATGTTTTAAAATAATGTCACCATATTTATAGAAACCCTAAACCTAAGAAGGATGAACAACAATACAACCGAATCACGACACAAATCAGTAGTCGATACTTTGTTCGCTCGTTTAGGCCTTCTTTATGCTTTTAGATAATGTCACCATATTTGTAGAAAACCTAGCATCATTGACATAACACACCCATTCATGAACACAATTGTAGCGATTTACAGAGATATGGTTAAGATGGGACCCAACACAATACCACTAATTATAAACACAAGATTCTCTTATGGTAACACAATAGATCTTTCACATGCTATATGATGTCATCCCCTAAATGATTAATAAATACATCATACTTGTACAAGGAGGACTTTTTATGGGGGGAAATACACTTCATCATTTGATTATTGAAGATCATAGACTTAATTAGGAAGAACAATCGAATCACGACACGAATCAATAGTCGGTGGCTCGTTCGATCATTTAGGCCTCGTTTATGTTTTTCAATAATGTTATCCTATTTGTAGAAACTCTAACCTTTTAAAGGAGTAACACGAATTAGCTACCCTGAACTTACCCTAAACTAAAA
This sequence comes from Beta lomatogona, assembly GCA_947646795.1. Lineage (NCBI taxonomy): Eukaryota > Viridiplantae > Streptophyta > Magnoliopsida > Caryophyllales > Amaranthaceae > Beta > Beta lomatogona. Next base: position 3,936,238 of record CANSNZ010001065.1, on the reverse strand, counting down.
AAAGGACGTTTCGTTGGTCGGTACGTTCGATCATGCAGCCCTTTTATTATGTTTCACATTAATGTCACCATATATTTGTAGAAACCCCAAACATAAGAAGGATAAACAACAATATCACCGAATCACGACATGAATCATTAGTCGGTACTTTGTTTAATATAATGTCAAAATATTTGTAGAAACCCTAACATCATTGGCATAACAAACCCATTCAAGAGCACAATTAAAGAAATACAAAAGATATGGTTAAGATGGGACCCAACACAATACTAGTAATTGTAAACACAAGATTCTCTTATAGGAACACAATACATGATTATAGTTTACGTACACTTGAATTTCTTTAGTACTTGTTAGCACTTCTAAGGTGAGATGAATCAACATGTATGCACACCCAAGGGGCTCTCAGATACTAAAATATCTACGCTTTTTGAGCAAGAGAACTTGTGTAGAATCGACTTCTAGGAGGTATACCTTGCAAATACTTCTAATAGACCTTGTGTATAAAAACTGCGACTGCTAACATATTCCCCTCATTCAAGCTCATTTCTTTGAAATACCATTTATACTCCATCTGCTACTTTGGATCACTGAAACTAAAAATAGGATTGCTCAGTACATTAACATATATAAATTTAAAAATTGGCTCAATATTCAAACTTTTTCTACTTTAAATTGTGTGAATAATAAAAATTCAAAAATAGGTGCATATTAGAATGGATCAGTGAAACTAAAAATCAAAAATTTCATTCAAGTTCATGGAAATTGAAGTGGTAACCAAATAAAAAAAAGCTTCAACTTTATATATATTGCAATTATGCAAAAATAATACTCTTGAAAATCTCTAAAAGCTCAAAATTTTCCACAATTAGCACCACTCCAACAAGTAATACCGCGCAATTTGTCTTTCTCTCTCATCTTATTTCAACAAATAACACCACGAAATTTGATCATTTTAAACCTACTCAATTTCATGAAATTTAACAAACCCCACTCAAATTCATGAAATTTAACATAACCCACTCAAATTGTAATAGTTTTACTAAAATTATTTCAATTAACAAATTGTTTAGTCTTAATCAGCTATATTTCAGCGTCAAATAGCATATAGCAAATGTTATCTTAAGAAAAAAAAATGTCTTTTATGAAGTGAACTTACAATAACACAGTATTAGTTATTGTAAGAAAGTGAGTCTTAACACATGTTTTCCAGAATAATGTAAGTGTTCATCATGTGTTATACTCTAAGTAAAAACATGACATTAATTTGTATCGTGCTTTCGGTAAACTCTGTCGTCCACCTTCTTCCTCCTCTTCATTTTCCCTGCCTTCTCATGACCATTTCCCCCTCCTGATTTTTCTTGCTCTGATAATTCTTCCTCAGACGCATTTGATACTTCATCTTCTGCCTCTGACTCGGTTTCCGTTTCTCCGCGTGCTTCCCAATCTTCATCTTCATCTTCATCTTCATCTTCATCTTCATCTTCCTCCGACTCCGTTTCCCAATCACGCTCGGTTATTGCACCATCCACTTCATCCATCTAAGAAGAAGAAAAAAAATCAACTTACATGCTAACACCAAGGCGTGTTATATGCTCGTAAACATGGTTAAATAACAACTATACCTTGGTTTTCTTCTTCTTTTTACATTGTTTCAAGACTTTTGATCTCTTCATTGCCCTATTGAAACAAGAGTGTGAGTTTGGCAAGATAAAAGTAGTGGCTTTTTTGGGACATATAATTTCAGTACAATAACCAAATACTCATATACTCACATGTTAACAATAATCACTAACTATCAAATTTATACAAACTATTGAGTAAATACTACAAACTGATTTCATAAACTACAATATAAACTGATAAAAATCAACTTCATAAGATGAATTTGAAAACCAATTGAAGTTTTCAGGTGGTCTTTGTTCTGAAAACCAATTCATAGAAGTAAGTCGCAGCAACATATACAACCATATACAAGCAAAATACTGGTGAGGAACAAACACAAGAAGACAAAAAAAAGAGAAGAAAAAGGGATTATAAATATAGGGAAAAACCAATCCTAGTATGTTCAGATTCCTTGAGGTTCTACAAATGGTGAATATGTCCAAGCTGGCAGAAGTCTCACTCACAAAATGATACTAGAGCTTCAATTATGGTCTCCATGTACAAGAATCAGCCATGAGATCCTTACTGCAGCTTTTCCATGTTGTTTGCTCAAATTTCAGAACAAAAATCACCATCAAAGAACTCGTTTCAAATTTCAGAGCATAAAACCCACTCAATTTGGTCTAACACCACCATAAAACCCACGAATGGAAAAGACACGAAATTTGGAAGTGTAGAGTCTAACACCACCACAAAACCCACTCAATTCCAATGAAATTTAATAAAACGCCAGTTATAATACACGAAATTAAGACATGTTTAGAAAATTAAGACATGCAATTTTCATGAATTAAACCCACGAAATTTAACAAAACCCACGAAATTTCATGATGTAAACCCACGCAATTTTCAAGTAATTAAACATACCTTCAATTCACGAAAAACACAGTTAATTCGTGCCTCTTTCCGGCGAATTTACCGGCGAATTTTCCGGCATCAAACGTTAAGTTACAGCTCCGGTGGGTGGGTTGAAGAGTGAGGTTGAAGAGTCAGGTTTGGAGAGAGGATGGCACAATTTTCAAAATTATTATTAAACTAGCATATGGAATGAGAGGGAATACTCCATTCCCATGCTTTTACAATCTTATCTTACTAAATCACTTGAATTGACAAACTTACCCTTGATATGGGCAAAGTTCCCCATATCTGATATGGTTTTATCATTACTCGAGAATCTTCACCCGCAAAGAGCCACTAATAAGGTTTGATCTCCTTTGCTATAAGGAACATCCTTTGCTACTAGGTCAAGTACTATTAGTAATATCTTTGTACTTAGTTTCCCTCTATTGTAGTGTTTTAACTTTAACCAAAAATTTACGTATAAACAAGAATAATTTTGTTATTAGGTTTGTTTAATTTTTATGTATATTTAATAATGTAAACTCGAGCATAGGTTTTATCTCTATTATATAAGGGAAGGGGGAGGAAGATGGTGTCCTCATCTGAAAATACTAAATTACCCTTAATGATCTAATTAATGGAATGAAAATAATTACAAAAGAAAACAATTTAAGAACCCTTTCTGATTTCAACTTGTCATTCTAAACAAGTTAAAAATGGTATATGCATCAAATACTTCAATCAAAAAATTGAATAGACAAAATATGACGTCCACCTGAAAAGTATGAAACACTCACTACCTTTGATACTCTTTAATTCAGTTAAACCAACTCATTATTTATGTTCTTTCTGCTCAAAAATTAATGATCGCTCACAACCTTTGTTAGTTTTTTACATTAGCGAATTAATATATCTAAATTCATCTATTTATTAATCTTCATATTTTAAGTTTAATTATAAATATATACGAATGTAGTATATAATAGAATAACAAGTTTTGAAATTAACACACGCGCGTGCATATGAGGCTAGTTAACACATAATTAAAGACATTAATGGTCAACAATGTGCATTGAAGATTAGGAAAGACCAATTGGAAGTACTTATGGAATGGATGGTGTAGGCTTTAATCTAAAAGAAATATCTGAAATCTTATTAGTAAAAAAATTGTCAAATAATAGTGTGTATTTTGTCATGTGTTCTTTCTTGTGCAAAGAAAATAATTTTTTGTTGCAACAAGATTTGAGCATGTCTAGGCATCTCATCGTGACAGGGGCACGCTTGACATTTTGCGCAAAAAGACAAAAACATATACGCTGAACTTTGTTATTAACTTATACCAAAGTTCAGTAAAATTGGTACCAATAGTCCAATACCAAAATAACTCTTATTTTGGTGTCTAGTGTAAGTGAACTTTGATATCAACTTTGAGTTTTGGCACCAATTATACTTACTTTGGTATCAACTTTGAACTTTGATATCACTAATACCTCCTTTGGTACAGTAATTTTGTATCAACTTTAAATTTTGGTATCTGTAATGGTACCAATTTTACTGAACTTTGGTATAAGTTGGTACTAAAGTTCAGCTTCTGTTTTTTGTCTTTTTGTGTGAGAGGCCATTTTGGCCCCTCATGTTGAGACGCCAAATATTTCTCATCCACAACCTTGTATTCAAAATATGGAGTTTGTATCAATGAGCTAACCTTAAAAAAACAAAATAACATGCATCAAGATTAGATGCAGCGTCAAAGTTTACGATAATTATTAGGATTTTTTAACTAGAATAATACAAACTTTGGCCGGTTTTCTCAGAATAATACAATCTTTGGATTATTTTTGAATAATATAAACTTTACACCAAAATTCCTAGAGTGAGACAAAACCGGTTGCAACCTGATAAACAGGTTAAATGGGACACGTGTCGCCATTTCATTGGTTGAAAAAAATTTCCTTTTTTTCTTGTTCCTTTCTTCCTCCTTCCTTTCACTGCCAACACTGTTAAAACACCACCCTCCAACCCTTCACCCCGAAAACCACCCAACCCAGCCACCGCACCGCCGAAAACCACCCCCCTCCAATTTTTCACCGCCGAAAACCACCAAACCCACCCACCCCACCCCCCGAAAACCACCACCCTCCAACCCTTCACCCCCGAAAAACACCACCCTCCAAGCCTTCACCCCGAAAACCACCCAACCCAGCCACCCCACCGCCGAAAACCACCCCCCCCCAAATTTTCCCCGCCGAAAACCACCAAACCCACCCACCCCACCCCCGAAAACCACCACCCTCCAACCCTTCACCCCCGAAAACCACCACCCTCCAAGCCTTCACCCCGAAAACCACCCAACCCAACCACCAGCCGAAAACCAGCCCCTCCAATTTTTCACCGTCAAAAACCACCGAACGCAGCCACCCCACCCCCCGAAAACCACCACCCTCCAACCCTTCACCTCCGAAAACCACCCAACCCACCCACCTCACCCTCGAAAACCACCCCCCTCCAATTTTTCACACCGACAACCACGAAACCACATGCCCAGGCCCCTCCCCCACCACGAAACCACCTTCAGCTCATGATTTTCGCGATTCAACACCTCGCCATCGTTCAGTGCGATTGATCTCGTCGACGTCCGATTGCGAATTAACGTCCGATTGCGATTTTTCTCTCGCCAAAGTCTCGACCCTCTGGTTGATCTCGTCGACATCGGTACAAGGTTTCAGGGTGTTGGGGGCGGAGATTAGGAGAAGGAGAGAGAAAGAGGAGTGGGGTTACCGTTGGTGAGAATTCGCGGGAGGCAACGGCAAAGGGGGTGTTGTGGGGGGGGTACCGGTGGTTCAAGTGTGGGGGGGGGGGTACTGCTGGTTCGGGTAGGGGCGTTGGGTGAGGGTCTCCGGGGTGGTTCGGGTAGGGGGGTGGGGGAGGAGGGAGAAAGAATAAAGTTGATTTTTTTTACCTGTTATTCAAGTTGCAAGTCATCTTGTCTTACTCTAGGAATTTTGCTGTAAAGTTTGTATTATTAAAAAATAATCCAAAGGTTGTATTATTATAAGAGAACCGGTCAAAGTTTGTATTATTCTAGTTAAAAAATCCTAATTATTAAACTTTGCTTAAATAACATAAGCTGTTTACTATCATGCCAGCTTTGGGAAATGTAGCAAATCATCGTAAATTATTGTAATTTCCAAAATTTTGTGTATATCTAAAAAGGAAGCCTGTGAGATTCAAAACTCACAATGATATTGAACAACTCTTGTCAATCTTTTTTGACATGTTTTATTTTCGGTTTGTATTATAATGGAAAAGAAAAAAAAAACTTATATAATTTATAAGAAACTGTAATCAAAAGTAGCAATTGTTAAGAATTTGCACAAACTTCAATTTTAAGGAGTCTATATTACGAAACTTGGTTTTTGTACTTTCCAAAATATATAAAAAAAATGAAATAACAAATTGATGTCCTGGCACTTAAGAGTTTCCATACACAAATTACATATTAAACCGTATGTTTCTTTTCTCAAAATGACTAAAAAAACATGTTATCTATTTCTAGATCATCTGCGTACTTCTATATTTTGCTTTCATCTGTGGTAGATTAGGATAATCTTGCTGTTAAAATCTATGATATCATATAACTGAATCTTAGGACAGCTGAAAATAGCATCATATTGTTTCCATTTGTTAAAACCTATTAATAGTAAAATTTAGTTGTGTGGTTATTATTTGCATTGTTTTTACATGGTAAAACTGTAGCCATTACCTTGTGTTGGTATTTAAGGGGAGCTCAACTCCTATCTACATTAAGGTGGTGCCAAAAAAAAAGTAGCCTTACTTTTTCATCTCAGGATTTCGAGTTTTACCCTCGAATCCTGTTGAAAGAGAGGGGTGCCTCAGGGAACGCGGACGTAGGGAGGAGTCCTCGGCGGGTTAATAACTTAACCATGCTACCTTTGCTTGTCATTGGGCTTCTATTAGCCTTTAATCTACAACAACCAGGTCAGTTTTATAATTGTCATTGATTATTATTCTTGGGCATTATAATTGATCAATTTTTGACGGAGCACAAAATTTAACCACACCCAAGAGCTGAATGGTAATTAGCACATAATATTAAATTTTATCACAATTTGATGACGTGAAGCACTAAATAAAGTTAACCTATTCTGACCCGGAATTGGAATGACCAACCTGAAATAGTTTTTTTTCTTTTTTTGGGTTAACGCTCTCCCAACAAGTGCTTTTTCATTCCTATGGCTTGAATTTGTGCTGAAACAACCCCTTTACGAACTAATCTAAGTACTTATTGGTAACCTGAAATAGTACTTGACATGTTTTGTATTGTTTATGATATTTAAATTAATTTAGTTAGTTATTTATTTGTGTATATTTCTGAGAAATGCAGAAGCTCATATTGGAGTTTGCTACAAAACACTAGAAAAGAATGTACCACCCCCAGCAGAAGTTGTAGGTCTCTTGGAAAAACACAACATAACAAGAATTCGACTCTATGAACCAAACCAAGAGATCTTAACAGCCCTTAAGGGAAAAAACATTGAAGTTTTGCTTGGTGTACCAAACACTGATATCATTCCCCTTACAATTGACCCTGCAAGAGCTGCATCATGGGTGAGAACTAATGTCAAGGCTTATTTCCCTGATGTCAAAATCAAGTACCTTGTTGTTGGAAATGATATAAGCCCTAACAATGATAACGCTGGTTTTTCCTTTTTTCTCTTTAGCACCATACAAAACCTCCAACTTGCATTATCTAAAGAGGGATTAAAGGATATCAAGCTAACATCCTCTTTTGACACCTCAATCCTTAAGAATCCATATGTAGATACGCCATCAAACATCAGTTTTGTGGCTGAGTCTCTCATCTTCCTCGAACCCATCCTAAAACTCATAACGAGCAATGGTGCTCCTTTCATGGTTAATCTTTATCCTTACTATGGTCATATTCTCAATCCAAAGGGATTGACACTTGACTATTCCCTTTTTAAGGCCTCGAATGGGAACTTGTTCGAAGCCATGTTAGAATCTATGTACTCAGCTCTAGAGAAGGTGGGTTATAAATCAATCGACATTGTTGTAGGAGAAACCGGTTGGCCTTCAGCAGGTGGTGATGCTGCTAATGTCGAGAACCAAAAGGTTTACATCACAAAGTTGCTTGAGCAAGTGAAGAAAGTTACTTCAAACAAGTCTAACAAACCTATTGAAACTTACTTGTATAGTGTGTTTGATGAAGATGTTAAGGGAGCACCCGAGGTTGAGAAACATTTTGGCCTGTTTACTCCAAACAAAGAATTGAAGTTCGAATTCTCTGGGGCATTCTAACTCTGCATAACCAAGGCTTTTCGTGTTCCATGCATGTATATGTACAAAATCTATACGTACACACACATGTTCTGTTTGATCGTTGATGTAGCAGAACATATATAGATTTGTTTATCATATATCACTATTGGAATATATATGAGTTAAACGACTTTCTCTATCCAAAATTAATTGTCACTTTGATACCGTAATTTTTAATTAGTGATTGACAACTAAATTAAGACGGAGGTTGTATTTACTAGAATCTAAACTTACATAGGAATCCATAAAGAGAAGTGTAAATCTTTTCTAAACAAGTAGTAGTATGGTATTAAATCCTTTCATCAAAAAAAGAAGAAACACACAAATGAATCAATGGAAAGAAAAACAAGAAAAATTCAACATAAAGATGTCCATGCCACCCCCAGGAAGCTTATCAACCCATATTGAAACTCTCAGTTCAAATTACCTATCTAGCTATATGTTAGTTAATATAGGATTTTCACTCTTTTGTTTTATCAAATCTCAAAAGGAAAAAAAAAATAAAAAATCCAGTAACCAAAATTTACACCAGGAGAATAGAGAAAGAAAAGAGAAAAAAAGGAAAAACTCATCAATTCCCAAGCTTAGAGACAAAGGTTAGTTAGGATTAATTACACATATTGCTCGAAGCAAGTTTCGAGATACCCGAGTCTTTGCCTTGGTGTACTCATTGATCTCATCTTTGCCTTGGCTGATTCAGTTACAGCCATGTAAGTAGGAAACATAGAAGAGGTGGATAAATGACAGTCATCAGTGCCTTGTTTTAGCCTCGTGTGAGAAAATGATCTTCTGGGTTGTGAAAATGGTGAATTCGCTTCCTCTGTAAAATTCTGTTTTGCATGATTCATAGCTCTTGGTTTAATCCTTAAGTTTGGCTCTAAGTCCCAGCTCCTCATACTCGGATGTAACTCTAAGATCGCGCCTTTTGAATATGCATTGTTACGGATTTGCTCGTCAGTCCATTGTTTTCTTATGCAGGTTTGTCCTTGATCAATGTACCTGAGTGGCATTGTTTCTTCTAGCATTTGAGAACACTGCCTCTCCTGCAAAATGTCCGTGGAACTTCAGATGATTTCTTTTCGCATTTGCATTTTAGTATTGATGAACATAAATATAGACATTGTGTATCAAATTTTCCACAGACTAATTTCATACTCATCGTTCGTTAGTACCTAACAAACAAGTCGTTAACACATAAGAGAAGTTAGCTACCAATTACCCGATGTGAGAATGAGTATTGCTTCATTCGTTCTCTTCTAAACATGGCCTCTCGCTTTCGCAAGTATATGGACTCGATCTCGTCCTTAGAAAACAAGCCGTCAGTCCATTGTCTCTGGCTCTTGCACTCAAGCTGTTTAATGAGTATATTCTTAGCATAGAGAAAGAGAAGCTATGCTTATTGCTATTATTGATTATATCCGCAAAAAATTGCATTACCTTCGATCTTTCACTTATGTGGCTCCTTTTGCTTGAAGATTGATCATTTACGCTTGAAACTCTTCTTGTATGAACTTCTTGTGTGGAATTAATACACTTAAATTGCTCAAATTCTGTGCTCATTCGACGTCTTACTGCTCGTCCTCGTGCTATTGCTTGTATTCTTACCACTCCCTTTAGTGCTCTCAGTGCCTTTCTTGCCTGAAATTTTTGCCAAAATCAAACTAATGGTAATTGATCGAATCTATCTTTGTTAATTCACTAGTGTTTATGTCATATACCGTTACTAATGCTTACTGATTAAAGTAGATTTTTTCATCGATCAAGAAGTGACTAAAATTAACATAACTTGGGGGGTGTTCGGCAACTGGTTGTTGGTTGTTTTACTTGACCGCTTTAAGAAGTTGTTTGTATTTTACTGATTAGCTATTGGATATCGGTTGTATTATGCTAGCTGATGTTTTAAGACGTTTTTGGGATTGAGAAAGAGGACTAGAAATGTAATTTCGGAAAAGAAAAACACTAATTAAGATGAAGGAATAGATTAGTATATAGTTTGATATCAAAAAGCTATTTATTAAACCTTTTTTTTTCGCCGTTTGACCATATGAAAAAAAAAATCCAAAAGCCAACAAGAAAAAACCATTTATCAATACCACTAAGTCAAAACTGATATTTACTTCTAAGTTAAACAGAACAAGGACATACTAAGATGCTACTAGCCTCTAGGATTTGATTGATCATCCTTAAGGAAATAAAGTGATGACAAGTAAAAATTATCCCTTCTTTTGGGATCATATATCATGTGAAATTCTTGTGAATGACACCTTGCTACCAAAGTGGTATAGTTTTTTTCGGTAATAGTCGTGATATACTTTCTATAGTGTTAAATTTGACTTCGAACAACCAGTTTAGATGTCTTACAAGATATGCCCTGAAAGCAGTTTGTATCTTGATGGCAGCCAACTTCTCAATCCCTTGGTCCTTCTGTCGTAACGATGAATGCCGGGACAAGCCCGTTAGCCGGACTACCTCTGCAGCCGCCTGAGCTGCTGCCACTGCAGCATCAGCAGCCGCGGCAGTAGCTCGAGCAACATGCAATGCAGTCTTTCTCTGTTCTTCTCTGGCTTTACTTAGTGACTTTTCTTGTAATGTTGTTGATGTTGTAGGGAGTTGCTTGAACCTAAACCTATCAAAAATCCACCTCCAACGCTTTGTTTTGTCCTGAAAAAGTCAAAATGTACTTAAATTTATTACTTATAAACATAATTAAAATGATCAAATGGTTGGTGGGAAAAGAGGGAAATGAAAGAATATTTGAACCTTCTCTGCTTTTGGTTTGGACTCACAAGAGATTAGATTCTTGAGAAGCTGAAACCACCAATTTTTCTTAGCCATCACAACAATTAGTTTCCTGAAATATTGGAAAATAAATATTCATGCCCATTTGCCATTTGAACGATTAGAGTAAAAAGATTTGGAAAAAATAGTAAGTCAAATTTGATCTATATTTCATCAAAGAGGGAAGTTGAGGAGACTATATAAGATGAAACTTTATCATTACAAATGCTTTTATTGAACGAGACTTTAAGACAATAACAAGTGTTTAGATCAGCTAGTAAAAAGTTGTTCTAACTTAATCAAAAGTCTCAAGTTTAAACTTACGAATGCAGCAACACTTGTTATGAGAGCTCTACCACCAATTGGGCCTTCCTAGCTTGAACCCGCATTAGTCAAAGTTTTGTAAGCTCTTGATTACTAGGTGGTTTTCATCCCAATAAATAAAAGAATTAAAGAAGACTTGAAGGGAAGACTTGAACGCAAAGGAGCTAGTAGATAGCATATAACAAACGTACCTCTAAATATACTATACAAAGTATATAGTAATAAAGGTTATAACATGTTATAACCTATGATCTTGGAGCAAGCTTCAAAGTTGTGTTATTCTTGGTTTCTTCATATAAGATGTGAAAAAAATGCCATAAAAAAGAGGCACAGAAGTGAGATTGAGAAAAGGAAAGAAGTGTGATGAATTGTTTGGTTATAAGTCTTAGAACATAGACTTAAGAGTGAGAGGGAAAGCAAGCAAAGGGGCAAAGAGGGAATTCCCATATAACTATCTCTTTTCAGTGTGTGTCCTACTTATAAGTGCTTATGACTACTTCAACATTTCTGTTTGAGAAATAGTCTATTACCTACGGCGGACCACTGTACTTTCCAGTCAATCATATAGGAGTAATTCATTGCTGCCACTGTGTCTCTTTATGGACATTTTTTTTATGTAAAATGTTCAAGATGTATGGTTCCGTTTGGCAATTAGAGGTTACTTGTTAGCAGTTAGCTGGTTTTGACTAGCGGTTTATATTAGCTGTTTGTATTAAAGTGTTTGGTAGATAGATGTTAGCTAATTGGTGGAGTTTTTTTTGGTGAAAGATACTAAATTTGACCAACTTTAGGGTAACACAACTAAATTCACAAACCTCTTTTCCAAAAAGCTCTTACTAGTAGCTTTTTCTCCTTCAATTCTCTCTCAACCAAACACTTTCATTAGAGATTTAAACTAGTCAAACCTAAACACTACAGTAAAATACAGTAGGTTGGTTGGACTTGGACACTATGTGCATAGATTATAATAACCTACAAGGAAAAAAAAAAAGTGGGCTCAATGGTACTAACTACGTACTATTGGCTATTGCATATATTTGGTATGAATTCTGACGATAGTTACTTCATCTGTAGGAATTTTTTTGTTAAACTCTCAGTCAGACCTTGATATAACTAATCAAAATAAGGCAACCTCGAGAATTTGCACTTAAAATGTGAATTTAAAGCTGGTTTCTTGTCACAGTTAATGTGGTACCACAATTCTATGTTGAACTAATGAAAGAGAAATCTCAACGTTTATCAACTTTTACTTTATTGCCAAAGGTCACAAGGAGGAAATATACAAAGTTTTTATTAAACTGACCATTTTTTTCCACGACTTTTTGTTTTGATGAGCAGTTAGAGATGGGAGAGTGTAAAAAAAGGAAGGAGTTATGCATGAGATTGGGGTAAGGGGTGAGGAAGCAGGGGTATAAAGGAAGATTAATATGTATTTAGGGCGAATATTAGGAAATATAGAGCGATTTTTTACAATACTTTTGTTAGAGGCCACAATAGAGAATCGTAAAATCATGGTTGTGACTCCGAACTGGATATTTCGAGCCAAATCTATGGTTTCTATCCGGATCTTTTAGTAGGAATGTAGGATCTTAATGTTTGTAGGATCTTGGTATTTTATTTTAGATTAGATTGGGAATATAGAATTGACAACTAGTCAACTAGAATGTTTGTGCACAAATTAATGAGGTCTCTTGAAATTAGGACAAACCAATTACTCTATATATTACTCCCTCTGTCCTATAATATAGTGCTTGCATTCCATTTTGGGTGTCCCAAAATGTTGTTCTTGTTTCTATCTATTAATTCCACAATTTCCATTGATTTGCCTAAAAAACCATGCAACCATCATTTATTTGCTCCTTGAAATAGTTTTTTCCTTTGTTTATTGAACCAAAGGGTTGAATTAGTCATATATTTAATGATCTTTCACCCATTATTAACCATTCTCTCTCCTAAAATCAGTTTTTTTCCCACAACATTAATTGTTTATCATTCATGTTCCACTTTCCTTAATTCTCGTAAAAAATGACAAATAGGCACTATATTATGGGACGGAGGGAGTACTGCACATGAAAAATAAAAGAAGTAATTATATACTCATAGGAGTATAAGATAAGGGAGTTCCAATAATTTAGAAGGTGGTGTCAGACTGTCAGTTGCAGATATATATCGGGAAAAGTTAAGCATGTGGGTGTAGGGAAGCTTAGAGCAAAGTGATGTAATGTCTTTAAGCCTGTAAAACATTCAGCCAAAAGACTATTATTGGCTGCTGACTAAATTTATTCAGTGTGATGTAACTTCCTTCGACTACCATTTCAGTGAATAGATAGCGGCCAAAATGCATTTGCATGGTGTATTAGATTCTTTATTACACACCATGTCTCCCATCACTATTGAGTATGGCTACTGTTAGTAGTTAGTAGTAGTCAGTAGAGTGCCTCTATTTATAATTTCATTGTATTATGCATTTTCTAAGGATGTGATTATCCAATATTGCTAGAGTATAAAATGAAGAAATATGTAAAAAAAAAATTGTGGAATAATCTGATTTTTTTTAAATTGCAAATTATTACAACATTTGTGAAAACAGCAACACGACGGTTATTAGTGGCACACATCAAAAGATCCCATTTAAATAACATCACTTACTCTATTTTACAATATTAATAAGGTTGACATGAAAACCAAAAAGTGAAATGGATAAGTATGGATCTCGAATCAAACAATTGCAGGGTTGTTGTCTTAAATATTGCTTTTAATGCGCGTTGCACGCTTTGTGAAAAAATTGAACTTGTGAATATAACACTTTCTATTTCATGAAATGTCTATCTATCTTATCACATAATTAAATACCCAAAATCTCTCTTTAATAACGCAACTAGTAAGTGTAGGCATCCCCAAATAAAAGCCGAAGCCTCTTTATTATTTATATCAAAAAATGAAGCGCCCAACGTCCCACACTAACATGAAACGAAAAAAGATAAGTAAAAAATTATTCCAAAGTCCAATACTACAATTTTTAATAGCATCAATAGGATTATTAGGCTTTTAGCCTTGAGGTATTATGATCCTCTTCTAGATTTCGCCTACAAAAACCGAGATACGATCCATCTTTATTTTTGTTTTATGCTATAATAATAATATAGTTGTTAATTTGCTACTTTGGTATTCATAATTTCATAAATAAATAGAACTTTAGAAGAAACGTTTTCTTAATCTAAAGGCTCGACCCTCGTTAAAATGAACTTTTTTCTTCGTCCTCGATAAGAGTGAATTGGATAATGCTTCATCTAAATTGATAATATAAATTCTTAAAAGTAATTTTAATATCCGTGGTCGATTTGGAAAATTGCGAAATGAAAATTTTGCTTACTTGATTACATGCTTGATTTGGGGAGAGGGGAAACAATCCTGTCCTAAATTTTCTTTTCCAAGAATAATGAATAAAAAAACCATGGCCAACCTTTACTGGTCCTATGAAGATAGCAAAGGGAAAGGAGTAAGCTTCCAACTCAATAAGACTTGATGATATAATTATGAGTTCCTTGAAAGAGAATTTTAATTACATCCAATGATCAAGATTCAAGGCCTTCTAAAATTGTGGGGCATAGTACTTGAAAGAGACTTCTAAAATGAAGTGTTTTTTTAAGAAAAAAAGAAAATCAAGACACGTGAATGTCTATCCCAGCATTTGACCCACATTCTGATTTTAGACATTAATTGTTGATTAAGATAAGTTGAAAGTGAGGCTTGACTTTAGCTGTTCAACAGCATAAAAATGTTGCACTAAAAGTTTTGGAGTATTTTTATTTAATTTGTGGATGAAATTAATTCTGGTTTAATTATTCAATAATTAAGCCAATTCTATATTTGAGCAAATGATGTGATATCTATCAATAGATTATGGTCTATCAATGTCTTTTGAGCTGTACCAATTGCTGCTCATCCCAAAAGTCCTTCGCATTAAAGCATGGGATGTTTTTTTCTTGCAAGTATGACTAGTAATTTCATGGTCTCTAATTTTCTATCATGTGGCACCAATGTAAAGTTGATGCAAGGACCCAATTTGATAAGAAAATTAGTATCTCGTGACAAGAAATTTTAGAACATTGAATTGAGATGTGAATAGTGTTTAGTTGCACATAACCACTAAAGGAATTTGGAGAATTGAAAAGGTCAACTAAAGAGAAATTCGTCTTTAATCAGGCCAAGTTATATCCTCTACTTGGTTTGTTATTAAACTGCACTGATTGTGATTGATTAAAGTTTATTTTTTGCTGATTAAAACTGATTTGTAATGGCATAAATTAATTTTGCATATCCATGAGTGTCGTTGTCATATGTAATTGTTAATTTTAGTGTTCAAAACTACTTTATGCTTTCACTCCAAAAAAAAAAACGTATGCTTATCAAAACTAATTTACTTAGCAAAAAGTTAAAATTCAAAAATGTCTAACTCACATTCTCGAAAGATCTTTCTTTCGATAATATTCAAAATTACAGGTTATTCCAAAGTCATATATGTTGTCATACTGAGGTATAATCATGTTCGATTCACATTGAGGTTGTTAATATTTGGGTTATATATTGGTAAGGTCAATTAATTTGTGAATTATTAGTGGATCTGGTCAGTTTTAGAGCATGTTCAAATTAGTTTGATCTAATTGTCACCTTTAGGATTAGATCTCATTAGACTAGATGGAAATAAGTCGATTTTACTAGGTCTAAGTCAATTTTCAAGAGAAAATTAGCTAAAAACATACCAACCTATAATTGGTGATTCTAGAGAGTTGACTAACTTAAACACTAGCAACTAGTATCTCATTCCACCTTGTTTTTTGTTTCCATACTTGTATACCAAATCTTAAAGGGGGGGGAACTAGTCTACAAGAATCTAAGGTGAGAACAGCATTGAGGTTGATTCGAATAACACCAATCGTACATTTGGATGCATTCAAAAGTAGGGCAATCAATGCATAAGAAATTTAAATCTAAATCCTAGGAAAAAAAAAAAAATAGTAGTATTACATATAAAAGGTTAGGTAAGTGCCTTTTGTTTCAAGGAATTAAGTAGCTAGTAGCTAGCTAGGCTAAGATGATCAAGAGCAGTGTCATCATCATTTGGAGCTCATGATCATATGGACCCCAAAAAATGGGAAAGAAATGTTGCGAGATGCATGCAGTCAGAAATCAATGTCATTAATCTTCATAATTACATACACTTCTCCTCATCATTAAGAATTATTAGTTTGTTACTCATACAAAAGAACATTCTAATTCTAATTCTAATTATTAAATAAAGAAGCTCCTAGTTTATATTATGTTCAAAATGTCCCTCAGGGCCAGGGTGGATCTAATGACTTGGAGCCGAAAGATGATTTCCACTCCCCAAAGCTACATTCATATTCCAAGTCTTTACATTAGTATTTCATTCATCTTATTATAGCTAAAATATTTTGAAGAAAAAATGGTTGCAACTTTTTCTAGCTCTTTCATTCATGGATATTTCTTCGAGCCACGTGTTTAACACATTTTCTGAATAATTTCTTGTCGACTTTTTATAATAATATGATTAGGTTTCATGACATAATTAACTATTGAAATACAAAAAATAGAACCATTAATTTAGGTTCTACTTCTAAACAAATCTACCAAAAATTTGTTTAATGTGTTTGTCAAGACACACATGAAACAAAACAAGAGAGCTACTTTATCTCTAGAAAATAGGTAGAGGAGATGATCTTTATTCACATATGTCTCATACTCTCTAATTACAAAAAATTAGTGTTTTAGCTAGCGCGATGTACGAGATGTCAATTAGTCAATCCGTATAAATCAAAACCTACGAAAGGAAAGTTAATTGAGAGATATATTTAATTCTTGCATTTTTATTTTTGATGATTTGCAATAAATTATTGAGGATCATCGAATTGATAGATAAAATTGAAAAGTTGAAGCAGTAGTACTCAAAAGAACTCCTCGCAGCCACATAATTTGCTTTAAATTTGTAATGTGCTCTACTTCAATAGCTTGTAATAGTGGATACTAAGGTGTTGGAGTTATCTCCAACATAATGGTACTCAATTGTGCCATTGTCCCATATTGGAAAAGAAAGAAGATATTGTTGTGTTTATAATATGGGCCTATTTATGGGCTTGTGCTGATTATTCAGTGGGTTAAACTTATGTTCATGAACATTGAATATCAAATTTTTTACAGATAGCAAGTGTTGCAATCATATTAGAAATAAGGGAGTAGTTATTTCATTAATTGTGATATTGTACCGCCATTGTTTTTTAGGAAGTATAATGAATCAGAGAAAAATAAGCAACATCAAGAACTCAAGCATATTTGACTTTGTACAGCACCATCCTCCATCGTAATCCATGATTTGAGAGAGAATGGCTGCTCGGTGATCTCGAGTATTCTAGCTCCTCTAGTCCAACTTCCATAACCACCATAACCGGAGTGCCGCGCAAAGCAAAGCCAAAACTTTTTGTAAGGACAACACCAGTCTAGTCCATGGTTGTGACCCACAAACACCGCCTGTATATGAACATATATCAAACCATGTATAATGTTATGTAGTACTATGTCATCACCTAAATTTCCTAAAGTATGTACAAAAGATTGAGCACCAAACTTTTATATCATCTAGCTTGTTCCAATAATAAAAATCCATTTATTCTTTATGTCGTTTTTGGCCCATTTGGCTAGTCGTTAGGCTCAAATGTGTTGGACAGTAGATATATAAGTTCGGTTTTCAGTTTGAATTTAACATAAAAGTTCAATATGATCCAAAAGAAAATTCAGTATATATATTACTATGTAATTTCTCATATTTGTGGGCCCAATTATTAACATTAGTATAGAGCCGCCAAAAATTTGAGACGGCCCTGTTGATATGGTCAACTTGTTCCAATTGTTGAATTACCTTTGTAATTGGACAGATTAACTTGTAGCTGAAGATCGATTACTGGCTATAAAACCTGAATTGATGGTGCATACCTGAACTGAAGGCCGAGCTTCTAAGGCCTTCATGATTCCGAGCTCAGCATCTTGAGGAGCCACACTCTCTTCGTTTATTGATCCTACACAAGGTTTATTTATCACACCAGATGGTGCCACAGTTTCATAAGCTCTGCTAGGAATGTGCCAAAAGATTATCTCAGGCACCCTGTATGAAAGTGTTACATGTCTGTCATCATCTTAGTTACTGGCTAAAACATAAATAATGACCAAAATCGTCAGCACACAAAATTTTATGTACCTTGAGTCAGGGTTGATTTCCTGAGATGTGCTATTAAACCAAATTGCTTGTGCATTTGATATGACTTCCGGATAAGACCCTCCTCCAGAATCTAGGAAGTATAGGTAAGCTACTGGTGATGATTCTGAGTCATTCGACGATGAAACTTTGAGAACGTAATTAGACACACTAGGCCATAGATTTCTTGGACCATTCTTGGAGAATGATAACACATTGTTTCTAATGTCGGAATCCATCAATTGCAAACGTGTTGTACCCATGAAGCTGCAATTATCCTCCCCTACAAAGATGAACCACAAACAGTGATGTTTCTTGCTAGATTATGGCAAGACTAAGCCTTCTCTTTACACATTGTAAAAATAAGTTTCCATAAGGGTTATCCAAGTTTGATTCACGACTAAGGTAGTGTTATGCTCAACTTATTTTGACTTAAGAAAACACAAGTTCAGATTAGTTATTAAGTCAAAATCAGTTCAATTAATTAAAGCACATTGGTTCATATAAGGTTTTATTTGTTCATATATACAAGGATTAATAAGCTCATGTAAAAGCCAATGAATTTAGATAAAAATTATTGAAGTAAAAAGCATGAAACACAAAGAAAGCAAGTGAAAAATGTTACTACTATAACAAAGTGGTCAGTAAATGAAAGAGTAAAAATGACATTTCTTTGAAAAATATAGGTAGTTATCTAATAAGATTGGTCACCTAAAGATGGTGAACTCACTGACGAGCACTTCAGAGGGGGAATCCCACTATCTGAAAACCAATCTGTTGGCCACACGAAATGAGCATCATCATGGTTACCAAAAACACTAGCCCAAGGAATGCACCTATCTTTGGTTGGTGCGAGCGCTTGATCCCAGTAACGACTTGCATTTTGTATCGGTATGTTATCAGCTGTGATGACGTCTCCTAGATAAACAGCAAAGTCTGCATCCACATTCTTAGATTAGAAAAAGAAGATCACAAAGTGATCACAACAAATTCTGAAATTAACTAGATCAGTAGCGGCCACCTTAATTAGCCAAGCTGAGCCGACCCATGCAGGTTGTGGATCGATAGCAGGCAAACCGATAGATTAGCAATGAGAGATAGACATGAGCACATGTAAAACACAACCATACGAGCATCTTTTAACCCGGCCTGTCGTTTCTCTTCTACAAAAATTTTGGCCTTATATAGTTATATTGTCCCTAGTCGATCATAAAGGTGTTGTCCAATGCAAGCGTTTTTAACTTGACCTACCTGCCTTTCCAACTACCTCATCCATAGATGAGGCTAATACTGACTCATGATGACTTCTAGATCTAATCACAGTCATGCTTCACTAACAAAACAATTTGATTTTTGAAGAGAGCATAAAGGTGGTAATGCATACAGGTTTCACCAAGGTACAACTCCCCGAGACTCTTCTAAACTGTTACTCCCTCCGTTTTTTTAATTGCTACATTGTGTTTTGCACAAGATTTTACGCAATATCACTTTCTGATACAGGACTATTAGTTGTTAAAACTAATTAGTTAGCTGTTAAGCTTAGTTGGCTGCTTGGCGCCAAATCCATTTGAAATTCAGTTTTAAACATTCTTCTGTTGTTTATGTTTGTTGCTCACAGATGAGAGTTGTATATATAGAGCTGTAAAAAATTGTTTTGATCATTCAATCATAAAATGAAAGTTAGACTTTCCCTCTCTATCTGAATTTATCTCTCTTCCTCTCTAAAGTTCTAATTCTTTTCCCTCCTATTCTGTTCTATTCTATCCTTCTTCTTTTATTCTGCCATTAACAGAAGGTTAGCTTGAGCTACCTTATCATTGGTATCAGAGCAAATCTTGATCAAATCTTTATCAAATTTTGTGAAAATTAGATCAATAGAATCTCTGAGAGATTATGAGTTCATACATCTGAAAATTGTTTCAATCTGAGTTGTATATCAGTCACAAAGTGACACCCTGATTTGTCGAAAATTTGTGCAAAACTTTCAATTGAATGCTTTAATTCTGGCTCCTCAAACTCGAAAAACTCTAGCAATGGAAGATCAATTGAGGATGTTAGAACAGAAAATTCAAGATCAATCACAGAAGTATGATGATCAATCTGTTCAGACTCATGATCAGTCTAAGAAAATAGATGATATGATGAATGTAATCCTGGAATTGAAAGATAAATTGAATGATTCTTCTGCTTAAGGATCAAGATCAGGAGGTAAAGAGGTTAATTCCTCCTCCAAATCCCTCGGGTATAATCCTAAACTTTCTATTCCTAAATTTGATGGAACTAGCTATAGAACTTGGGTTAAGAAATGCAGCAAATACTTTAAACTGTGCAAAATCAGTGATGATCAGAAAGAAGACTTAGCTGCTTTGAACATGGTTGACAAGGCAGAAAAATGGGCCATTAGTGACCTATCATCCAGGGAAAATGTGGATTGGCCTGAATTTGTAATGGATTTGTCAGCAAGGTTTAAGGAGGAAAGAAGAGTTAATTTTGTTAAGAAGTTCAATAAACTTGAACAAACTGATTTTATTGAGGCTTACTTGGATGAATTTGAAGAATTTAAATCTGATGTGTTAGAAACACATCATTCTCTCCCTAATGAATTCATCTTAGACAGCTTTATAAGTGGCATGAAGCCTGGAATTAAGCCATTTGTGAAAGCTTTTAAACCTGCTACATTAGCAGAAGCTGTAGAATTTGCTAGATTGCAAGAGGAAGCACTAGCTGCTACATCAAGACCACTCAAACACACTTTCTTTCCCTTACAAACCTATCCAAGTTGTTCCTATCAACAGTAATAAACCATCCCTTCTTCCTACTCCTAATGTGAAACCAAATAATCAGTTATCCTTGACCAAATTTAATCCTAGAAACTACAAGAATCCTAGACATATCCCTGCTGATGTAAGAGCTGAAAAGATAGCCAAGGCCTTATGCTATTATTGTGATCAGCCTTATGATAGAAATCATAAGTGTCAATTTAAAGAGTCTCAATTGTTTACATTAGAGATTTCTTAAATTGATGAGAAATTGGATTGTAGTGAAGAAGGAGAGGATTCTGAAGATGAAGAAATTGGTGATCCATTAATTTCTATCAATGCTTTATCTGGTGATCAGCATTTTCAGACCATGAGAGTGCAAGGTGTAGTCAATACCAAGATATTTCATATCTTGATTGACTCCGGAAGTACACATAACTTTCTTGATCTGCAATTGGCTAAGAAAATGGGATGTGCAATCATAAGCATTCCCTCTCACAGTTGCAGATGGCAACCATCTAGCATGCCAGCATGTTTGCAAGGGTTTCCAATGGTATATGCAGGGTTTGATGTTTGTAGCAAATGTACTATTGATTCACTTAGGTGGTTGTGACATGATTCTAGGTGTGCAATGGTTGACAACTCTTGGTCCTATATATTGGGATTTTAAGGAATTGTTCATGAAGTTTGATGTTGATGGCTGTCCTTCTCTGTTAAAGGGAGTGCATCCTCAAAAGGTTAGATTGGTGCAAGGGGCTCCTTCTGTTAAGATGCTTAGTGCAGCTATTGAGTTGTGCTTATTACAGGTCAGGGATGATGATTTCATGCATTTATGTTCAGCTTCAGCTAGTAATGGTATGTCTTTGTGTTTCAGAAGCTTTATTACAACTTAAAGAGCAATATAAAGACATATTCGCAGACCCTGAGAGTCTCCCACCCCATAGAGGAGTGTTTGATCACACTATTCCTCTAGAACCTGGAACTAGACCTGTCAACATTAGACCTTACAGGTACCCTCTCAAGCAAAGAGATGTGATTGAGCAGCTTGTGCAAGAGATGCTAGAAAGGGGTATTTACCAAAATAGCTTCAATTCCTTTGCTTCTCCAGTAGTTTTAGTGGGCAAAAAGGATGGAACCTGGAGGTTTGTGTGGATTACAGAGAATTGAACCATAGAACAATCAAGAATAAGTTTCCAATACCTGTCATAGATGAATTAATTGATGAATTGGCGGGGGAAATTGTTTTCAGCAAGTTGGATCTTAGAGCTGGTTACCACCAACTAAGGGTGCATGAACAGGATGTGTATAAGACAGCTTTTAAAACACATTCAGGGCACTTTGAACTCTTGGTCATGCCTTTTGGCTTGACTAATGCTCCTGCCTCCTTCCAAGGTTGGATGTATAGTGTTTTCAAACCACTATTGAGGAAATGTGTTCTAGTGTTCTTTGATGACATCTTGGTGTATAGCAAAACCAAGGCTGAGCATTGGGAACATTTAGCTACAGTCTTTGAGCTTATGAGGAAGCACTTGATGTTTGCTAAGGAAAGCAAGTGTAGCTTTGCTTTGGAAAAGGTGGAGTACTTAGGTCACTACATTTCAGCTCAAGGAGTGGAAACTAACCCAACAAAGGTAGCTGCTGTGGAAAGTTGGCCTGTACCTCACTTAGTTAAAGAGCTCAGAAGCTTTCTTGGTCTTGCAGGATACTATAGAAAGTTTGTCAAAAACTATTCTATAATTAGCAAGCCCTTAAGTGATTTACTGAAAAAGGATGCTTTTGCTTGGTCTGAACCAGTTCAGCAAGCTTTTCTTGCATTGAAACAAGCTTTAATATCAGCCCCAGTTTTGGATGTACTTGATT
Organism: Beta lomatogona; assembly: GCA_947646795.1. Lineage (NCBI taxonomy): Eukaryota > Viridiplantae > Streptophyta > Magnoliopsida > Caryophyllales > Amaranthaceae > Beta > Beta lomatogona. The sequence goes on along the minus strand of CANSNZ010001065.1, from coordinate 3,913,384 downwards.
TTGACAAGCAATTCGTTGTGGAGACTGATGCATCCAAGAATGGTATAATGGCTGTGTTGATGCAAGATAATCATCCATTGGCTTATATTAGCAGATCACTTGGTCCTAGATGGCAAAAGTTATTTGTGTATGAGAAAGAGCTCTTGGCAATTGTCTTTGCAGTTCAAAAGTGGGAACAATACCTTATGAGCACCCACTTTGTGATAAGAACTGATCAAAAGAGTCGAAAGTGGCTTTTGCAGCAAAAGGTTTCTACACCTTTTCAGCAGTTTTGGCTTTCTAAGCGCATGCACAATGGGGCTCTCAAACTAGTTCTCCAACTAGCTCTCAAGGAGAGAGAAAATGGAGAGCCACCTCTTACCCAATAATGGGGCTCTTGGTAGTGTCTTGGGTGTCTCTCCATGGAGACACTTTGCAAAGTGGCTCTTGGGGGAGATAGCTCTCCAATGTTTGGGCCCCACATACTATTGCAATTACTTAAGTTTTCTTTTCTTCTTGCAACCATTTAATGATCTTTTTTATATAAAAAAACACATGGTAATAATTACTATCCCAACAACTATAATTTTTCTTTATCTATAAAATGAGCCTAATATTGGATATATTTCATACACAAAATCTACTATCTTAATTTAATTTATGAAATTAAATATTAGCATTCAAAATTAATATCTTTTTTAAAAAAAATTCCACATTACATAAATTATGAGAAAGATAATTTTTTTTTGTAACTATATTTAATTTACATAAATAACTTTATTTATATAACTTTAATCATAGTATAAAATGAGGTTCATTTATTGATATCGGGACCACAAAACAATGAAAAGTTGAATGGAGAGCTATTTAAAGAGTTTTATTGTTGTTGGGTGTTTTTAGACATAGTTCTTGAGAGTAGCTTGAAGAGAGAGAATAGATGAGAGAGAGTGGAGAGTTAGTTGGAGAGCCATGTACCATTGTACATGCTCTAAGCTCATGGGTTTTGACTATGAGATACAATACAAAAGTGGCAAGGAGAGTGTGGCTGCAGATGCTCTCTCCAGAGTCCAAGGAGCTGAGATACTATGTTTAGCCATCTCAATTCTTTCTTCTGACTTAAGTAATTTAATTAAAGCTAGTTAGGTTTTGGATGATAATTTGGCACAACTTTTGACTCAGTTGCAGCAGTCTACTTTAGTTGGCCATTACACCTTGCATGAAGGCTTACTCAGAAGAAAGGGTAAATTAGTGCTTGGTTCAGATGCTAGTTTGAGATCTAAGATTATAGATTGGCTTCATTCTGCCCCTGAAAGTGGTCATTCAGGAAGAGACTTGACCATTAGAAGAGTCAAAAGCATGTTCTATTGGAAAGGATTATCCAAGGATGTCAGGGAATTTGTGAATTTGTGAGACACTGCATAGTTTGTCAATCCTCCAAGTATGACACAGCTGAATATCCAGGTCTCCAGCAGCCTCTTCCTATTCCAGAAGGTGTTTGGATTGATGTATCCATGGATTTCATCTCAGGGCTTCCTAAATCTGCTGGCAAAGATGTTATCTTTGTGGTTGTAGATAGGCTCAGCAAGTATAGTCATTTTGTTGCTCTTTCCCATCCTTTTACTGCCATTCAGGTGGCTCAGGCTTATTTGGACAATGTCTTTAAGTTGCATGGATGGCCAAGGAGTATTGTGAGTGACATGGATGCTATCTTCTTGAGTCAGTTTTGGAAAGGCTTGTTCAGTCTTCATGGCACTGAGCTTGTACTGTCCTCAGCTTATCATCCTGATGGGCAAACTGAGGTTATTAATAAATGCCTTGAGACTTACTTGAGATGTATGTGCAGTGACAGACCTAAAGAATGGCAAGCCTGGCTTCCTTTAGCTGAATGGTGGTACAACACCCATTTCCATTCAGCTACACTACTTACACCCTATGAAGTGGTCTATGGTCAACCCCCACCTCTGCATCTTCCCTATCTACCTGGTGATTCTAAATTTGATGCCATTGATAGAAGCTTGCAAAGAAGGGAAGAGATGGTGAACTTGTTAAAGTATGTGCTGAGAGCTCGACTAGGATGAAACAAGCTGACAAACATAGGTTAGACAGGGTGTTTCAGGTGAGAGATTGGGCTTGGTTGAAACTCCAACCCTACAGGCAGCATTCAGTTCAAGAAAGGAACAATCATAAGCTTTCTCCTAAGTACTATGGCCCTTTTCAAGTTGTGGTTGTGATTGGTAGGGGTGTTCACAAAAAACCGAAACCGAAAAACCGTACCGAAAAACCGGAAAACGATCAAAATGGGCGGTTACCGAACTGGTAAAAATTACAGTTAAACGGTACGGTTATGATTTTTTATAAAACGGTTAACCGAAAAACCGGATATATTTATTTTATTTTATTATTATTTAATTTTTTATAATAATTATATTAATTAATTATTTTTTCTTTTTATAATTCAGTAATTTAGTAAGTAATGTAGTGTAGAGTGTAGAGTCTGTAGACTGATTTTTGTGAGAAAACATAAGTCAGCAAGTATTAAGTATCTTAGAACTTGGAGATATGTATTGCATGGTGCGGAATGTTTTTAGAGATGATTGTCTTTGATAGAGAATCTTGGTATTAATGGTATATTATTTATGTTGAGAAAAAATTGAAATCTAATGTATAAATTTAGTAAAATAATTTAATAAAAACTTGAGTAACGGTTAATGGTTAACCGGAAAACCGTACCGAAAAACCGGTAACCGTTTATGCGGTTACCGGTTTGAACAGTTACGGTTACCGAACCAAAATGTTATTTCGGAACGGTTAACCACCCATGAACACCCCTGATTGGCAAGGTTGCATACAAGCTTCAACTTCCTATAGAGGCTAAGATACATGATGTGTTTCATGTATCTCAGCTTAAGCTTTTCATGGAACCTTACCCTTGGCTGCTCATATTCCTTATTGGTTGCAAGGGCAGGATTCTACATTTACTCTACAGCCAGCTGCTATTCTGGATAGGAAAGTTATCAAGTTTCAGAATCATGCTCAGGTTCAATACTTAGTTCAATGGGCACACTTACCTGCACATGATGCTACTTGGGAGGTTGTTGTTGACTTTGAGGTCAAGTTCCCTGAATTCATGGCTGGTTTGAACTTGGAGTCAAGTTCTTCTTAAGGGGGAAAAAATGATACAGGACTATTAGTTGTTAAAACTAATTAGTTAGTTGTTAAGCTTAGTTGGTTGCTTGGCGCCAAATCCATTTAAAATTCAGTTTTAAACATTCTTATTAAACATTCTTCTGTTGTTTCTGTTTGTTGCTCACAGCTGAGAGTTGTATATATAGAGCTGTAATAAGATTGTTTTGATCATTCAATCATAAAATGAAAGTTAGACTTTCCCTCTCTATCTGAATTTCTCTCTCTTCCTCTCTAAAGTTCTAATTCTTTTCCCTCCTATTCTGTTCTATTCTATCCTTCTTCTTCTATTCTGCCATTAACAGAAGGTTAGCTTGAGCTACCTTATCACTTTCAAGCTTTTCAAATGATAGTTTTTGACTCATTTAATATAAAATAAGGGGGGGAAGTGAAAAAAGAGTATTTTTTTTTGTGGAAAAAGTTAAAAACCATAAAAAAAATTACTTTGTGGCGGGCTAAGGACTCATGGAACTAATTAATGTGTTTTGAGTTGATTTTTGTAATAAGCTAATCAACTATAGAGTGAAATATGGCACGAACCCATGGAACTAGAATTAAACTGAAAGTACAATTAATGTGTTAGCAAATTTGATAGACACAGACTTGTGACATATGCAATTAACGAACAATGAATTTAAGAAGAACAATACAGAGACATTAATGTAGTTTACTAACAAAGTGTTAGCTACGTCCCATGACAGAGAGAGCTGATTTTATTAGGTTCAGGAGGGTGTAGTGATTACAGAAGAATTAATTATTCATCTAGTGGGTAGAGATGAACTGAAGAGGGTTTATATTACCCTTCTAATTAACCTTTACAATGGGACTAAAACCAAACACCCCACACCCCCACCGTGATGTTTCACTCTTCAACTTTGACACAATTGATTAAACCTAGCGCCAGATAATTTAAAACATATTTCAACCGACATAATTAATCTCAATTGAACCTGATTCAAACAATCTATTTTTCACGTATCCTCATCTAAATTCAACAATGAATAGAAGTATCTATGTTCAGATCATTTAATTTGTAGTGCCCTACTAGGCCCAGAAGCCCAGTAATGTCTTGTCCCTCTAATAGGCGTCTTTATGATGAGCTCACATCCATATAACATAAGATTGGATAGTTGAGTTAAATTGAACAAATTTGAGTACGGATATAACTACAACATGAAATAGGTATAGAATACATCTGTTAAGAAAATAGAGGACATGTGTACGGTAAAATAAACATATTTTTATTTTATTTTTTTGGTGAAGAAACATATTTTTATAATAGGAGTAAAATTTAGTTTGTTTCATGGATGAAGAATTGATCGAATTTCTTTTAAATCAATAATATTTGTAACTTTCTACACACCATGCACAAGAATAAACATTAAAAAAATGGTTTGTAACTTTGTATGTTATACTTCATCCGTTCTTTAATAATTGCAACATGTAGGGGTTGTACATTTTTTCAAGGAGATGAGAGAGATAGAGAGAGATGAAAAAAGGGACTCGTGTGACAAGGAGATATAGAGAGAAAACATAGTCAAATTTAGTAATGTTGCAATTAATATCAAACTTTCAAATAAAGGAAATGTTGCAATAATAAAAGAACGGAGGAAGTATATAACAATTCCTCTTGCATATGAGCCCCTATCTTTTTCTTATATTCACTAAAGGTCACAACATTTTTGTTACGCCCTATTTTGAACTTCTAACATGAGGTCAAATGTTCCCTACTAGGACAATCTATTCTGCTTCTATTAGATTTCGTACTCCAAACAAATTTTTAGATCTTCTCCATCTTGCATTCTTCAACCAATGGGTCCATCCTTCTAGGGCTAATAATGTCTCAGGTTACAATACATTTACATATCTCTATTATATAAGTCAAGGGGGAGCAATGGTGTCCCCTTAGGAATTCACTAAATTGCCCCTCGACAACATAAATATTACATTCTTAATTTCCAAATACAACCTCTAGCAATTAATCAAAACCAATTCCAATCATAAACTTGCCAAAAAAAAAAATCAATCAAATCTCTATTAAACCCAATCAACTCATATAATGCTCAATCACATAAACTTGCCAATAAAAAAGATTCAATCAAAATTAAAGATTCATAATCAAGAATTTACTACACATTAATACCACATACAATAACAAATAAAAAATATACGACATTCTCATTACAGAGACAACTCAAATTCAAACTCAAATAAATTTTTTCATAACACAAACTAAATTACAAACACAAACTTCAAACCAAAAAAAATTCAGTTCTCTTCATAGATTGGAGCTTCACGGCATTTTCAAATACGACATTCTCAAATTTGCGGATACTTTACTGTTAATCAGGTACGCAATTTGTTATTGAAAATAAAAGTATGTGTAATGTGTAATGTTCTATGTTCAGTAAATATTAAGAATATGTATTATGTTCGAGTAAATTTAAACTCAAATTACAATTTATATGTTGTGTTAGAATTTTTTTTTAAAAAAATTAAACTCAAATTACAGTTTGTTTAAAGTTTCATTCAGATATAGTTGAAATTCAAATTAAAATTACATAAGAAATGGTCGGAAAAAAAATCAATTTTCATCAAAATATATCTTCAAATTTGTGCCCAAATATTAAAAAAAAATTGAGACAAAATACTTCAACACGAATTGTTTTTGTGCCCAGATATTAAAAAGAATTTGAGAAAAAAATACTTCAACCCATATATTAAAATCAAAAATTTGTGCCCATAATCGAATTTCAGCCTAACAACTTGATATTCAAAAATACCTTATCGACGGCATGAAGAGCATCGCCATGACCGCCAAATTAAAGCCAGCTCCAATGATGTCGAAATCATAATAAAAGGTCTCGGGAGAGTGAACTCGGCGATAACTTACTGAGAAACTCAATGCTTCTCTTCTAATTCCACAGAAGCGGAGATTGAGATTGAGAGGTTTAGCTATGAATGAGGAGAAATCGAGTGTGTGGTTTGATTTGGGGGACATTGAGGAAGATGATCAAAAGGAGAGAAAAAGTGACGACTGCATTGTTTCAATTAAATAGAGAGGGAAAAAGAATTGCGTGAAATTGAGAGATGGGTTTGAGAATTGGGAGAGTAGCTGAGAATTGAAGAGAGAGAAAGAGGACTGCATTATTTCTGTCTTTCTTTGTCATGGTTCATGGGGTTGTTTAGAGTTTTGACAAAAAAACATTAGTTAGAGATGCAATTTCATTACTTATACTTATTTATTAATGTGTTTTTAAATACTATTTGTAAGTATTCAATCTTTCTTATTCACAAAATGGAGGTGAACTTAGATACGAACTTTCGCTTTTTGGTTCGTTTTACTACTGAGTAATAGTTATTCCCAAAATGTCGCTGCACGCATAGCGTGCATAAAAAACTAGTTTCTTTATAAACAAAGATTGGGGGGAGGGGTTGTTTCGAACACTATATAGGATGACCACATAAATTTTTCCATAATTGCTACGTAAGCTCCAAATTTTAAAACAAAACGTCTTGTCCTGTGTGAGACGTGTCTCAGTCTTTTAGAATGACTGAAATGAGATACCATTATCAGTTTATGGGTTTAAACTAGGATTGTTTGTGGATTGGATTGGTGCGGTTTGAGATATAATCCAAACCAAACCGCAAATATACGGTTTGACATTTTTCCAACCCAAAACGCGCTGCACTTTTTCCCAAACCGGACCACGCAAAATGGTTTGGTACGGTGCGGTTTGCGGTTTAACCATATTTTCCTCCGCGATATGAGTTGTAATCTAAAAATAAAAAAAAAATTGGTACAAAGTTGTTGATAACATAATTCTCTTAAACTAGATAATAAATACAAAGAGTCCAAATAAAATGAAAAACACTTCACAATTCACAAGCTCCCATTGGTAGACGAAGTTAGAAGACATAATAAACAATAAACATACATAATAAACAATAAACATTCTGTCAAAAAAAAAAAAAAGACAATAAACAAAGGAGATAAAAAAAGAGGCACACAAGTCTCACCACACCCTAATCCAAAATAGATATTTTTTTTAAAAAAATTTATATAAATTTGCGGTTTACGGTGCAGTTCGGTTTACAAAACTTCAAACCCAATTCAAACCGCAAACCACGGTTTGCTTGAAATCACAAACTAAACCACAATTATGAAACTGCAAACCAACCCAAACCGCGAAAAAATGGTTTGGGTTGCGGTTTCGTGCGGTCCAGACCGCACTCTGACAACCCTAGTATAGCATGAACAAACACAGATTCATTCATCATACACCCTGATGTACCATGTATATGATACATCCAAAACTAGTTTCTAGGATTGGATATTATATTTTGCGTATTTGGATGATTTCAAATGAACAATGAGTAAAACAATAGCTTTGGGCTCACGATACACCCGGATGTATGATAAAATTTGTAATCAAACACATGCTTAGAAACCTTTAGAAAAACAACCAACAACAACAAACACATATAATATTGAATAGAGGAAATTCAAGAGCATTAACTAGAATAGATGTACAAGCAGAAACATGTGGGATCATCACCTCACCTGGTTTCTCTTGATCAAGGATAGAAGCCATAGCTTTGGTAGAATGAACATCTTGAAGAGGGCCCCACTTTGTCCACGCGTCCTCACCAAAATGCAAGTCTGCAAACAGTACAATCTTGAATGGTAAATCTTTCTGCACCTGAAGATTTTTTACTGTCCTTAGCTCAGCCACCACCACCCCAACAAAACATAACATTGTATGCAAGAAGAGGAAGAGGTAGAGGAGAGAGAATATTTTGCATGGTTTCCCATTTTGCCCCTCCATTCTCACCACATTATTATTCTGAGAATATATCATACTTCATGTTATAGTTTTGGTTAAGTTTGCTAGAGTACATTATTCTGAGAGTAACGGTAACCCCATAAAGGGCCAAAATGACAATGTATATGGTATGTTATGTCCCCTATGTAAAGTTGGTTGTTGCCTATGTTTAATAGGGGTAGAATAGTAAAAGCACTAGAGTATACTTCCAAAGGATTAATTCTTGTTTCTTTTTTCTTTCCCAATTTGTTAAGGCAAGCATGAGATATGTTGGGATATTCTTTGGTATATGTTTTATGTAATTTGATTGACAAAGAGAGCCTAGCTAACAGAAAATGTTGGTGTTTGATTGCTTCATAGAATTTGATCTGCATTTATTTGAAGGCAACTGGAACCAGCTTTGTTTCTTACTATTTATGGGTTCGAAAGTAATGGCAAAGATGAAATAAATATGTCTTAAAAGAGATATAGGTTACCGAAATTTATCTTTTGGATTAATAGTAAGACTTTTTCTACTCTATTGATCTTTAAATAATTATTATGTATTGTTTCCCTTTAAAAAAATTATTATGTTTGATCTTTATAGTGTCTGATGTACCTATTTTAGTTTACGAGATTCAATGCATTACTTTTGAATCTTTGATCATTGATATTTTAACTTCAATTATGATTAAGATTCGTCAAACTTTAGTGTACTCTCTTCGTCTCCATTTATTCCATGGTTTTCAATGCGCTACTTAAATTAATACTTTTAAATAAACATTAGTAAAAGTAGATGAAAGTCAAAAAATGATGAGACTAAAAAAAAGTAACTGTTAAACTAATATAACATCCCTCGTAATCATTTTCAAGCTCTCACTACGCTCCTTTGGAGGTCCAAAGTGAACAAATGAGCAAAAATTAACCTTGATGGTACACCCAAATGTATGATAAACACTTGATAAAAAGGCCAACAGTCAAAAACCAAAAAAAAAAAGTCATTTGCTAAACATCTTCCATAACCAATATCTGAGGCTGACAAAAAAAACTCATCCACATATTATACATCACGCAAAACACAGTAAGGTTACCAAGTTGGTTGCCATCGAGATGCAAAGAACCTCCTACTAGAAAATCGCATATGTACTACTCCATTTAGTATAATCATGTAGATCTACAATATTATGGTCCTAATAGATTACCCAAAGAATTAATTATGTATTAACAGTAAACAGCCGCGCTAATATAGCCTACTTCTCGCATAACTTTTACTTTCTGGACCATTTTTAACACCTGCAAAATTTGTTGTACAGTATACTCATTATCTACCATTGCCTTGAAACAGGTTTCCACTTGCTCAGAGGACGCTGAGCATTAGAAAAATTGCCTCTTTTGTTGCTTCCATAATCATCGATTGATGACTGGTCGTTACGATTCTGGTGGAACCGAGATACCCTGAACCTTGATGTGTTCTGACCTCCATAATGATCTGCCTTCTTGTTGTAGCCATGATTCCGCTGCTGCTTATTCCTGTAAACATTCCATGTCGATCCACCATTACATCTACTATCATTTTCTTCATGGTTAAACATATCATTAGTGACAAAAGCATAACCATCCTCCCAACCATTATTCGAGCAAAGTTGTTTATTGTCACCCCAATGGTCATACCCATTACCGTCATGCCCTCCGGGAATTTTCAATTGTGGGTCCTCGTATTCGGCATACCCCCATCCGCTAGAGGGCAGTTTATACTGCCCGGTTACCACAGGAACTTCGCCATGATTCACACCGTTGTCACCCCAATGATCATACCCATCATCATGCCTCTCCATATTTTTAGATTGTGGGTCTCCCTCTTCGACATCCCCCCATCCCATAGAGGGCAGTTCATATTGCTCGGGTACCCCAGCCATCTCTTCAGCATCCCGCCATCCCGTAGAGGGTAGTTTATATTGCTCGGGTACCACAGGTATCTCTTCAGCATCCCCCCATCCCGTAGAGGTGAAAGCATATTGCTCAGGTACCACTGGAATCCCGACAACTACACCACAGTTCTTCTGATCAGTCTCCCCAGGGTCATCTCTCTTTTCCAAGTCCGACATGAGCTCGAGATCGACCTCAGAATCCCAGTCAATCTGGTCAATGAAGATATCAGGATCTGGAAGTTCTATGTCACAGGGATGGCCGAGCATCTTTGCCCAAAACCGGTTCTTGGCATTCCAAAAAGCCTCTTCCACTGCAGAGTCCTTCCAATGTAGCACTTTTTCGTCCTGGAACATGTACTTCTGTGTGTCCAACACCTTTTGCCATGAAACTCCCCCAACAACTAGACAGAATTTCTTCTCCAATGAAAGGGGGGATTGTTGCCGGCCACCTATACAAAGCAAATTGGAAAATTAGCACAGTGTTTTCCCATAAAGAAGAAACAAGCCAACATAGTAATCAGGCTGATAAACTTGATCAACTATTTCAAGTTAACTAATGAAGAAAGAATCCATAAAAGTGGTCCAAGTTCAGCCTCATTGGATATCAGATATCTACTTTCAGAGTCAAATATGGGATGCCAATTTTCTCTACTGGGAATTTATTTAGAGCATCTATATTCTAATGCATGACACTTGATTCAAGCAAACATAATTTCAACTGTACTTCTCTTGCCACACCAGTGTTGGAAACTCTAATATGATGTATGAAACTTTTGTTTTCATCATTAACAGCTCAAACAACTTAAAATTAGCTGAAAACAAGGTTTAGAATTGTCTCATCGTCATAGAAATCATTTATTTCTGATACAAGTCTAAATAAATTGAACAGATAACTACCTTAAAGTGTAAAAGACGCGATCCCTCAAGATGATCATCCCTCAAAGGTTACCTTAAATAACAACAATTTTAATTGCCCTACAACAATATAGTGATAACTTTCTGAACAAATGCTTAGTATTCTCTATGACTAATGCCTAACTATGCTAGGGTTTCCAAAAAGATGATTTATGATGGTACAAATTATGCTCCTTTTTCGTTACCCAAATTATAGTGGAGTGATTGCAAAGACTGATATTACATATCACAAGTTTACCCTTCTCACTCAATCATAAAAGTTATATACTTAATTTTCACAAGTAATTTTAGTATTCACCACTTTATAGAACAGACAAAACTAGGTATTTGCAAGAAATTAAACAACAAATATACCAAAAATAGTGTACAAAAAGATTCTAATCAATTCATTCCTAGCTCTTTCAACAACCAAAAAATTAAGGGAAAAAAAAAGTAATGCATAAATCAGGAAAATTCTACCTCACATATCAAAGTCAGATGCTCCAAAACAATATATTATTCCTAATTTCTAGCCAAGAAAACAAAAAAAGTGTGATTTACTCGAATTTGCACAGTTCCTAATTTCAGTATACATTAACTTTAATTATTAACCATCAAAATCATGAACAAATTCAGACAACACACATCCAATTTTTTTGGGTGATTTCAAAATTAAAGTTATAACACCCAAAAAAAGTAATTAATTGAAAGATATAGAAAAATTCTATAGAATGAGACAGAATTAAAAAAAGAGAGGAAAAATAGAAAGTCTGACAAATTACCGTTGCTAAAAGAAGACTTCTTGTTGTTCTGTGATCTCTGCCTTGAACCACCATTGAAATTCTTCTCCTTTGGTTTCTTCCAGTAACTATAATTATTATCCATAAACCAACCAACAAATTCTTCCAAAAAAAACAAAACCCAGAATTTTTTTGCAAAAAAATAAACCGACCCAGAAATTTTGTTGCAAGAAATTAAACAAAAATTAAAGGGGTTGGATTAATTTGAGAAGGAAGGTTACTGATAATCAGTGATCACCAGTCTCCCTCGTTTTTTTTCAGGGGGAGAGAAAATAAAATGAATTACAAAACAAAGGTTTTTGTGTTTTTTTGTTTTGAACCAAATACTATGATCAAGCGAAAAGGTTGGGGGGTTATTTATAGTGCCAAAAGGAATTACGTAATTTTGGTCGGTTGGCAAATTGTAAAGCAGAGTAAAATGAGGAAGCCATGCATTGCTTGGTGTAGTGGTAAAGGTTTATATCGCGGAATATTGGATTAGTAGAAAACAAATTCTATAGAGGTATATTCGGGACGGATTATTTACTTATCCTTCCGTTACTTGGCACCTTTTAAGTTTATTTCGAGATTTCGATTTCGTATGACACTTTATCTTAATTATAAAAAAGAAGAAAAAGAATATGGGTAAAAACATGAATAGTTCATTTAGCTAGCTTTATTGATACTAGGTGTGAATATGTTACAAGAATTTAATGGGTATTAGATTTTTTTTGATATACGATATGAGAAGCACATGTAATCCGTGAGCGATAAGAATAATATGAAATTCATACTCAGTATTTTTTATGAATGAAATAATGAAAATGGTGTTTATTCAAGTTTAGGGTTTACTGGAAGAAAAAAAATTGGTCAGTTTTTTAGGAATGAAATCAGTTCATGTATCACTGATCGGCCAATTAGAGGGCTTAGCGGGTAACAGTTTCTCAAGTTGAAATCCTCTTCTTTCAAAAAAAATAAAGGGACTTGTGTAGAGTATTAATCTATTAGCTGTTGTTTTAGTATGCAATTACGCAATTAATTTTACTTTTTATATGTTTTTTACAAGCATCACATGCATATAAGGCTAGTATATTATGTTGTACACTTGAAGGAGAGTAAAATAGTAAACTTAATTATTCTACATCTTTATTAAAGATGATGATACAATAGTAAAATAATACAGTAGAATCACACCGAATACATTAACATATTTAAAAATCTACAAAGTTCGAAAATATATTTTTCCAAAAAAATATAAATATGGCATTATATTATTAGAATATTCTTTCATCAATGAACCCCATATTATTTTTGCACAATTAAGTGTTAAGTTCATATTATCACTAACAAATAGTTCAATTCTTATTACTTTGCACGTGTTATTCTTAGCCAGTTTTCCTGTTAATAGTTGCTTGATATGACTCGATCTTATATTTTTAATACAATCATTGATCCGGATCTTATACGATTCGACGATCCAAAAAGACCCTTCCAATTCTATGTAGAGTCTTTATTTAATAGAAATTTCGATCCTAACCAACTACCAAAATTCACATGGTAGGATCATAACACGATTCTACGATCTGATTCTATCATAAAATAATTACAAAATATCATCTTTCTCCTATTAGATTTTGGTCACATGTTACTTCAAACATAGAGCATTGAACCACTATCACCATCTGGGAATGCAAAACTTCATTATTGATGTGTGTAAATTTTCACATGAGTCTTTTCACAACATTATAGCATAATTGTCACTCATTTACCATATGTTGTAGAATATTACGTCCTACGATTCGATCATGTCGATTCGTTCCTACCAACCCTTGCGATCCAAATTAGGATCCTCATCTTGATAACATTAAGTTAATGGTTCTTGGTTGACATAAGAAAAAATAGAGTTGTAGTTTAGAGGAAATAACACAAAAGTTGATAACTTACCATGTAGAGGCCTTTTTTTCACGTTTTCCCTCCATTGCGGATTTTCACCTAAAAAGAAAATGAACTTTTCAACTGCCTCCCAAAAGAAAATATGTCAGTAAGAGCACAACGATAAGTGTGCTATTTTATAACTTTTATCATATATTTGGGTGTATTATGAGCATAGTATGTACATCCATGAACTCAAAACAATTTACTTGCTCATTGCTCATTTGGAAGGCTGGTAATGACACACTTAGCATAATGCAATCGTGTTGTTTACTTATCGAGATCTCTCAAGTGTAAGTATTAATTAGAACACGAGGCTATGCAATGGAACTTGTTTGAGTAATGTTTGGGATATGGAGTGAAACATGTACAATCTATATGTGGATGTCATCTATATTAGTTGGTAAAGTCTTGTGGAGATGATACCCAAGATCTCGAAACATATCTCGATTGCATCACTGCGCTTAGTTACTCATTTACACCGAAAAAACTTCTACTGTCCACATGCCTTATTTGATAATTTAATGGTGGTTTTATTGGAATTTCAACATATTTATACATACTTGAAGACCTACTCCATATGAGTTTTGAGTAATTTATTTCATAACTATAATTAATTTTAGAAAAGTGGAACTTAGGTTTATACTTTAATAGCACACATGTAAGTAAATCTAAAATATAATAATTATATACTTCTTGTAAGTAAAATCTTTACCTACTCAAATTATGTGTGTGTAATTTTGTTCAAATCAAATTAAACGACAGGATCTTTTGGAAATAGATTTAAAGGAAATGTAAAAAGATTTTTAATTAACAGAGAGGTAAGACTACGAGTCTAATGATAATTACATAAATCAAATTCATAGTGCTTAATAACATTAAAAACATCACAAATTATGTTTAATAAGATTCATATTTCTTCTTATAAGACGTACATATACAAATAGGGAAGATTTTTGAGTGGCTACATCACTATAATTTCTTAAATATCAGTTCTTTATTATCATTAATTCATCTTGTCCATTAATTTCGTTGGCCTTTAAAACCGAAAAAAAAATAAGAAGGCTGACTTTGAAAAAAAAAAAAATCAAATAGTTGTTGAACGTGTTCTTGTTTTAGCAGTTCCATCATTTCCATCTTCTTCTTTTAGTGGTCGTTTGGTTTACATAGGAAGTCAAAATTCCCATAAAATTGCAATTCATAGAAAATAAATTACTTAATCAAATTCATGGGAAATTGATTAAATTATTGTTTGGTTGACAATGGGGTAATTAAATTCCCATGGGAGTTTATATTTACTTAGGGGGACCTAGGTAAGTAACTTCCTTCCTTTTGTGGGAACTCAAAATTCCTAGGAATTTCTAATTCCTTCATTTTGCTATTTTGTTGTCAACCAAACAACTCACCAAATTTTCAATTCCTAAGAATTTTTATTTCTTGTGTTTTCTCATATCAACAAAACAAGCACTTAGAGTTCTACTTCTTCTACATTTTTTTTATTTTTTTTGTCATCAAATCTACTTTGAGTCAAAGTCTTACCTCACCGAATTTAACAAATTTATTATCTCAATTCAACTTATTGATGTTCCTAGTTTAACTTGCACATATAATAATGTACATCTTTAACTATAAACATTTGTCATTTCGTATTTGTAAAATTTATAAAAATTTGATATTATTAAAGTACTAATTGTGATATATCAAATAAGACGTTGTATGACTATGCCTTTTCTTATATATTGAGAAAATTTTATAAGATTCTATGCTATTCCAAATAGTGCCAAGATTCCAATTATATCAATAAGGAATGGAGGGAATACATATATTCATATAAAATCAATTTTCAAAAGTTGATAGGGATTCTAAATAAAGTAAAAATTAAAATTTCATTGAAAACTTTCAATTTTTTTTGGGTATTTCTATGTTATAATCTATACCTTTGTGTTTTTTCACTTTTTACATTGTGCCTCAACCTTGTTAAAATTCCGCACAATGCCCCTAATTAAACTTACATTTTTAATGCACAATGCCCTCACGTAAATTTAGACGTTATTAATTTCGTTTACCTTATGTAATCAAGTGGTACTAACCTAACTCATACATACTACCTCCGTTTCATTTTAATATAGACTTTCCTTTTTGGTTCGTTTCTTTTTTATCTATACATTGTTGCCTTTTCTATATTTTGTAACATGTCCCATCTATTTTGACCTCTTTTTTCCACCCATGTGGTCCAATTTTCTTTTATAATAATTCAACTTAAAATTTCTATTTCCATCTTTCTAGTTTCTCGCACTCATTATTCAGTTTCTCTCTTTCACTATTGGACTTCCTCCTTGGTTATCCCTCAAAGTGAAGTAAGTAGATTAAATGAAATGTAGGGAGTAGTTTAGATCTTACATGTTATAACGGATGTGAGAAGGAACAAATAATGAACACTGAAAAGCAATAAAGAACACACATATTAACGTGGTTCACCAACGGAGTGTGGCTACGTCCATGGGCAGAGAGAGAGAGAATAGTTTTATTGATCTTGAGGAAAACAGATGACAGATGTGATTATGAACTAAATCATCAAATTAACGATTTAGGTTAAGGCTATTTATATAACCCGACTCGGAATCGACATCCCGCGTCAAAACAACATCCACCCGGTCTCCCGGGCTAAGCCGCCCGGTCTCCCGGGCACGCAAACAGATTTGACGGAACTCTATCAGTCACTCGCCCGGGCTAAAATCGCCTGGGCGGGCGAGCTTACTCGGGGTAGCCGGGCGAGTGACCGGACTCCCCATTTTCGCCGCTCTTTCACCAAATTCAAGGCATTACGATCTTACAAATCTCCACCTTGACTTGAATCCTCTCACAACAAACCAGAAAAACCAGATAACAGATACATTGAACACAATGCCCAGATTCTCCCTGCAACCAGATTTGCCCCGAAAGACAACCAGACCAGATTTTGTCCCTTAAGGACCCCAGATTAGCCCCTAAGGACCCCGTACTTGCCCCAAAGGGCAACTAACAACCACGAACATTGAGCAAGTCCAAACAATGTTGAAACTTACTCTGCGGAACCGGCTTGGTGAACATATCAGCAGGATTATCAGCTGTACCTACCTTCTTCACCTTAACCCTTGTCTCACTTCTCAGAAAATGATACCTGACATCGATATGTTTAGTCCTCTCATGATGAACTTGATCTTTGGCCAAGCATATCGCACTCAAGTTGTCCCAATACACTATCGCCTGATCAAGATGTAGACCCAAATCACTGACTAGCCCCTTTAACCAGATTCCCTCCTTAGCTGCTTCTATCAAGGCCATATACTCTGCTTTAGTGGTAGAAAAAGTCACTGTAGGCTGCAAAGTAGCTTTCCAACTCACAACATAACCACCAAGAGTGAACACATAACCAGTCATAGATTTCCTACCATCTACATCCCCAGCATAATCAAAATTAGAGAAACCTGTGACTAAACATGTCACATCACCTCCATAAATAAGACCAATATCTGACGTACCTCTAAGATACCGAAAGATCCTCTTGATTGCCTGCCAATGCTCTTTATCAGGATCACCCATAATCCTACTAACAACACTGACTGCATGTGCAAGATCCGACCTAGTGCAAACCATGGCATACATCAAAGCTCCATATTGCACTAGCATAAGGAACCCGACTCATGTACTCCTTCTCCTCAGCAGACTTATGCGCAAAAGCAACGAACAAATGACTATTAGAAGCACTTGAAGTATCTATAGGCTTAGCTGTTGACATGCCAAACCTTGACAAAATCTTCTCAATGTAGCCTTTCTGTGACAAGAAAAGCTTCTTCTGAGTTCTCTCCCTATAAATCTCCATATCCAAAATTTTCCGAGCCATACCCAAATCCTTCATCTCAAATTCAGCACTAAGAAGCTCCTTCAACTTATGAACATCCGACTTGTTCCTAACAGCTATCAACATATCATCTACATACAACACTAAGTAGATGAAAGATCCATATGTCAGCTTGTTGTGGTACACACAACAATCATATGAACTCCTGTTGTTGCCTAGCTCCATCAGGTAGCTATTAAACCTCTTGTACCACTGCCTCGGAGACTGCTTTAGCCCATATAAGGACTTCTTCAACTTGCAAACATAATTTTCTTTCCCCAGAACCTAAAAGCCATCTGGCTGAGCCATGTCTCCTCTTCCAACTCTCCATGTAGAAAAGTTGTTTTCACATCTAGTTGCTCAAGCTCAAAATCCTGATGTGCCACTATTGCTAGTAAGTAGTAACACCCTGATAGAAGTATGCCTGACTACTAGTGAAAAGATTTCATTGTAGTCTACTCCCTCTCTTTGTGTGAACCCTCTTGCAACTACTCTAGCCTTATACTTGACCCCCTCTGCAGATGAGAGAATATTTATATTTTAGATTAGTTCCAGTAAATAAGAATAAATAAATGAATTAATGACGCATAGTAGCAGCGGGAGCATTGCATGTTGAGAGAAAAAGGTAAGTTTGAGGAGTATTATGTGTAATTTTAAAGAGGTTAGAGACATGGAGTATAACGAAAAATATCAAAGAAACACACAAGGGTATAGATTATACACGATTTCTTGTATAAAACTGTACAATAATTGATTGTATAATAGGGGTAACTTTTTGCCCTAAATCGGTCACTTGTATAAAAGTTATCCTTTAAGGTAAAAAAAATTACTTGTTAGACGGGGGGTAACTAGCTGTCCTAAATATGTCACTTTACGTATGTAGAAGTGACCTATTTAAGGTGAAAAGTTACACACTTATTCTAAAGTGACCCCCCTTAAAGTGAACTGGTGTGACCATAAATTTAGGCCATGTTCTGTTTACGTTGTTTTCAATCTTTATCGACAAAAATAAGTTCAGATAAGGTTTAATAAGGTCTAATAATTTTAGATAAGTTCAGTTCAACAAAAATAAGCATGACACTCTCACATAATAAGTATAATAAGTCCAGATAAGGTCTAATAAGGACTAATAAATAAGTAGGGATGTCAATTGCGCAGGGCGGGTGCAGAGGATGATCCCTCCACATCCGCACCTGCCTAAAAATCCCATCCCTACTCCCGACCCACCACCTATTATGGAGGAAAATTTCAAATCTATCCCCACCCTAGCAGGTGCATAATTAAATTTGGCCCTGCCCCAATCACCCACCCGAGTACCCATACCTGCTTCATACTTGCCTCATCGCCCCAACTAAGCTCCCAAATTTGAAGAATGCAAATGTTCCACCTCAAACACATTATGCCACACTATAAGATAATAAAAAAATTGTAAAACTGATAAGTTTTCACGTTATGGGTCAATGCCCATAATCCAATCTTACAATTCGCAAACATACTGCTCTTTGCAAAATAATATAACATGGATTTTTATAATGAATTATTAATACATCTTCCGTTTCGAATTACTCGCTACACTTTGAGAATTTCATTATTCAT
This sequence comes from Beta lomatogona, assembly GCA_947646795.1. NCBI lineage: Eukaryota > Viridiplantae > Streptophyta > Magnoliopsida > Caryophyllales > Amaranthaceae > Beta > Beta lomatogona. The sequence goes on along the minus strand of CANSNZ010001065.1, from coordinate 3,894,408 downwards.
CTATGAGGTTTGAACATGCATTATTACTATTAGATAAAATCAAATGTTATAATGTAATATGTTGTTGATTCGTCTCAATGTATATTTTCATAAAATCAAATTTTTATACTTAACTCTAATACAAAATTAAAGATGCTAATAGTCAAAGTAGTGCATCGCCATGCGTGAAAGGCAAAGTGTAGTGAGTAAAAAGAAACGGAGAAAGTATGTACTAAGTTTTTCGGTTTTTTCACCGAGTACTTTTGAGGTTTAACAAAATGCGCCAGGTACCCTCTTGTTTCAGAAATGCACCAAATGCCCGCTGAAGTTTTGTGGATATGCATCAAATGCTATTAATGAATAACGACGTCAGTTTAACGTTAGGGGGTGCAACATTTTTATGCACCAAATACCCTTAAGGTTTAACAATAATGTACAAAAGACATGTAACAATATCATTATGGCTGCTATTTACACCTCCAATAGTATAATTTACAGCCTCCTTACCTCTTTTGCCTCCTATACTATAATCTTTGAAAATAAAAGCTATTGAAATCACAATCTCACACATCCTCTTCAAATTTGGGATCCCCATACATTAGAGTCCCATATAGAAATTGCAAATGTAGGAAAACATTTGCAATTATAGGAGCCCAAAATCATCATTGAATTCACAACAATTGTACTATAAGTGTGATGACTACAAAATAATTAATTAGGTGGTCGGTGTTCTGGAACTGCTGAGCAACGGTATATTGTTAATTTGTTAGGCAAAATGATAGGGAATTAGAGATGACAATATTGAAGAAGAACACGGCGAAGAAGAAGAAGAAGGAGGAGGAGGAGGAGGAGGAAAAGAAAATGCCAATTTGGAGATGAAATGAAGCAACTGAAGAAGAAACTCAAAAAACAACAGATTTGTTTGCAAGTGGCTACCAAAATAGGCATTGTCATGTTTTTTTATGCATTTATTGGTAATGAAGAGCTAAAACTTAGTGGACTGAAGCACCTAAATTGTGAGAAATAGCATTTTAATTGTAGCATATAACCAAAAAAGTATTGACAAAAGATTACGGTATAAGAGGCAAAAGAGGTAAGGAGGCTGCAAATTATACTACTGAAGGTATTCAAATAGCAACCCACAAATAATGCTCCAATACTTGCAATTTGAAAAATTTGAAAAAACAAGTCTTTTGTACGTTATTGTTAAATCTTAGGGGTAATTGGTGCATAAAGTTTGCACCCCTAATGTTAAACTGATGTTGTTACTTACTTTGACATTTGGTGCATATGCATAAAACCTCAAGGGCATTTGGTATGTTTCTGAAACAAGAGGGGTACCTGATACATTTTGTTAAACTTTAGGAGTATCTGGTGAAAAAATTGTATGTTATTTAATAGATTGGAGGGTATGCGATAGAGGAGAAGCGGGGTGGACGATGGAGATGGAGCGGAAGTAACATGAAATCTACACTCGTCCCACCACCCATTGTAGGTACAATATTCATCCCCATCACTCGCTAAACCTAGATCCATCCCCGCTCAATCGGAATGAGGATGTGGCGGGGAGCTCTACTAACATCCCTACTAATACAGTCTAATAAGTTGATAAAGTTTAAATAAGTTAAAATAAGTTGAATAGATCTATAGGAGTGAGCTTTATTCATGCCCTGCAATAGTAAATTAGTAATTGTAAATTGTAGAGGTAGAAAAACGTTGTTTCTTTAGGCTTTGTTTAGTAAGAAGGATTTGGATGGAAAAGAAAGGAAAGGAAAGGTGGAAACAAACATTCTCATGTTTGGTAAAAGAAAATAAGAGGGGTTTGATTAGAAAGGAGAGGAAGTGGAAGGAAAAAAATACTCTTAAATCCTTGATTTCCTTTCCTCCCAAAATCGGAGGAATTTGACAGGAAAGAAAACTAACAAGTTTTTACTTATGTTTTCTTTATTTCCTTCATTTCCTTTCCTTTACTAATGACAACCAAACAAATGTAATTCCTCTCAAATTCACCAATTATACCAAACATTGGAAACTACAACTACCTCCTTTTTTCTTCTTTTCCTTTCTTTTCCCTTCCTTTACTAAAAAAATACCAAACAAAGTGTTAGGGAAGGGATCAACTATCAAGGGATGGAGAAAAAAAGAAAGAAAAGAAGAGACAAGAAGAAGTAGTTTGTATCCCACTAACCCTAACTCTCCAGATTCCAATTCTTAGAATTTGCTGCGATTACAAGGGAAATTCCATTTCTCTCTACAAATTACAGATTTCGTTCGAGTTTTATTTTCTGTCTAAAAAGTTCGATTTCCAGCATCAATCCAAGTTACTCTTCGAGGAAAGAAATTGAAGGATTTTTCGTACATGCCAAGAAATTGAAGGTCTGTTTCGGACTAATTTTACTATATATTGTATGTTTTAAGATTTTGTAGTTATCATTAAATATTTGAGTAAGAAATCTTCAATTTCGGACTAACTTTACTACATATTGTAAGCTATAAGATTTTAAGTTTGTAGTTTAGCATTAAATATTTGATTAAGAAAATTTCAATTCTGAACTAATTTTACTATATATTGTACTAAGTTGTAAGATTATAAGTTTGTAGTTTAGCATTAAAGATTTGAGTATGAAATTTTCAGTTTCGGACTAACTTTACTATATATTGTAAGTGATAATTTAGAGTTTGAGTGAACAAAATATTGAATATGATTGAGTACTATGCGATGCTTGCTAAAACTTGAATAGTAAGTTAATCAGATAGCTGCAACCTTGATAAGATTGGCTAAATGATTATTAAATTTGCTCGATAGGCGGCAAAATGGAGGTAGATGAAGAGAATCCTTGTGCTGCTCCTGGTTCAGCCGCGGAATCAACGCCTGCGGTGGCTGATACTGAGATGCTGGATACTGTGGGTATTCCAGCGCCAGCTACTGCAATCGAGAGTCATTCGTTGGCGACTGTAATTCCACCTGCAGCACCACCGTTAGTCATACCTCCAACAGTTGCCCCTTTGTCAGCTCCACCTCCTGTTCTTGTTCCGTCAATGGCTCCTCTACCTGCTGTACCTTCTACAATACCTAGACCATTAGCACCTCTTCCTGTGCGGCCGCCTGTGCTTAAACCACCTGCTGTACAGAATGGTGAGGTTAATGAAAGTGAATCAGACTCTGACCGTGATGACCATGGTAACCATGGTTCAACTGCTGAGTATGAAATTACAGAGGAAAGTCGACAGGTAAGGGAACGTCAGGAGAAAGCAATGCGGGATCTCTTGATGAAGCGCCGAGCTGCTGCTTTAGCTGTACCCACTAATGATATGGCTGTGCGCACTCGACTTCGCCGTCTTGGTGAGCCTATCACTTTCTTTGGGGAAAGAGAGATGGAAAGACGAGATAGGCTTCGGATGCTGATGGCCAAGCTTGATGCTGAGGGACAGTTGGAAATGCTGATGAAAGCGCATGAGGAAGAGGAGGAAGCCGCTTCAGCCAGGGATGAAGTTGATGAACAAGTCATTCAGTATCCATTTTATACTGAAGGGACACAGGAATTGTTGGAGGCTCGAAAGTTTATTGCTAAGTTTTCCATTGTCAAAGCATCTCAACGTCTGCAGCGTGCCAGGAGGAAAAGGGATGATCCAGATGAAGACGAGGATGCAGAGATAGATTGGGCTCTTAGACAGGCAAAAACATTTGCTCTTGCTTCCAGTGAATATGGTGATGACCGTCCACTTTGGGGGTGTTCGTTCTCAAGAGATGGAAATCTGCTTGCTACCTGGTATGTTCACTAGCTCAGTATTTTTTCACTTTTACTAGTAGTTGGATATTAAGCTGTTGCAAATCCTTCTCATTTCCATATTTTGAGTGATTGGTGCTCAAAGTTGTAGGAAAGGATTATCATATTTTCTGTAGCTTATGAAATTAGCCCATTGAAACATCATGTGGAAGTTGTGACTTTGAATGTGTATGGTTTTTGGTAAAATTTGTGTCTATCTGCCATGTAAGGTTTGCTGAAAATGCTTTATTTTTAGTTTTCTTCCAAGATAGTTTATTCTTAATGGATAACCTCCTCAGTCTTCTTGCTCTCTATTTTTTTCGGGAAGAGGGGGGAGGGCTGAGTTTCGTTTCAAATAGATGACGGAAGTACTTATGAAATATCTCAAGCACTATGTTTTTTGTTCTTTCTCCCCTTTCCATTTGATTACTTGACTGTCCAAATGCCTGTGATAAGTGCTTGCTCTATTGTCATTGTTGTTGGAACTGGCTACCTTTATGATTCTTTTTAATGCTATGTTATCTTTATGTTCTAAATCTCCCTGCCGAAGTCTGCTCTCTTGTTCTAGAAAGGAAAGATACTGAAAAAAACTGACATTTTCTTGCTACTATCTGTGATTTGTTATGTTTGAATACAAAATTTTTCTGGGAGAGAACACATCTTTTATTCTTGAAGAGAAGAAACTTGCAGTTGCAGGTAGTTGGTAACTGCTACTGTCTGCTTCTTGTTAATGAGTGAATTAGAATAAGAAATGACATTATAAGAAACGACTGTTCACTTGTGAATTGGTAATGGGTACTGTCTGGCTGTCTACTTTGTCAGTTATAAGAAACGTGCAACATGTAGGTCACGGATAAGGCTCTGTCATATCAGTGGGTTAAGACTGTTTTGAGGAACTAGCAGAAAAGGAAAGTTTTTTTGGGTGTTGTGTTTCTGGAAATAGTATCACGGAGTTAGTTTTACCCATCTGTTTGCTTAATTTTTTTTTTTTTGTTACGAGTGTTATTTTGTTGGAAGGGAAGGAAGTCTGGTCAAAATAGGGGTTTTATTTACTTGTCTAACTTAATTTATCAACCCTGAGTAGAGTTGGCTTTGTTGATTGACAATTGACACTGATATGAACTTCCTAATTTGTTATCTCTTTCATGACATGGAGAGCAATGATTCTTAGATGTGCGTTTAAGTAGCCTATACGACTAGAAGTGCATTACCCTAAATTTTGAGACTGATAAATATTACCTTTTTTTTAATGTCAATAAATATTACAATTGATGAGAGCAAAATACTGATGTTCAGTTCATTTCTTGTTTTGCTTCTTTAGTTCATCGAATGGAGTTGCCAAGATATGGAGTATGCCTCAGGTGACGAGGGTCGCTACCTTAAGGGGACATACTGAGCATGTTACTGATATTGCATTTTCTCCTGTAAGTGACTATGTGGCAACTTCCTCAGTTGATCGTACTGCAAGGTTGTGGAACTCAGAGGGTACTCTATTAAGAAAATTTGAGGGTCATCTAAAACGTCTAGCTCGTATTGCGTTCCATCCATCAGGGAAGTACTTGGGCACTGCAAGTTTTGATAAAACTTGGCGTCTGTGGGACATTGAAACTGGTGCAGAGTTGCTTCTTCAGGAAGGCCATAGCAGAGACGTTTATGGCATATCTTTCCATCCCGATGGATCATTGGCAGCATCTTGTGGACTGGATTCTCTTGCACGTGTCTGGGATCTCCGAACAGGAAGAAGTGTTCTTGCTTTGGAAGGGCACGTGAACCCTGTAATTTTCTTCTCTTGTTATGTTTGTCATTTTTTTAGTGCTATTCAAATTTTGGTTGTTGACTTAGTGTGGTGTTTCTGTACTCAGGTTTTTGGAGTTGATTTCTCCCCTAATGGCTATCATTTGGCAACCGGTTCTGAGGATAATACTTGCAGGATTTGGGACTTGAGAAAGAAAAAGTCCTTTTACGTTATTCCAGCCCATTCAAAACAGCTTTCACGGGTTAAATTTGAACCTCAAGACGGATATTATTTGGTTACTGCCTCTTATGATACAACTGCTAAGGTATGAGATTTGACACTTAATTTCCTTTGGCTGAACAAACAAACATAAAAAGTTCTCTGTGCTGTCACCGCTCACGAGGAGATTTTTTCTTTCTTTTATTTCATCAGGTATGGTCATCTCGAGACTTCAAGCCTATCAAGACATTGTCAGGGCATGAATCAAGAGTTGCATCCTTGGATATTACAGGAGGTAAGATCTTTCTCTTGGTAACTTCTCAGAGTGAAAGCGATGCATTATTGGGAAGTTGTAGCAGCATCTCATGGGTCATGATAACTAAAAGTCATCATTTGCTGTTACCTATGAATCAGAATTCGTTTTACTTACTTGCGAAAACAGGGATAAAGCAAATGTATTTTGTGCCTTACAATCTTACTGGTCATGTTGGAATGGTTCGAAAAACATGAGAACATTCGTGTAGAGCGGGCATCGGCCGTGTTGTACTGCCCCATGTGCAGCAATGGGCCAAGGATAGCTCCTCATGGTGATTTTCCAAAAGAGGGGTCTGTGCACATGCAACTGACGTGGCACGCTGACATTCCCCTTATGAAATTTACGTTAGTTTTCTACTCTTGGTTAAAAATGAGTGGGGTGAAATGTGTGGGCCAGCCCATCGTGTTTGTGCTGATGTTTGAAAATGATGTCCATGCACGGCCCACCACTGTGTTAGGCCGGTAGTGGCCTTGTAAGTGTTCATCCCTAATTTCTCATGTATGTTTGTAGAGTAAATCATAGTCAATTTACATGCATGGTGTCTAACTTTGCATCTTTTTTAACAGTCAGCTGAGTTTATTAAGCACTCAGGCAAGTATAAAATTGAACTATATAATTAAGATTTAGGTTTTAGAGTGAGCGATAGCTTAGTGGATAGAGTCTCCCTTCTTGTTTCACGGGGTCCCTAGGATTGATTCTCATTTCTACCCTGGCAAGTTGGGATTCCTAATTACTCCCGCAACTTACCAAGGGTTCTCCTTACCAAAAAGATGAAATTAAGGAGTTGAATTTTATAAGCTTAAGGGCTCGCCTGGAATGGCTGAGATAGGCCATGGAAAGTTACTACCTTAAAGATTGCAGGCTTTAATACATGCCTGGAATGGGCTCAAATTGTAAAGCCCATAATGTTTCCCCTCCAAAGCCGGGTAATCCATTACCCACCCTACCCCCTGGGTAAACATTACAAGGGTAAGATTTTCAGTCCTTTCTCTCTCCTTTCTTTCACAATTTTTGGAAACATCGACCTAACATTACAAGGCTCTTCCTCTTCGTCGTCTTCTGCCATGGAGGTATTCATCTTTCTCTCTCCTCTTCCTTTTATTAGGCCATTAAAATTGCCAAACCTGGTTAATATTACCCCTTGAGAAACTTACCCCCTATATCTCTTCCCTAGTAAATAGTTCAGGCCCAAAAACCTACCCTCATATTTCCAGCCATTCCAGGCGAGCCCTAAAACTGAAAGATATAGTACATGTTTTTTCTTAAAGAATTCAGATTTTGCGGGACCCTTATATCTTCACTGTTTATTGTGGTGATACAGATGGACAATGCATTGCAACCGTTGCGCATGATAGGACGATCAAACTATGGTCTAGCAGTGTCCCTTCAGAAGACAAGTCAATGGACGTAGACTAGACCTTGTTTTGGCAATCAGTTGACAATTGATAGCAAATTGTATTAGTTGATTTGTTTTAGCTAATTGGCCCATCTCATTGTATTACTTGTTTGTACGGAATATTTTTCCTAAATATAGGCGTTGGCGATTATCAGTTAGTTCACAAATCACAACATGTCCATCTTTGTAGTTTGTATGGTTATTCCGCAGGAGGTCCTTTTAGCTACTTAATTAGTTTTTAGGTTTGGGTTATGCCCAGGATACTGATAGATTTCATTTATTAGTATATTACATTGAAATTATAACACAAAATATTACTTGATTTAGTGGTTAAGACATTATACACAAGCTTGAGGTCATGGGATTAAATCTTATACCATGCATAATCTATTTTTTTTTATTGTATGTGGAGTACATGAAGTTAAAATTCTAAGCGATAGCGCCACGTGGCAGTTGGCACATTCCTTGTTGAGGAGCATTTTTTAATATATTAGTACTAGCATTTTTTGCACGCCATGCGTGCGTGTTATATTAACTTTTTTTTTTCAATTAGTTATTCATTAGTGCTAAAAATTTGATTCGGACAGACATCTATAATTATTTTTAAATTTTAAAAATATTTTTTAAATCAATGTTTCGTTTGATTTTTCAGTCACTTGTTGATCATTATTCAAATATTCAAATATAGTATTGAGATAAGGAAATATAAAGCAGAAGAAAGCTTATGCTCAAATAAAGTGGAAGTATTTGCGTATTAGGTTAAATCTTTTAATATTAATAAAGTGGAAGAATTTGATTTATATAACAGAGAGTGATGAATAATAATCAACATTTAGGTTTTAAAATATTATTGGATAAATTATTTTAAATAAGTCAACATTTGCGCGGTCTTCCCATTTTAAATCTACCTTTTGATTATCCCTGATTGAGTTAGGCTTGTATGTCAGTTTTCTTTTATTGAGTTTTAACCTGTTTGTGACTTGTTTAGTAGGTTACTTATGATATGTGTTACAATGTCCTTCTTCTAAAACAGGCGAGGGAGGCAAGGGTGGGGGTGGGACATTGTAACAGTATCATAAGTAACTTATTAAACAAGTCACAAACAGGTTAAAACTCAATAGAAGAAAACAGACATACAAGCCTAACTCAATGGGAAGACCGCGCAAAGGTTGACTTATTTAAAATAATTTTTCCAATATTATTAGTATAATTATTAATATGAAATTCAAGTTTTTTTTTATTATTTTTTTTTTCTAATTGTGTCAATCAAGTTATATTGTCAATTTAATTTTTGATCAAAGTTTTTCACACATATGTAATGTAAGAAAAGGAAATCATTCTTCTTAATTTAATATTTAATTGAAATTTCAAATTCAATTTCATTGTTAACTTGTTTAATATATATGGCAAGTAGGAAGAAGGAAAAATTATTTAATATATATGTCAATTTAAATTCATTAAGGGTATATCAAACTTTTTATAAGAGGACATCGTATCCATCTCCCTTCACTTATTTAATAGAGATAGATAGATAGATGTAACAAATGTATTTTTTTAAAGAACAGGATATACTTTGAAAAATTGACTTCTACAGTATTTACAATTTATTGTCATGTGAGAAGAGATAGTCACTACAAAACTAGATTAAAAATCATTCTACTTTAATTCATTATTTATTACTTCCTCTGGTTCTTTATTAGTTCATCTCATTTATCTATCTACCCACTTTTTCTTTTTCTGTATTTATGGTTCTACCAATTTTATATTATTATTTTTTTGATAAAGTTTTCCCTTCTATAATCTACATACCTTCTTTACAATATATTAATATTTTCTATTCCCTTTTATGACCTACAACGCCAGATCGCAAAGAGCCGACATTATTATCTTAGAACATACTACAACCCCGAATCGCGAAGAGCCGACATCAAGGTGCCAAACATACTACAGCCCCATGTAGCGAAGAGACCAACTCCTAGAAATATTAAAACAATGTCATGATCTGAACTCTTGGTGTTTGGTATATAAGCGCGAATGCGCAGTTATTCAATAATGTCATGATCATAATGATACCTCCTTTCAGAAAAGGGTTGGCTAATTCTCTTATTTGTATAGCTTAAAATAACATAATTAAAGTGCATTATCAGCTTAGCTATGCACAAGAATCGTGTAAGCGATCAGACGAATTTATCAAGAAGCTGGTCATTCAAGTGATTCAACTATTTAACAGAAGATGGCAAGAGAAAAGAGACCAACTCCTAGAAATATTAAAACATATAAATTCGACAATGAAATTCTCATTAAATTTCCGAGTAATGAGCAACATGTCTATATGAAGGCTTTTTCCCTGGGTACAAAAATATCAGCTTCAAAAAACTCTACTCAAAAACTTTGAATTTCAACCTGCCTGTAATTTATGATACAATGGATGGTGAACGCTGACGAAACTCGAAGACTAAGATTATAAAGCTGTCAGCCCTTTTCTTACTGATTCTTACCAAAATTCTCCTGTCAGAGATTTCTCTAAGCGCGAGTTACAGACAAATTCACCGTCTCTTTGTGCAGTACACAATGCTGATAATCAATCTACCCATTTCAAATCTTTCTCTAGTCTCAAGATCTTACTTGTACCAGCCAGCAAGGAGCCACCGCAGCAAGAAACAAAAACCGCAAGCAATAGCCTGTGGAAAGGGACAGATCATCAACTGTTTCTTTGATATTGGTGGGCAGCAATGTAATACTTTGTTTACCCAAAAAAAAAAATGTAATACTTTGTTGAAATAGTCTCCTAAATGTAGTACGAATTTTTAGGATGACAAAACTATTGGAACAAATTTTATTAACCCACGATATAACTTGCATGCATTTCAATAACTTCACATAATCACAATTCTTCCCCCCCCCCCCTTTTTTTTGGGGGGGGAGGGACGGGGGTAGATGGAGGAAATAGGAATGAGAATGGGTTCCAGAGCAGCTAGCAGGATCACCTGGATAGAGAGAAGAACAATGCAGATCGATTGCTCAGACATCCTTCCAAATAGTCTTAATGAGAAGTTCACAAGTGTCCCATCCTTTGTCCCCGTCAGAAGTCCTGTTTGAGGGTCAAATCTGCAATTCAAGACAGCATTGGATGAGGCTGGAAGACTATGAATCCATGGTTGAAAAAAAATATGAGATTACCTTGGGAGACGATGCCGGGGACAAGGAATGATTCCAGCAAGCTGGTAAGAAGACACAAGATACTTAGCAATGCTTAAGGGCAGCTGAGGGAAGGGAAGGAGAGGAGAAAAGAATCTAACCTGCGGAAGTGACAAGAGGAAATTCAAGACTTGAGGGGCAAAGAAAATCAATAGTGTTTCACTGCAAAATCCAGAGAAATTCAGGAAAGATCAGCAAAAGGAGAATACAGAAATTCTACTTTTTCCAAGCATGCATATGCACAATAACATATTCTGACTTCTGAGGTGATATGACTAGATGGAAAATGTATGATTGCTTATGCATATGCAAAATGACTTTCATATGCATATTTATATTTCTTGTCACGAGCATCAGATAACATAGTAAACAGATTTACCATCGCAGATAAAGCAAAGCTCATACGGGAAGGATAGAGTGAAAAATTATGAAATGCAGAGCTTGTGCAACACATTGACCATGTCAGGGCAGGCACTATTACACAATATCACAATACAACAAATCAAGAGACACAAGGAACATTGCTCTCCTTAAATACAATCTAGAAGTGTGAACTCTTACATGGATACATGCATGTCCAAACTTGAAAGAAACTCCCAAGTTATGGAACTATGGTTTGGACTAGAAAACTAAAAGTCACGATGATAAAATAACACAAATGAGATGGTGCAGCAATAAAAAAAAAAAAAAAAAAAGCAAGAAATTTTACCTATAGTGACCCAAAATGCCAACTACAGCCATTGTCATCCCAGCAAAGTATGTATATGTATCCCCAACAAACACTGAAGAAGGATACCTAGAAAAATGAAAAAAAAAAAAATCATAAACAAGTAAGACAAAAGAGAGCACAAGACATACCACAATAAAATGCAAATATTCAGAAAATAATAGAATTACCAGTTGTAAGAGAGTAAAGCCAAAGAAGTAGCAAATAAAGGTTGAACAAGATAAATAGAGAATGCATGAGCATTCTGATACTCAGAATTGTCCTTGGATGCTCCAATTTGCATAATATTATGTATCAGAATCTGTAAAGCACTCAAAATGATCAGATTTTATGAAACCTTACAATGCAGTAGATTTAAAAGTTCATAGACTTACAGCAGATGCAATGACAACCGTCTGTCCAACTTCAAGACCATTTATACCAGCATGAATATTGATAGAATTGGTGCAAAATACTGCCAGAAGGCCCATATACAATTTATACATCCATCCTGCATATATTGAAAGGTGGCAATGTCAAATTTCAAAAAGGATGTCAGAAGCCACTGCAATGACATAACAGGAAACATCAAGATGCTCAACATCCGATTTTACACGACAAAATTAAAATCTTCCGCAAACAAAAACCACCTATTATATCTGAACAAAGAAAAATGATGAACACCCATGGTTTGCACAGATGAAACGGAAATTGATGAGCACAATGCCAGATATGAAACCATAACAAAAATCATTATATGGAAATAGGGACGGCCACCCCTAGTACACTCTCCATATAAGCAGGCTCTTAGCTTGACTTAGGCTATGTTTTCTTCAACTTATTTCATGAGCTTATCAATGTAATCAATTGAATCAATATACAAAACGTCACATGCCCAAGCATTGATGCAGCCAATAGATGATGAAACAGACCCCATGCTTTCTCTCTTAAGTTCATAAGATCCAAAAAGTGTCACATGCCAACATTGATGCAATTAATTAAATCAATATACATAGGTTACACAAGCATCTAACCTAGATCCAACACCTCAAGCCCAACATATGGAATGAGAGGCTTTGGAACTACAATGGTTGTATGGCCAGCATAAGCCATCAACAGAGGAAGAGCAGCAATTGAAGGTAAGACCAGTTTCCTGCACATGGCATATTCAATTAAAATTGCCTCAATAAGAATTTACTCCCGAAATAACATTAAAAGGGTCATTTCGAAAACACTATACTTACACTCTCCAAGGAACATCAAGAACATCGTCAACAAATCCAAGCAAGATCATGAAACAGATGGATGCCAAAGCTGCATTGTACTCAACTAGCCACTACAAAGATAATTTATGAGCACCATAAATATCTGTCTTCATAACATGGCAAGATAGCTTGTCAATAATAAATAATGCAAAATGGACACAAAAAACTATTCACGAAGGACTATTGCAAATAATGCAGAATAGGCTGTTAATTTTCTGATTGAACAGCCTAACCATATGAAAGATGCATATACAACCAGAAAGAAGTTCCTGTTCTCAATTTCTAATCAAGTGCGTCACAGCACCAATATATACAAAAAAGAGAGACAGAAGCAGTTGTGTAAATTGGTTCAGATAACCAGCTGGCAAGAAGCTTTCAAGTCTTTTCCATCAGCACACAAGTCCCTTTCCCTTCCCATTTAGATGCCTGCTGTCTATTGTAAGATGCTATTCTCTCCTTAACAGCAAAGACTTGTTTTTCATTAGCTAATTTACTCTCTCAAATCAGGATCTGCGTAATTTGACAGCCTATCTATTTACCTGGTGTCCTGGTCGCATATGGGAATACAGGCCTTTTAAGCTTAGTAGTTTTTGCTTGACTATGTTGATAAAATTATACAGTCTAGACCTAGATTCCTTTGTACCATATAAGCAGAGGGTTGGATAGAGGAACCTTGCAGGTTTCTTACGAGGGACCTGCAGTACTAACAGCTCAACTTATTCTTCAACTATTCTACTGAAATTCAGAAAAACTTATAGCATCACTTGTACCACGAATTTCAACCTCAAAGACAGGAAATCCAGGGATACAGGATTCTAAAAGGAGGTTGAATTACCACATAATATATACAACCAGCATGTGACCCTTTTTCTCATACAACAAGTATACCTCACCTCTCCCTACCATCTGCAACTATTTGGGGTACTTACAAATTTATAATAAGTAAAACTCCTCAGGGCAGAGATGAAATAAACATCATGGTATAGAAGCTCATCGAGCAGGAATTCAGGATTTCCAATAGAATTGCCAATCACACTCTAGATATGATAAAAACAATCCCGAAGAAAAGCTCAAGGCCTGAGAGCAAGGAGAGGCTGGAAGACCACTCTATCCCACAAAGGAAACAGATGAGCAACCCCTGATCGATAGATTAAGGCAATCCTCTCCAGCCACATCGAGAAAATAGTAAAATACAGGAACAACATAGATATTTGCAGGACTTATCCTACCAAAACAATTACAAGAACTTAAAGGTATAAAAGAGCTACCAAAGGAGCTCGTGCCAAACGAATTTAGCAAGCAACAATGCAACAAATAGGTGAGTTCAATCTTACTATTACCACTTACAAAACATGACGCATACATTGAGAGAGTTATTATTTGGTTTACAAATGCAGCATATTATCAGTATTGAGTTTTATTCAAAATTGTTCAAAGCCTTTACCTTCTTTGGGACTTATGTCGCTAGAATACAGGTTGAAGAACGATGCAAATTTATGTAAATGCAAGTTTGTAGAAACAGTTACTTCCTCCGTTTCAATTTAGTTGTGACACTTTTCAAATCACGGACTCCTAGGCAATTTCTGGAGAGGAGAGAGATAGAGAAAGAAAACAAAAGGGTCCCATGTGATAGGAGAGAGATAGAGAGAAGTTATTACCCAAGATGAAAGTGTAACAACTAATTTGAAACTTCCTAAAATGGAAAGTGTCACAACTAAATTGGAACGGAGGAAGTACAAGAAATGAAAAAAACACTTCATATCAAGAATGAGTCACAAAAATTATGTCATTTAATATTTGCCTAACTCGGTCAACGATCTAACTACTCCCACATACATTGTCTTTGTCTCCATAGTCCAACATGAGAAGCGGTGCTTAAAACTGACATTACTCAGAAGAATCAGCAACATGCCACTGCATCCAGTAACCGCTAAAATTCGCCATTAAGATCCCCTATACAGAGTCTCATTTTCACGAAAAAAGCCATTGCTTCTAAGACCTAGAGAATTCCACAATTCAAATACTAACATCCTTATCTCTACTACAATAGTACCTATTAATAATACATACCCTCCTTTCACATTCTGTTCTGCAGAAGTGAATGTTTGATTCAAAAACCAAGCGTTGACCTTTCCACACCCTCTACAATTCTAAAACTGCATAACCACCGTAAGTAATTGACTTGCACCAATTCGCACGGACTCCCATGACTTGATCACCATACTTAGACAAACCAGTCCACTCAACATACATTATATACTGGACTATAAGGGAGATTATAATAGATTTCCAACACATCAAATTCGTGCATTATTTCAGAAAGTAAATCTTCAGCAAATCACTCAACCTCATATAATAGCTTTTTCCGGTCATCTATCTATCTTCTCTTTTAATAGTATGTAATTCTCTTGTATTTAGCCAATGCAAAGACCTTGTCCTAAATTATCACAGTAATTTCGAGTAGTAGCATATCACAGGTCCTAAAAATCAAAAATTTGTCATTGCGATATGCATTATTCACATATCGGATAAAGTCGGAATTAAAAAACTTACAATGGAGTCAGCCGAGAAGTTAAAATGCTGAAACAAAATTGCCACCACCAGAAACACAATCCCCACAACAATTCCCAGAGACTCAGGTCTGCAAATCAATACACCACAAAAATCACATAAAAATTAATGATCTAACAATGAAAAATCAACCACAAACACAATTCAAAATTCACCAATTCAAAAGAGACTTAACACTTTGATGTTTCCCTGAGGAGTTCCTTTCTTATTAATATCAAAACCAAACAAATTCCGACGAATTACGTAACGAGAAGCGACGGGAATCAATCTTAGGGTTAGAAAAAATCCAGCGAAGCTAAGCGCGGCATTGATGAGGATAGATCGCTTGAGTTCTCCGTCGATTTTGAAGTGAATCAAGAGAAGATACGCGTATGGGAGCAACAAAAGTGAGGAGAGAGAAACTATTTTGGTCCATTTAGAAGCTGAAATTGTGATCTTTGGATTTTCCGGCGAAGTTTCCGGCGAAGATTGTGGTGGAGGTGACGGAATTAGGGTTTTTTTCGCCGGAGTTGTTGCGCCGTTCGCCGACGGACCTCGTCGCCGGGAAGTCATTTTTTATTTTTCACGTCTTAACGTTTACACTACGGTGTGAGTAAACTCTTTATTTTCGTGGGAGTTGAAGGGGAAGTGTAAGAAATAAGATGTCCTAGTCAGCAGTGGGATTTACAGTTGTAGGGTGGAGATTTGTGAAATCGGATGGTGGTGGATTTAACCACATAATTTGACCAATGAGAACTGAGAGGTGGGGTCTACTTTAAACAACTAAAGTAACTAATAGGATATTCTTTTTTATACTTAAAAAAAGAACAAACAACAACTCCCTCCGTTCCAGCTCAATTCTCATTTTTCACTTGAATTAAGAAAAATTGAAAGAGTAATAGGGTTTCCAAAAAACTATATTTAAGAAAGTGCTTTTTTTGGCACTTTTGTATTGAAACTAGTTTTTTTATTTTCTTTTTCCTTTAAAATAAAAGCAAAAAGCAATAAATGTTTGTTGGAATGGTGTAAAACAATACATAGGGGCACATAATTTGAAAAAAAAGTAGGGGTATTTTGGAAAGTTTATGTACAAATGAAGGATAATTTAGTCCAAATAAATTGATAAAAATGAAAATAGGCAAAATATTTTGGGACACCCAAAAAAGAATGTAAGCACTATATTATGGGACGGAGGGAGCAGTATGGTGTGAGATTTAGGCGTTTTCTTCACTTGAAAATCCTAGAACTTATCTAAGCATAAGGATTTTAGTGAGCTTAGATGGTTTATGACTTTTTAAGTTTGTCTTGATTGAACTTATCTGAGCATAAGGATTTTTAGTGAGCCTAAATGATTTGTGATTTTTTAAGTTTGTCTTGATTGAACTTATCTGAGTGTAAGGATTGTAGTGAGCCTAGATGGTTTGTGAATTTCCAAGTTTGTCTTGATGTATTTTATGAGATGAGTTTAACTAAGTTTAACTTGAGAAGTGTATTAACAGGTTTAGATATTTTATAATTATCTAGATATTATTACCTAATTGTCAAGTGCCAATATATCTATTCTATTTCTACGTACACTTGGAGCTAGTTATATCCCACTCTTAGTTGGTGCATTGTGTTTATTCATTTAAAGCCATCTAAATGAGAAAATAAACACACAAAAAAATAGCATAAGGTCGACCTAGCTCTAGGTGTACATAAGAGAACCTAAAAAGATTATATGTAATTGAGCAAATTTGACAAAGTGCTCATTTAGTTCAACTAAAAGAAATGTATTTGCTTACGTGAAAAAATGAATATAACACATATTTAGGAACGGATGAAGTACATAACAATAACTAGATGAGGACTTTGCACTTTCAATATTTTGACGAATCAAACAACTTCACATTTTCTTCATTCCTAAAAACTTCTACTTTCTTTTTATTTAGTGTCAACCAAATATGTTATTACATTATCGTACACTAATTAATATATTAGCTGACTACTTTTCCCAAACAGAGCCTAAAAAATTAGGATATGAATTTCAATCTAAATCCATCAATACTTTAACAAGAATTTGACTAACAAAATTATGGGTAGCAAATTCTTAATTGCATTTGCATCAACAAAATCGCTTGGATCAAAACTTTATATACATAAATGTTATGATCTTACAGGCGAGATTCGACCAACGGATGTGAAAAAGGCACAGTTTACAAAATTTGAACCAACCCGCGATAACTTTGTAATGACACCTTCCATGATCTAGCCAACTTTAATATATCTTCAAAATGCCGTGAAAAAAACAAAGATAAAGAAGAAGGCCTCAAAAATCATGAATGCTTCCATCAAAGCTCAGGAACCATTACTTGGTTCTCTCATCGATAGCTTGGCTGATTTCACACCTTTAAACACTTTGACATTAGTACACAAAAGGCTTACAGAACAAGATGCCGTCAACGTAGCACCAACATAATGCATTCCCTCATCGCAATCCTAAATGTTGATCCTGGCTGAAAAATTATGCTTGGGTGTTAGACTAGCATTTGAGCACGAGGCCAATGGGACAGTGATCACTGCCATTGACATCTGGGAGAATGTAAGAGTCATGAACTTTGTCGGTTAATTGTTCCGAGACTAGAAAGTAGTCAAGCCGCCATCCTGCACGGTGCGCAAAACTTATCAGCAAGATAAATCTAGAAATCCGTTTTGAATTTATTTTAAAGTTTTGAATTTGTTTTAAAGCAGGCATGCATAACAGACAAGTGTAATCTTACAAATCACTGCTATGAATTAACATAGCTTGGACACATTAAGGAAGAAAATGATTATTTGCTTGATAAACTGAAATTACAGCAATATAAGGGTAGTTACAAGCTTTCGAGAGGCTTGTTCTCTCCCATTGAACTCTTAAAAGCTCACCCAATTTTCTCAACAATTTTCAACATGCCTTCTTTTTTCTCATTACCACTATATATAGACCATTTTCCCTAACAAACTATCTAACTTATTCCTCAAGCTAGCTACTAAAGAGACTCCCTAAAATACCCTTACCCCCTAAATATCGATTCATAAAATCATAACAATCACATTAGCTTATTTTCTTCTTGTTTAGTTCCTTCTTTTTGTTTCCGCAAACTATATTGTTAAGAAACTAACTTGGATCCTAATTGAGTGTCTTGCTTTATTTCTGAAATCATTGAGCAAGATGAGATAATTTTCAGCATTACCTACAAGGTTGGCCTGATGATCAAATAATATTAAGACCGTCATTCTAGCCAATTGGCTTTATATATGACCAACATGAACAGCTTTAATCTTATCTACAAAATGCATAAAGCTACACAATTTCATACCTCTGTTTAGTTTACGTCCACCATGCCTGTAACCCCAGTAAGTATAGCCCACCACATCAGGATGTTGCTTTCTGAAAGTATCTACAAATCCCTCCGACAGGAAATTTTTCTCAAATGATTCCCTTTCTTCAATTGTGAATCCAGCACTTCTCTTATTTCCCTGCGGGTTCGGAAGCGAGTGTGTCAGCAGAGAAATCTAGTACAGGGACAAACGAAGCTGGAAGTAAAAGTCTCTTCTTTTTCTTTTTCTTTTTTGTCACGGGTGGGGGGAGGTAATATATATCTTAGTCCGGAGCAACTTTAGTAGAATTTCTGGTCCAACACAACCATCTCGTCTCCTATCCCTGGCCAAACAAATCAGCAAGAAGAGAAGCCAACAGGCATTTTCACATGATGAAGTATGCCCATCAAATAATGATATTCAAGCAGAGACTACCATTTACCTCATATAATCGGCTAAAGAGCCCTATTAAATTTTCTACCGGCAACACTGGGTTTACAAAAGAGTTTCCTTTTTTGCAGCCAAGACATATAGTAAGTATGGGGATATCAGTGACGGTGAGCATCAGAAAATGAGGAAGCATGTAAACTGCAGCGATACCTGAGAAACTAAACTTTTGCCTAATCCTTAGTATTGTCAGTTTGTCACCAGTACAACGCAGTTTGAGGTCAAATTCACATCACCTTATTAACTCTACATAACAGTCTGCCACAATCAAGCAATCAAATAATAATTTTCAACCACCTGCAGTCACATCAGGCTGTATGAAATTATACAGCAGCCAGTACAAATACAAGGAATTTGCCAAAGCAAGGAAATTCAACATCATATAAAAAGTTGGAAAAATTGACAAGAGCAGGCCCAACTATAGCCCCCCTTCCATAATAGATCCCAACTTTTGAATACTCCACAGCAGTCCCAACTTTGGGAGGTGCTTTACAATAATGGTCCTAGCAGGTTAGGTACCTGCTACAATAGGTAAACCTCTAAATCTATCACCCATGCCACCCCTTCCACCCTTCCCCTGCACTACCACCCCTCTCCCACCTCTCCCCTACCCTGCCACCCCTTGCCCTGCTCTAAAACCACCTCTTCTCCTCCCTGCCGACGGCTCGTCGGAGCCCAGCCACCCGCCCGCTGGCCAGCACAGAACCCCTGCCTCCTCCCTCCGCTGGCCAGTCCACTGACGCTCAACCACCACGCAGCCACTGCTACACCACTACGAATCAATTAAAACCAAATTTTTCACCATATAAATTCAACAAAAATCAACAACACTGTGATCAAAACCCCTAATTTAGCATCCTAATAAGGTTTTTATCAAAAAAATTCGGACAAAAAGTAAGGAAAAAGGAGGGGTAAATTGCGATGAAAGGAGGGGTTTGGGGTTCTGGGTTTAACCGGGTGTGATGTAGGTGGGCTTGAGACATGGGTCATTATAGCAGGGGAGGGGGAGGGTGGTGGTTGACGTCGCGGAAGGAAAGTGGTGCCGGCAGAACAACGAGGAGGAGAGAGAAAGTGGGGCGCATGTTAGGGGGAAAGGTGTTTCGAGGTTGGAGGGGAGGGGGGTTGTGGGTTGGCAAGATAAGTGGCGGGTTGTTGGAAGGGGAGGGGAGGTGGCAGGGGGTCAGCAGCAGCAGGGGAGGGGGAGCGGGGTGGTACGGGGTCAGCAGGGGAGGGGGTGGCAGGGGGTCAGCAAGGGAGGGGGGGTGGCAGGGGTAGCTGGGGGTGGGGGTGGCAAGGGGTCAACAGGGGAACCCCCTCAAACTTGTAAAAAAAAAAGTTAGAAAAAAAAATTACCTCTTGAACCGGTAACCCTTCCACTTGGACCATTATTGTAAAACAACCCCCAAAGTTGGGACTGCTATGGAGTATTCAAAAGTTGGGATCTATTATGGAAGGGGGGCCATAGTTGGGCCTGCTCTTGTCAATTTTTCCTAAAAACTTTTGTTAACCATTCGCATAGACTGAAAGAGTTATCAAAATTGTCATGACTTACTGCAGGGTTATAAATGTCGATCTCTTGATGTGCACAGTTCAAGTCACCAGTCAAAATTACAGGCTTTGATTTTTCTAGTTCCTGCAAGATACAATGAAACAGCACTGTGAAGGATCTGGAATTTGATATTATCTACTGAATGATACTTGAACACTTTCACCATACAACAATGCAAACAAAAAATCAAGCCATTATACCAAAAGCAAGCAGGAGCACAAGGGAGACAATCACCAAATACAGCAACCCCCTTGCTAGCTACAACCAGCACGTGGATCTTACAACAAACAGTTCTCAACCCAATGATACAAATCAAATACTATTTCTGCCAGACGTTTAACAATTTACCAGCATTTCATAATCAAAATACATAGAAATCTTTGATCAGGAAATGATAATATAGGATGCATAACAATTCAAGTTAACACTAAGCCAAACAGATAATCAGAGCTCTCATACAACGATACACTTGTCAATGAGTACCTAATGTTCTGAATACCCTCATACGTGTCTACTCAAGGGTAAGTTATTGACCATTTTACTAAATCAGTTCACAAACAACTTGTCTTTCTTCTTCACAAATTGTTTGTGATATCCATGCTCGAAGAACTTGTGGGAAGGGAATACTGGAATATTTGTATGACTCACTTCATTTATTTAAGTTGTTGTAGAGGGAACGTCGGAAGATTTTGGGAATCTCTCTTAGTCTCTTACCTTTTGGAACATCTCTCTTACATTTGTTGTCCAAATAAGGAAATATTGCCAATAGGAGCAACTTTCTAAAACATCTCAATAGGGAAACCAAGAACAACATTTGGAGTATTAACCTAGTTTATTTCTGGTGGTAGTTACTTTACCTAACTTTACTTAAGTCAGCTTTATTTAGATTAATTAGATGAAAGATCAGCCTTCTCTATCCCCACTTTCTCTACACCCTTAGGATGTATATATATATTCCATTGTACACAATGAAAAGAGAGAGATACAATTTTCTCACTTAAAACCTTAAATAAATATAGCATACTTTTAGAAAAACAGATGATGATAGATTATCTTGTTTTAGTATAATCTTAAATATTAGTAAGTATGCATAACCATTAGTAAGTATGCACACTATAAATAAAATATTTGTGCATTGACCCATAGATGGGATTATCATGAAAAGACCATCCATAGTTAAGAGTGTTATTGTGAATTTTTTGAAAATCAAAACCATAAACACCAAGGAATAAATTAAAGTTCACAAAATTTTTAAAAAAGAGGTCCAAATCTAACACCCTTGAAACTCTTCTCTCTTATCTTGAGCAAGTACCTTGACAATTCAAACCTAACCTTTGCCAGATTTCTTGATAAAATATTAGAAATTGGCTATCTCCCTTGCAATAAATCAACTTGACCAACTTCCACAAACTTTTACAAAAGCCATACCAAGGGTAAATTTAAATTGTTAAGCCACATGCTCGCAATGACAGAAAGAAGTTCTAAGTAAGGAGTGCTAAATTAGAACCTCTTCTTCCTATGAGCTTGTATGGTATCTTATTCTATTCCTTAAAATTTGGACCTCAGTCCAAAGTGTTTTTTAATACATTATTCTTAAACTAGAAAATTGTGATTGTGATAATCACAATAACAGAACCAGTAACACCAACAGCAACAAGAAAAACAGAATGGAGGAGCAACAGCAAAGACCATGAAGTTGAGCTGAGTTGCAGCCAAAGCACGTAAACAAAGGTGTAGCTAAAACGTTACAGGAACATAAAAAAGTAGAAAAAACCTACTTCTGAAAATAGCATATTTATTCCAAATTTATAAAATTCATTCTTACTTTGATGTACTGGCTGAGAGATGGGTCCCATTCTGTAATCCTGTATGACTAATATCAAAAGCACATTATTTTCAATTTATAAGATTATACAGAACTGACTAAAAAATCAAGGTATTGATATTAAGAAATGAGATAGAACTAATTACCAGTCTCTTTAGACCGTCTCCTGAATTGGGAACATATACGCACAATACATAGAATGAATCGAACTCTGCTGTCACCACACGCCCTTCAGTATCATGGTCTGATATCCCAAGGCCATATCGCACGGACAGAGGTTTCATCTAGCAGAAAGATCAAGAAATCAACAACAAAAATGTTCGTACAAAACTAATTACCAAAAGTTGAAATTGTCTCTGTATTGTTTGTCTTAAACCCTTCAACTTACCTTATGAACTAGACATGAAACTTTTGATAGCTAAGCCTTCTATTTAATATTAATTTTGGACTTGCTTACAATATTTCAACTTTAGGTCTTTAACACCATTGTCTGACATTTGAACGTTACAACTGATTATCATTTCAGAGGCAGGCAGAGATTGAGAGTTTTACAATGAATTTTACAATTTCAGATGCAATAAACCATATGTACACTAGATCATGAAGGAAGCTTAAGGTATATATACCAGCTTTCGCAAAGACATGGACAAAATTATTCCTTTCAGGAGCAGCAAAATTATCAGCACCTCATTGAATATCCTCCTGAGATTTATTAATATATCAATGGCTACCAAGATCATACCCGCGAGATAATTGCAGTACCAGAGTATCCAGCTTTTGCTATACTGCACGTCCAAAAACTATTTTCATAGCCTTCCAAAAGATCTCTGACCGTTTCTACATCCTTCTCCTGGTCAAGGCGCAAAATAGTTCAGATATCAATTAATAGAAGGTATGTCTTTCTCATCATATAGAGAAGCTGAGGATGATTCTTTTAAGCATTCATCTGACTATAAACCTCAATTCACCAAAAAGTTCCTTACAGTGGCACATACGCACCTCTTATAGGAGCTATACACTCAATTCAATTAGCAGAAGGTATTTAAAGCAAAATTTGGTTTATGTATCTTCTTCTCAAGTGCTTTTTCTTTCTCACTATCATATAGCAACGCACAGCATTGAACTTGCAACATTACATAGATGAGGCTGGCGATATCTACAGCTATTATTTCACTTGCGTGCTATGGACCACTCTAACCCACCCTTACTGCTGACTTACAAAAGGAGGGCTAAGGAGAAAAAGGGAAATGCTGAGAAGAATATTATAGAGAATGAAAATATCTAAGTAGTATCTAGAAGAGGTAAGTCTGTCCTTTCCTAATAGTTCTGTTAATAGTGGGTACGATGTGTAATAAAAAGGGAGCTGTAGTGAGAGAAAGGAATCCTTGGGAGAGCTCTCAACCTCTCGAATGTTGAGAATTGTATTGAGTTGGTTACTTGATCAATACTTCAATAGTAATACAATCTAATACCCTTGCTTCTAAATTGCTTGTTTTTAGTCTTAATTTATCTAAATTCCTAGCAATACGTTCAATCCCCCCCCCCCAAACACACAACACTCTTTCAAAAAACAAAACCAAAATGTTGGTTATCCTAATTGGACATCTATATGGGGTGGTGAAATGAAGGGTTCAAGTTGGGCACACAATACATAACCATGGATATAGATGAGGACAAAACATTGCAGCATGCCTCACAAAGATGCAGTTCAGCTGGAATAACTATAAACATTTTAAAAAATCTCAGTGTCTCACTAATTCTTTACTCTTCACTGATGTAATAGTAGGATAGCTTATAATTAAGTCAGAAACATCTTATCTCGCAAATCAGAAGAGTAAGGTTGAGTACACGAAATCCCCTGCCTCCAATCCCTTTAGCTGGTCGGGCAGATAGGAGCCTTATTCGAGGCTCAGCAGTTTTGATAATGGTAATGGAAACGAGAAAAATCACAAAGACTCCTTAAATTATAATCACTTCAGCATGAACAAAGAAACTTAAAAAGCTCTAGGTGCTTCCATGTTAAATTATTCAATGTTAGCACTGTATGCAACTGGAATGGCAATCCAAAGACTCACCTGCATGATTATTTTCTCAGTAAATCCAAACAACAGACGATGTTCATAGCAAATGCCAAGAATACATTTATAAGACACTTGCCTGTAATTTGGTTTCCTGCAAGCACAAAACATCGAAATCCTCTCTTTGTGCAAGCTCAAGTGCAGAGAATCCCTCTAATTTTAATAATGCCCTCAAACCATTTACATTCCAAGACATCAACTTCACAAAGTCTGTATCACGTGTAAGAGGAGGTGGCCTCATAATTCTTGGATTATAAACAACCCAGCCTTTTTGTGGCCTTTTGTGGGCGAACCTTGTCCAGGGTTCCTTTTCATAAGCATTTTCATCGACCTCTTGAGATACTTCTACGTGAATGCTAGCAGCTTTTGCAGCTACTTTTCTTTTAATAGTACGCTTTTTCCCTGCAGCAACTAAACACTTAGAAATACCAGAAACATATCACTGTGGACTAACTATGGTTATCACAGCATGCATATTGGCCGAGTTCATGAGCTCATGTGTGTACAAACACAAGTGTGCATATTCTAAGGACAAAGTTGGGTAAATGTAGAAAAACTGCCCAATTTCAAAAAAACTATACACCTGAGGGAAGTAATAACTAACAAGATAACATACCTGATGTATCACTAGATTCTACTGATGTATTCTGCTTTACTGTCTTGATATTTATATCAACCTCCAA
Organism: Beta lomatogona; assembly: GCA_947646795.1. Lineage (NCBI taxonomy): Eukaryota > Viridiplantae > Streptophyta > Magnoliopsida > Caryophyllales > Amaranthaceae > Beta > Beta lomatogona. Next base: position 3,869,356 of record CANSNZ010001065.1, on the reverse strand, counting down.
AGTCTCACCAACAACATCTTTTTCTTTTGCTCTACTCCGTTTACGTTTTGGTGAGCTGATTTGGTTCAATTGCTGCTCCTCTGAAGACTCTTTCTCACTTACCAGAGGACTTTTATCTGCCCAATAATACATCCACAACTTCATCAGAGAACGCACTTATATGACAATGATGCAGAGTCAAACAGCTAAAAATCCATACCATCAAATCCATCCAAAGCACTTTTCAAAGCCGAAACAAGCTCCTGCTTACGTCCTTTGCTAGACGCCCCAACATTTCTAGCCATTCATAGAATAAACAGAAGCACCACCAGTTAACATGCTTAACACATTCAGACATCAACTTTCCAATCACAAAATCTAACATGAGGTGCACTTGCATTAATTTATAGTAAGACCTGGATAACTTTTCTTATTCAAGGATAAAGACAACTTTTAACTGTCTTACATTAAGTTATTGTAAGTCCCCCTCACCTAAGACTTACCGATTTTCAAAGTAGAAAAATTGCCAGACGAACAAAACACCACGTTCCTAACATATACACAATCTAATAAAATAACAATGCATCTAATAAAAACAATTCAAGTCAAAAAAAGATTCCAAATTTCTGGTTTTTAAAGAATCAAAGATGAGTTTAATGTTAAAAAAAATCACCTTAATGCTGTTCTAAGTTCCTGAACTGTCATTTTCTCCAGTTTCCCAGGATCATCTTTCATACTTAGGATTTCAGCTAATTTATTGCTTACAATGTTCTCCTGCACCAAAAAAAAAAAAAAGCATATATATGTATTAAAAATAAATATGAAAAAACTACTATAACCCAACATTCAAAATGAAAAAAGACCAACATTTGGGACATTTTTCTGAGAATTTGGACTAACACTAGCTGATAAATTTGCCATTTTCTCCTTATTATCAGAGCCAAAAGCTCGAAATTGAATTGCAAAAATTCCTCGATGAAATTTCAAACTCTTCTGGAACCCTGCACAACTGCAACTGCTGATATTAAAGGAAATTGGACATGGAATTCATTGATGAAGTTACATTTTGACATAATAATTGTGAAAAGATGTGCGAAATAAGGAAAGGAAATGACCTAAAATTAATGAAACTTCGAAACCCTAGTAACATATTGTAGGACAAGAAAATGGAAAGGAAGGTTGGTACATTGGAGATAGAGGTGTCAATTCAGTTCAACAGTTTAGTTATGGTTATAATCAAACAGTTCAGTTGATATCAGTTTAGTTTGTACCAGTTGAAATAATTAACAGTTCAGTTCAGTTAACAAACTATTCAGTTCAGTTTAATTCAGTTTTTTTCCTTTTCATTTTCAGTTCAGTTCAGTTGCAGTTTAAATCAGTTTTATCCAAACAGTTAAAATTTGTTGAACCCATAGCAGTTAAAATTTGTTGCAGTTATTTTCAGTTTCGTTTCGGTTAATTTCAGTTATTGATGAAAACCGCATAACTTCGGCGATAATCGCATCGGTTCGGGTAGAAGTTAATCACATTCTTGTATTTGTTCGGGAAAGATTGACCTTCATGTCGGGTTTTGGCCAAATGTTTTTTCGGGTCCAGTTAAAGATTAATGCAACAAATAAGTGTTGTCGGCACTTCCGCAATTGCCTCGAAAAAAAATAGTTGTACTTCATAAAAACGTGTATGAAAGTGACATTGGTAAAAGTGTATTTTATTACTGATATATATGATTTGGAATAAGACAAATTTATATAAGTCGATATTCAAACTTTTAGTTGTATGCAAATCATATCATATTTGGTTTAAAAAGGACGTCTCATATCAATATAAATTATTATAAACTTCCTCAAAAGACGAGTTAGACATTTTAAAAAAATTGATTATATTAATGTCTTACTTTAACTATAAGGGCTTACTATAAGTTTATAACGATACTAGTCATTGAGGCTGAAAAACATATAATCGACGTAAAATAAGTTAATATTATATCAGATCAAGGTATCTATGTGTGACAGTAAAGTAACTGAAAATCACTTTGCTTAATTTAAAGTAAAATTAAGTTGTATCCATTTTGATTTTAAAACATAATATTCGAGTGAACCAAATTGATATTGGGTTACAACGAATCTCGAACTACAACGATTAAAGAATGTGAGAACAAAATGGATTGAACTTGTCACTAATTAGATTAAACTAGTCACTATATTACAAAGATGGTTTGTTCTCTTCTTAATATTGGGATTGGACCGTTGTCCAGTTTAAAATTAAGAGTATATTGTCTCTTACAAGTTACAAGACCAATTGATTGAACATAACATTTATCCGTGCCTCCATTACGATATCGAAAATAATATTGAAGTGAAACAAGTTAGTATAAGGTTATTAGATATTATATCAATGTGAAACGATAAGATAAATGAAGATAAGAACACTCCAATGTAGTTAATCGTTTATAAGTTACAATTATTTTAAATTTCAAATATTTAATTTAGGATTTTTTGACTTTAACCACCTTATAAAATCACCATTTTTAAGATAACCACCTTATAAGTTAATTGTTTTAAATAACCACCTTATATGACCTAAATCCTTTTAAATACCTACCAATTGGCAGATTTCGTCCAAGAAATCGGTCTTAAATAAGGGTTTAAACTTTAAATACATTCTAGTGAATAAAGGTGGAGGTGATGAAATCGTTCTTAAACCCTTTTTGAGGATGATTTCCTTGACGAAATCTGTTGATTGGTAGGTATTTAAAGAGATTTAGGTCATATAAGGTGGTTATTTAAAACAATTAACTTATAAGGTGGTTATCTTAAAAATGGTGATTTTATAAGGTGGTAAAAATCAAAAAATCCTTTAATTTAACTGAAACAAGTTGATACTAAATTATATAATGTATCAATGTAAGCTTACAATGTAACTGAAAAAGGCAATGATCTATCAAAATGAACCTTGCTTAAACTTTATGTGTCGCAATTACAAAACATATTACTAAAGCAAAACAAGTTGATCTGACAAGTGAAGTTGTTATTAACTTATTCGATTAGACGTTATATATGCGAATGCATCTAAACACATAAACAAATTGAAACAATTTGTTATTGCACAAGACTAATGTATACTGAATTACTGATATAGCATTAGATATTTTGATCTATATATTGATATAAGTCGATAAGTTAATTGGTGTATATGATTTACATGGACTGTTTATGTTAAAGATACTTTGTATTATGAAATACTTTGTATTCTGTTTACTTGACCATTTATGCAGATCACGTCATGTTTGGTTAAAAAGGACGTCTCATATCAGTATAAATTCTTATAAACTTCATCGAAAGACGAGTTAGACATTTTTAAAAAGCCGATTAGATCAATGTCTTACTCTAACTATATTGGCTTACTATAACTATACTAGTCATTAAGGCTATATGCTTTTGAAAACTGAAAACATATAATCGACGTATAAGTAATATTCCAAGAACAAGAAGTATAGTTTCATAAGTAATGACCTTAGAGCAATATAACTAGTATAACTATATATTTACCGATTAGCATCTATGCTTATTAAAAGATTCAAGATAATATTTCAAGTATATATTTATATGATGGGTTATCTGTTTAATAATATGAATCTTTGTTATTCCCTAATTAATTTACTGATAAATGAGACAATGAGATATTTGACACAAGTAAATATCGGTTAAATAAATGATATAAATTATGAAAAATTTAACTACTACTATAAATAATTATAATTATTATTTGAAAATGGATTTATAAGGTATGAGATTGGGGTTTAGGGATTTGGGGCATGGGGTTTAATTGCTTTGGATAATAATTTGGTAGGATTATTTGCTTTCTTAAGGCAAAATCCAAAACCATCTAATGAGCAAAATCTAAACCGTTAGATCATCTTAATCAAGGGCACACAAGAAAACAACACAAAGCACACGGATCATTAATCTTAACCGTTGGATACAAGCCATAAAACAATCTGAACCGTTAGATCATTTCCTAACCTATCACCTTCTCCCCCACCTCTCTCCTCCAAACTCATATTTCCCACCCAAAAAACCTACTAAATTCTCGCTGCTCCCTCCTTCCATCTTCCAAACCTCCACAGGTCCATCGATGGTAAAACACAGTGCCATCATCACCTAATCTACGAACAGAACACCGGTTGGCTGTCACCACTTCCAAAAACCTCGGCATCGTCACAACAATCGTCTCCAGATCCTCGAACTCACCCCCCAACCATCTTCGAATTCGCCTTTTTTGACGCCGCCGACTGTGTCTACGACAAGGTATGAATCTAGATGATAATGTTTATTGTTCATCTTCATCTCTTTTTTCACAATGCCTGACCCTTTTCAATTTTCTCTCACTTCCCAACTTCTTTGCGTTTTTCTTATGATTTCCAATACCCATCTCATTTGCTAGATTTGCTGGTAATTTTGGATTATTCTGGAAATGGTAAGCAAGATCTGTTAATTTCTTAAACTCGATTTCAATTGTTTTTATTTTTTATTTCTGTTTTTTTTAGAAGTTGGATCTAGGATGTTTATCCTCAGATATTTTCAGATTTATAATTGTTTTATGTTTTCTTTTTTTCTTGTGCATTGTTGCTTTAAGATTGTCGAAGAATATAGAAGCATTTTGAGAAAAATTCACTGAAGTTGGACATCAGGAACTTTATAAACTGTATTTTTCCTTTACTTTTTTAAATTTTTTATTTATGCTTTTTTGTTCTTCTAAAAAATTGTTAGATGACTTAGATCTAGGATTTTTTTTTTTGAGATATTTCCATATTTTAAAGTCTAGATTATTGACACTGCTTATACTTTGAAGATATATGAGATAGATTTGCACTATTATGTTATCTTATTCTACGTTGAAGTTTTGGTGTCTTTATGTCATTAGTGAAATGCTCCGAGATATAGAAGTTTGCTGGAAAGGAAGGTGAAGGCATATGCATATCAGATTATCAGCATATGGTATGCTTCAAAAATTCTGAAGAGTATTACGCAAGCATTCTTCATATGTTGTAAAAATTTATTCCATTGTAGATGAATGTATATTCTTTTATTTTTTTTAGGAATGAATGTATATAGTTTTAAATGTTCTATTTATAGTTTTTTAAGATTTTATTTCTCCAGATTCTTGTATTGTAGATTTTATATTATGATGTAAATTAATAGTGAGATATGAAATTATTATTCTTAATTTACCAATTGTCAGCTTCATCTGTGGATTTTTATTGCATTGAGGACCAAAATTTATAAATGAAACATTAGTTTTTTATTGGTATAATAAATCCAGCTCATAATCATACATAAACAACTTTGTAAACCTAACTCAACTTTTAATCACTTCACCTCAAACAAACTATAATGATAAATTTACATGTGAGAGTACTAATACAAAATTATCACAATAAAATTTGTGAATTGGAGTACTATCATGTATTTGGGTAATACCTAAATCCGGTTCGGGTACAGTTATAAATTAGTTTAAAATAATTTTAGTTTAAATTGATTTCAGTTCAGTTCAGTTTCAGTTTCAGTTTGAATCAGTTCAGTTAATTCAGTTAAATATTCAGTTCTGTTCAGTTCAGTTGATCGATCAACTTTTCAGTTTTTCACAGTTATTTTCAGTTACAGTTTGTTTCAGTTCAGTTGCAGTTTAGTTTTGGTTTTTCATTTACAGTTTATTTCAGTTTCAGTTCAGTATTTTTCAGTTAATTTCAGTTACAGTTACTCCTAGTTCAGTTTAATTCAGTTCAAATTTCAGTTGTTTCAGTTCAACCAGCAGTTCATTAACCAAACTAACAGCTCTAATTGGAGAGAGAGTGAGAATGAATGGTGCGGTGATCAAAGCCGTCAGTGTGAAGAAAATTAACTCAGAAACGTCGAAACTCGAATGCTCTATATTCTTTGCCGCCACGTTCTGCTTATGGGTTGCACTTGCAAGATTTCGAACTCGGGAAGCTTAACCGAGGACTTTGTCCTTTTCAACTTTTTTTTTTTTGGTCCACAATAGGGACTCCATGGTAAGATGAAGAGCTCTGCCAGACCAGCACCTCTTGCAGGTTAACTCAGCCTGAGTTTACGGGCATACATTTTGAAATTGGGGGATGGTAAGGGAAAACCCTCTCCCAAAGTGCCCTTAGTGGGGAAGGCCAAGCTTAGCTTGGTTGCTTTGTCCTTTTCACGTGAATAAGGTGATTTAGGGTGTATTTTCTTTCCTAGAAAAAAGATGAGAGAAAAAGCTAGAAAGAGAAAGAGAAGGAAAAGGGAAAAAAGACCCAATTGAACCCTCGAGAAACCCTAGCCCATCTGAAAATTTTGGCTCAAATTAATTCACTTCATTATAGATCTCTGCCAATTCTCTTTAATCTCTGAAGTTGGTAGCTCTCGTCGTTTTCACAATACAATTAATTTTACTTGTTGGCTTTGCTTTATCCCCTTTTGGTGTGATGGGGGAAGATTAAGAGCTTTTAGTAATAATCAATCCTCTCTATGCTATGGCTATAGGGTTAGTTTTCAATTAAATCTATTCAATTACTTGTTGGATGGTAATTTACAGACTGTTATCCATATTTTGGGTGAGCTATTCCAATTAATCATCCTTAAGCTAGGGTTTCAAAATCGAATTGGGGTTTTTTATTGGATTAGACTCTTTCCTTCATTTAATGCTTTGCAGAGTGTTAAAGTGAGGTGTGCGAAGTTGGTTGGAGTTATTATGATGTCTTTCATTCTCAGTGAGAGTTTATCTCACCTGTTCTGCTGCTGTTCCTTCTTTTTTTGGCGTGCTGATGTTCGATTTCTCAGAGTTTTCTCTCAATTCGAAACCCTAGCATTTATGGCGATGGTATCCTTCTTAAAGAAAATTTGGACTTTGTTCTAAAATGTTATTTCATTAGGAACACTACAAGAGGGGGGGTGAATTGTATGTGTAGAAATAAATGTAACTTTTTGCGGAATTATAAAACTTAAACAAAGAAACAAGTTAAAGGAACACAAGGGATTTTTACGAGGAAAAACTTCTTGGTCCCAACAAGAAGAAACAACATCAACCACTAGTGATTTTAAACTCAACACTTTTACTAATTAGGCCAAACAACTCTGTTACAACCTAATTCTACTCACGGGCCACACCTTGAGTTCCTAAACTCAAGTTCTTGAATAACTGTTCCCTTAACAGTTGTTCCTCTCAACTTCACTTGAAGTTTTCTTACTTTAACTTGCGTCACTCAAAGCTTTCTCTCTTACATGACTTCACTCAAAATCCCCTTACCCCAAAACCAAAATACAATGATCAATAAACTTAGTAGAATTAGAGTAAGAAGGCAAAGAACAAATGACTTTTATGAGAGAATGAAGGCACTAACACTTTATTTAGTTAAACTCAAAAATCACTTGGTCAGACACAAATTGGAACTTACTTAGACATAATTATTTATAGCAGTGATAACTAGAACGTGGGACTAAAACATGTGTTAGTGGTTAAATCATTTACCCATGATGTTCCTTAACCAAAGGAACACGTTCCACTAATTTTCTCATGAATTCCACGATCTGTTGAAACGTGTGTTAGAATTAATACTGCTTCCTTACTTTTATCAACAACTTTGTCAAGTAAATATAAATCTGATTTTTAATTAAAAAGTATTTTAATTAAAACCAAAAATAAATCCTTTTAACAAAATATTATCTTTAAAACATTTTCTTTAAAAACCGAAAAAGATTTTTATTTTCAAATAATAATAAAATCTTTTCCTTAAAAAGATTTTCCATAAAATCAGATTGTTACTAAATAAAAACGGTTTCCTATAAATTAGGCATTAAACACTCAAACGTCATAATTTAACCGTTGTACTTATTCAACATATGTCTAGTTCCTTTTAAACAGTTAGTTCCTTTTTATTATCATGACAGTGCTAGTTCGTCTGTTCCTTTCAAAGGAACAGACACTCATTCTCTTTTTTAATTGCCAGTGTTCCTTACCATGTCTTACTCATTCCTTTACATTGGAACTAGAAATAAACTAAAAAGCCTCGCTTAGATTCTCTTGCTCCAATGCTTCTACAGTATCAGTTCCTTGAGCATCTTCACTTAGTCTTCAAAATCCAAACTTGATTTCTTCTTTTGACTTAGTATTCTCTTTGCTCTTTTCATTGATACCTTGTAAAATCCATTCACTTAACAACATGTTAGATCATTACTTAGTTTGTATCTTTGTTCATTTGTCATCATTAAAACTACGGTTCAACAATTTCCCCCTTTTTGATGATGACAACAAAGTTACAAACTAAGGAAAATAAAACAACAAATAACATAAGAGAATGAAAGAAAAAATAATAATACTTTTATTTTTATTAAGGCAGTTTAATGATTTAAATTTTGTAACTTGTTCAATTTGTTTCAATTTTTCAACTTAGTTTGTTCCTGGTATCCTTTTCCCCTTTGCCATCCTCAAAAAGATCAAACTCTTTGTGATTTTGGGAAGACTGATATTCGCAAGACCTTTATACCATTAACAAGCACAAAAAGAAATGGTTAAGTTAGGAATTGCAAAGGGTAGACTTGCTCAAACATCAATCACATAATACTAGCCATTCCATGTAAGAAATTATGCAATCAAATCAAAAACAAAGACAATTTAGCAAAAGTCATTATATTTATAGTACTTGTTCCACAAAAGTATAAAAAATAAAAAGGAAGAAAAGAAAAGAAAAGGAACAAAAGCTAGGAGTTTCTATTCCTTTAAGAGATACAGGAACTTAGACATTATGAAAGGAAGGGGAGTTGTGTTCCTCTACTACTTCTTCTTCTACCACTTCTTCTTTCACCTCCTTGTGATGACCATCCAGTTGCTTCTTCATGGAGTTCATTGCTTGAACCATAATCTTCATGTTCTTCTGTTGCTCGATCACCGTATCACTAAGAACCTTAATTATCCCCATCATCTTATCAGTCTTGTCATCTAAGGTCTAGTGAAGGTGATTGTAGAATTTTATCATGTGCTGAGCAGGAAGACAGACTTCATGTAACACTCCGACTCTTCCAGAGTTGAGTCTATCATCACCAATGCGCATCCAGAGCCAATAACTGTCCTCAATAACCAACACATGTTCTTCCGACGCATTTTGTCATGTGCACCCTGAGAAACTTCCCAGGAGGTTACCCATCCCTGAACTACTCCCAGCCAAGCACGCTTAACTATGGAGTAACTAAGGAATTGTGATCCCTAAAATAAAGATGCATCTTATTGGAATGAGTAGTATGTTAAATCTTTTTAAATCAATCATGAGGGGTATTACATATACCCCACTTGAGGACTGCAACGCCCTCGTTTGTGCCTGAGGACTCCACATATTCGGCCACAACGACCTGTGGGTCGCCCCAGCCTGGAAACTAATCACATATTCGACACGCAACCGGTGATATAGCCCCAGTATACACTACTATATTAAAGGGCAAAGGCAACACATGAAAACCGTTGCAATAGGCCCAAAAGTCGTTGCAGTAGATATTGTAACGGTTTTGAACCGTCGCATTTGGTGGCGTTGCAATAGGCCTAGTGCAACGACTTTTGGGACCTATTGCAACGGCTTGATGAACTGTTGCTCTAGACCAATCTTTTATGCAACGGTTGTGGGAGTCATTAGTTTCATGTAGATCATGCGACGGTTAGGCTATTGCAACGCCCATTAACAAAAATAATAATAATAATAATAATAATAATAATAATAATAATAATAATAATAATAATAATAATAATAAAGTAAAACTATTATATAAGTCTCATTAGGACATAAAAAAAGGAATTTCATTGGTATAACAAAATCAAGGGTATCTACATTATATTGTTGCTCTTAAGGCAATTACAAAACTAGACATCACAATTTAATAAAATCTATCAAAACTAAATTATTGTTCCCCAAAAATAATATTTTTGACATTCGATTGGATTGACATATACATCAAAACCCAAGTTTATGGAGTCGGTGAGAGTTTCCATTGCATGTCGTTCAATTGGATGTCTTTGTTGTATTTGATCTCCTCCTTTAGTCCATCACACCTACATTGTAAAACAATTTAATTTAGCTAACAATCAGCTACATATAATACTTTTTTTTTGGTAAACATAGCAACTCATTCATTAACTAATAATGTTAAAACTATTACAATCCGAAATTAGTTGTTCCATACAATAACTAGGGGGGGGTGGGGAAAAACCTAGTTACAACACATTCATCATCCTGGATTCTAGCCGCTCTTGCCATACTATCGGCCACTTGATTGAATTTTCTATTACAATGCTTAATCAGAGTCTCCGGTCTCTCCTTGAGCCACAGCCTGAACGTATTTACCACATTGGAATATAAATCAGAGTGTTCCTTTGCAAGAAGGTCAATCGCGTGTTGACAATCAGAGTATATGATTGCTTTGGGGAGGTTATGCTTCCCCACAAAATATAGAGCTTCCAGAATAGCGAGAAGCTCAGCTGCAAGAGAGGTATTAGTATAAACGCGTTTCCCTAACCCTCCCAGCCAATTTCCATGAACATCCCGAACAACTCCACCAAGACCCGCTATTTCAAACAGACCAACAAAAGAAGCATCAACATGTATCATTAGAAAATCGTGAGGATGGGCAAAACACATAGGTACAAGCTGCTGAAAACTAATCTGACTCGTAGCCAAGACATAATCCCGAGCCACACCCGATGCCCGGGTGCAAATCACTTGGATAGGAGATGAGTCCCGACCATTAAAAACACAGTTATTCCGATCCTTCCAAATTTCATGGCAAAGGTAAGGAAAGACACTTTTCCACGGTAGATCTTTAAAAGTCTCCTGGGATGTCATATTTTCCCTAAGCCACAGATTGAAATCATCAATTCTATACACAAGACTACCCATACACCCCCAAATTTCCCTATTCATGGTACATTCCCTGAAGAGATGCGACGCAATTTCCTTATGACTATGGCATCTAGGGCATAGAGATCCTGAACAATCCCTCTAATAGCAAGCAAATGCCTATGAAGGAGACGGTCATGCCATAGCAGCCACATAAAGAACTTGACTTTGGGGTTCCATGTGACCTTTCCATATCCAGGATAAATCCTGTTCCACTAGAGCCTGGGGTAAAAGAGCCTTATACGCATCACTAATGATGAAACCATGATGGTTTACAAAGTTTGAGATAAGAAGATCCTCCGGGGAGTTTTTACAAGGTGGGGGTATACTAAGGATGCGACTGATGATGCAACTAGGGAGGGAAAGAGTTAGAGCGGATAGGTTCCATTTCCCAAAGGAGACAATGCTATGGACAGTCCTTATGTTTTCGACAGAGCTTAGGGGATCCTGGACCCAATTACACAACGGGCCAATCGAAAGCCAATCATCATACTAAAAATTAATACTCAGGTCATTCCCTAGATTCCAAGAACTATTTTTTCTCAATAACTCCCGACCCTGACCCGCATTCTTCCAAATCACAGACCCATTCTTGAACTTAGTAACTCGATTCTTGTACATGTATTTTGATCTAATACATTCCTGGGCCAAGTTTGGTTGATCCTGGGCGAGCTTCCAACCTAGCTTTGCCATGTAAGCTCGATTCATTAACTTTTGGCTCCTAATACCCAAACCCCCTGGCTTTTAGGCAGGAAAGTGGTTTAACTATTCACTAAGTGCAGCTTCTTTCTACCCCCCTCTTCTCCCCATAAGAAATTGTTACAAATGCTATCCAGGTCGTTAAGGGTACTAGCAGGGAGAGTGGTCGCATGCATGTAATAAGAGGGGATCGTTGAGAGAGTTGAAGAAATCAGACATAGACGACCCGCCTTAGAGAGGTATTTTGTTTTCCAGTTAGCAAGCCTTGATTTGACCTTATCCACAATGAATTGAACCTGGGTTCTGGTAGGACGCTTGTGAGAAATAGGAAGGCCTATGTACATACCTAAGTTAACACTTTCTTCAATTCTAAGAGTCTACTGAAACAAGACCCTATGGTCCTCCGGGGTATTAGGTGAGAAGATCATTCTACTTTTGGACTCATTAATTCTCTCCCCCGAGTCGTTACAGAAGTTCTCAAGAACCTGGCGTACGGCAAAAGCCATACTCTCATCAACTCTCCCGAAAAAGAGGAGGTGGGATATTGGAACCTTACCCTGACCAACCCAAAACGGAGTCCAAAGCTTGTTATGACACGCCTCATTAATCCTGCTAGTTAAGGCCTCTAGACAGATGTTGAACAGGTATGGGGACATAGGATCACCTTGCCTAAGACCCCTAGTATGTTTAAATTCCTCCGATTTTCGCCCATTAATGAGCACACAAGAAGAGGCCTTTGAGACACAATCCATAATGAGACTAACCACATTTGGATCTAATTGATGATTTTGGAGGCACTGTGTTAGGAACGACCATTCTACAAGGTCGTAGGCTTTTTCCAAGTCAATTTTTAACGCGAACCACACCCAATTGCCCTTCTTTTTCTGCATTGAATGCAGCACTTCGGAGGCAATCACAATGTTAATATTAGGACCCCTCCCCTTAATGAAACTGTTTTGGTTGTGCGAAATCTAAGATGGTATTATAGGCTTGAGTCTGGTAACAAGGATTTTTGTAAGAAGCTTGTACAACGTGTTACACAGACTTATAGGCCTGAATTGCTTGACGGTTTCCGGGGATTTCTGCTTAGGGATAAGGCGAATCAAAGCTTGGCATAGGTCTTCAGGGATCCACCCCTGTCTAAACCATTTCTGCACATCCATACAAACGTCCCCACCAATAACATCCCACGATTTCTGAAAAAAGACTAGATGGAAGCCATCCGGGCCCGGGGCTTTGAGAGGTTTCATACTAAATAAGGCTTTCCTAAGTTCGCACAGCGAGGGTTCATAACCAATATTGCAACCAGGATTAGTCCCATTATCTTGAGTCCTAGGGCATGTAAACTTCTCAGTTGAGTAGAGGTCCTTGTAGAAAGCTAGAATCAAGTTATGGATACCAGTCTGCTCACTAATCACCTGACCTACCTTATTCCTAAGACTATTGATCCTAGAAGCATTCCTTTTGATTAAAACAGATATGTGGGAAAAAACCCGTATTCCGATCACCCTCCCCAATCTTGTCCATCCGACTTTTAGTTTTCCAAAGCATTTCTTCTTGGTCTAGAGTTTCTATTAGGTCTCTTTGTAAGGTCCTCTCTAAATCCTGATGGAATCTTGACATTGGGTGAGTTTGGAGATATACTTGAATCCTATTCAAACGGGCCAACAAATTACGCTTTCTACGGTAGATATTCCCAAAATCTACTGGATTCCACTCAAGAAGAGTTTCTTTAAAGATCTTTAAGCTCTCCTGAATCAATGTACAATTCCTAGGCCACTCATTAAGCACCCCCCTAAACCTATGGTCAAGAAGCCACATTGGTTCAAACCTAAACGGCTTGTCGCCTTGAACAAAGGGGTCATTATCAAGTTTAAGAAGAATAGGACAGTGATCAGACGTGACTCTCGGAAGATGCCACAGGTTAGCATTTGGGAACAGCTGGTACCATTCAGGATTTGCCCATCCTCTGTCAAGTCTTTCAAAAATCGGGTTATGCTTCCTTTTATTAGTCCAAGTGAACTTAGGGCCATTAAAACCAAGATCGACGAAATTACAACTATCCATGGTATTGGCACACAAATCAGCTTTCCGTCTAGATATAAGCCTACCCCCCAGCTTTTCACTTTAATTAAGGGCCTCATTAAAGTCACCTAAAATTAACCATGGTTGATTCTAATTTTGAGCAAAACTTTCTAGATCATGCCATAGACTCTGACGCTTATGAAATTTAGGGCTAGCATAAACTGCAGTAATGACAAAGGAAGATTTAGAAGAACGTATCTCAACCACGCCGTACACTCCCTGCGCACCTTCTCCCACCACATGAAAATCCAGGATATGCGATTTCCAAAGCAGGAGGATGCCACCCACAAAGCCATCTGGTTCAAGCAAATGCCAAGAATCATACCCCAGATCACCAACAATACTCTCCGTTTTTTCCCGATCAACCCAAGTTTCAGCAAGCACAACAAGAGAGTGATGCTGCTGCATGAGCAGCCTAAAATTCGGCTTGAAAGTCGGGCGAGCCAACCCCATCACATTCCAGAATAAAACTGTCATTCCTTTATGCAGCGAGGTTTTTTCGAGGAGCATCTTGAGGATCCCCTCGTTTCCTACTACCCATGGATCGAATTCGGCCCCGGTATGTGGACACGTCCACGTCTTCCTGTGTGGCCACAGGACTACCTCGGCTTCGCGAGGGTGTTTTCTCCCGTTTGCCTCTCCCTAAGTTAGAGTGAGGCCCAATTGTTTCATGGGCAGTTGCAAACGAGCTAGGAGTAGTGCATTCATGTTGCTTCGTACCATCATACGCACATCCTCCTGTTTCACCCTTAGAATAGTGCGCACCATTGGGAGCAATGGTAGAGGGTCTATCCATGGCCCCATGCTTGCTAGCATTTCCCTTTCTTCGCTCTCTATTTCTACCTCTTTTTCTAGGAACCATTTCAAGAACAGTCTAATGGTGAGGGGAAGATGACCGGCGTCTAGCACTTGAGGCACATGTGCTGGCCGGAATACTGAGTTCGAGTACATCATCAGAAGATCTGCTGATTCGGGATTTAGGGACGGGTTGGCTATCAAAGCTTTTACATCCTTGAAGGTTAGCTCCGTATGGAACTCGTTCGGGTCCTCAAGACAGTCGGGGAGGTAGTATTCCACTGCTTCCATATTGAGCTCCGGTTTGAGCGGGCGCACCGGTCGTGAGAACATCATTGGATTTTGGGGTGAGACTATCATCACTCTTGGCTCGGGAGGCGAGCTCGGAGGTGACAAAGGTGGTGGTAGGGAGGTTAACTCGGATAGAGTGAGGTATTCGGGACAACGTGGCATCATCATCGTGGCTAGGGAAAATTTTATTTGATGAAGGACTTTGGGCAGAAGGATTTTGTTGTGAAGGAATTTGATCAGTGGGGTTTTTGAGCGTGAGAATGGGGGTGGGGGGAGGGGGTATAAATAATGTTGGCTGGGTAACGGGATTCATGGCTGGGGAGGGGTGAGGTTTTTGAGGGGAGGAGATAGCAGGGATGTGACTTACTAGGTGAGCAGGAGGAAGTTATAGGATGAGACTGCTCCCCTCCACGTTTCGTGTGTTCAGAGGAGAGAGAAGCTGGAGGCTTCTCCTGACAATTCATCAAAATCGAAAATTTATTATTACCAAGATTTTGTAAATCTTCGCTGACCTCGGGACCACACAAAATCCCCTCTGACTTGCTTTTCTCCAAGTCCTTCTTATGTCCTGCCTCAGCCGCCTTTTTTAAGGGAGTTTCCCCCTTTTTCTTTGGAGTCCATCTGGTAGCAGATGTGGACCTCCCCTGCTGGGCCAGCTTTCGGTTAACTTCGGAAACTTTTTTGGGTTTTACGTGGACCCATGCATTTCCATGCCTTTGGGCCTGACTTGGCTTGTTCAGTAAACCCCCCTCCTCATTATGATTTTGCTTTTCTATTCTTTCCATGCAGCTTTTCCGGTTATGTCCCACCATCCGGTAGTGATCGCAAAACCACGGGTTCCGAATAAACCAGTTCATGGCTGGTGGCTCCCACCCATGCTTTCACCGGGGCTTTTTGATTGGCCTTCATTAGAACACAAATCGAAGTGAATCGCTTTCGATCCCCTTGTAAAGAATGAGTGTCAATTTTTATAATATTTCCCATGGAGTTCCCAATTAGTTCTAAGATCCCCTTGTTAAAGAATTCCAGTGGCAATTCAGGGAGATTAACCCAGATTGGATAATGGACGATACACGCATTCGAGGGTTTGAACCCGGGTTACCACGCCTGAACCCATACCAAGGACCCCATGATGAACCATTGGCCTTCTGCCAAAATCCGGGACTGATCTTCCGGCGAACTACACTTAATGCTATAAAAACCTCTTCCCAAGGAAATAAGGTCCATGTTCCCTGTCCATTTCCAGATTTTTTGAGTTCCTTCTTGAGGAAATCTTGTGAAAAAGACTTCCCCACCATTTTACAAATGATAACTTTCTTCCAAGGCTTCACAAGATCCAAGTATTGCGTTTGTGAGATGGGTATGAAGATTTCCCCCTCCTCACAAAGCGGCGGTTTGCCCACCGCAAATGGAACATTCATCGCTTGCAGAGGTATAACCTATGAGATTTCCTGAATTTGGCCCACTGGGCCACTACTAATAACTTCCTTTAAGGACTGAATTCTCTGACCCGGTGGAGGAGGTGGGTCCGATGCTGTTGGTTGGTCCAGGATAGTGATCAACTGGGCATTTGCTTGAACATGCGAGCTCTGCGGTGAGGGAGCTTGGCGAGGCTGCTCTCTTTGGGCCAGCCCCGGTCCGAACATTATGGAGGCCCTGTGCTGAAGTTGAAAATTAGGCCTCTATATTTGGTCCCTAGACACACTCACATCCTGAAATTCCTAGCTTATATAGTTGATACATACTCCAATGAAGCATAATCAAGCTTGAACTAGTATAAGAGATAAACAAATGGGTTGGGAGAGTGTGTACCAAATGGCATATGCAAGGATTTGGTAAAAACATTAAACTAATCACACATCCATCTGTACAGTGCCAGAGAAAAAAGCCATTATACAACACCACCTTCTTCTTGGCCAATGCAACTAAACTCAAATTACATTTTTATTGTACAAAAGTAGCATGATTAACTATACTATAAATCTGATTTAAAAGGAATAAAGTGAAACGTTATCATATAATCTAACATTTTTTGTAGGTGTGGGCTTCTCTATTCTTGTGACACTACTCTCTCTCCACTGGAGGTGAAATTTTGTTTGTTTTATGAGTGGGAAACCCATTTTTCAGTTCTTCACTCTCATTCTTACTCTCTTTTTTGGAGACAAGAAAGTAACACTCCCTTGTTTTCTCTCCTCACCTCTGAATCTCCTCATAATATCCTCTAAATCCACACATTTCATTTTACACTCAAATCTCACTCAAACTAAACAGAGTAAGAGAGAGAAAGTTCAAGAAACACAAATGGATCCGCTATATTACTTCATTCTCAGCATTACTCTTCTGTCATTCCTTCATAGAGGTACAAATTCAACTTAAAATCCAACTTCTTCGCCTACAAATTCAAGGGGGCTCATCAATCTAAGATGTAACTAACAGATGAGTTAACATAAATTTAAGGGAAATTCGCCTATTTAATTGGGATAATTTGGTATTTACAAAAATTAATATGAAAATAAAAAAATCAAAATTAAACTAAGCAAAGTATAATTACCCGAATTTCTGAATTTTAGATGTGAATTGAGAGGAGATGAAAGTCCATCGGTTTAAGCAAGAAGAACAGTAGAGAGAGAGAGTAAGGAGAGAGAAATTTGGGGCTGGTCTATTTCACTCATGCACGCAGCACGCTGTATGCGGTAATATTAACCTACTACTTTTGGGCCTTGGACAGTTGGACCTACTGATTTCAAGCATTTTTTTTTTAAATTTGAGGCCCCTCCAAGATGGAGGCCCTGTTCCGAGTCCCATTTTGGACTGGTTCAGGGCTGGCCCTGCTTTGGGCCTTGAGGGCGGTTAGGGAGTTTTGTGTTTGTGGTGGTGCGTGGTGTGTGGAGAGAGAATTCTCTCTCTTCTTTCTCTCTCATGGAATTGTTTTACAAACTTTTTACATATAATACTTTAACACAACAAGAGTAGCTAATAAAATAAATTGAAGATCATACTCTTTAATCTGCCACCTGAATTGTCGTCTCTAGGAACAAAAGTTGGGACAATAAATACCAGCTTGAACATTAGATTTCCCATACGTAGCAGAAGAAGTATTATGTTTCTTTAGATGATAAATCGCGAGCTTCCTTCAACTCAGACAGTAATACCACTTTTGATCCAAATAAGAGAGCACGTTATGCGAGAGTCAATTTGACTTCTCTTCTATAGTCTCATCTATACTAAAGCCTAGGTTGTCAATTTTTAATCTGAATACAGAAATAAAAAATAAAAGGTAGTAGAGGGAAACAATTACAATATTTCAATAATACTCTAGCTTTGTGGCCAATTTCAGTTTAGGCTTCAGCATCAATAGCATATGAAGAACACAATAACATAAATAAGCAAGCGCTCAACAGTACATAAGTGGAAAGGAGTATATTATCAAATCTATTTCCGAATTGCACAGTTACTTCAAGTCATCTCAAAAGTGCAAATAATACCATATTTACATGAATCTTGGCTAGAAAAAGTAGTAGAAGTAAGATGAACCAACATGCAAAAGTGTTGCAACTTCATTGAACTTTAGAGGCAAGATAAGACTTACAGTCCATAAATATATTCTTAATTACTTTAGCTTCAGCATTCTCAGGATGTGGAACGTAAACTCATAAAGGACACAACAGGTGACACTACTTTAGAAGACTGCTTTACTCAAAATATCAATGTTTAGCTCGTTAGAGCTTCTCTCTTGATGTGCACCAAAATCACCAGTCACATATGGCTTAACGTGCTATAAGAGAGAATATATACATTTCTAATTTACATGCCACATTAGCACTAACTCAAAAGAATACAGGCTTGAAGGAGCTTAAGTCATGTAGGTATGTGCAAAGGAGTGAGAAAGCAAAAGAAGGTAAATTATGATTAACAAGGCACATTTTAAATTTGACTTCTTAGATAATAATTATAAAGCTATGAAGAAATAGAGCCAAATTTGAACATCAAAACAGGAGGAAAACAATCCAACATTCATTTAAATACAACATATAATAGTGCAGAAACATATAAGGTAGTATAAAAAATCATGAGAATGATCGTTATTGACTAACCTAATGAAGACCACGCTTAGATTTGTTAAAGAGAAAGTGGAAAGCTTAAGCTAATGAGAGAAATCTCGAGATATACATTTATCATAGGAAGAACTATTAGTTTCATATAATCAAAGACTTCAATATTGACTCAAAAGGAGTCTTGTACATTAATTAAAATCCATGTTGAGTTCTTGAGCATATGACACATTTATTTATGCACATTTATTGACTGATTTGAATCGCCCTAGCCTACGTGCTAGGGTGTTGTGATGGAATGATATGCTACAACATGCATACACATGAATACCCTTGACTTAAAAGTTTGAAGTTTGAAGGAAAATAGGATGCGTTCCCTTTTAATCTCAGTGGAGTCTGGACTTATCTCTAGGTCCCTCTGCCACCTGAAATATCTCTTGAATCTATATTCTTGTAGTGGAAGTGTGATTATCATACTATACACTTGTTCATATAAAAGTATATAGGACACAAAGAAAGAAAAACCACAATAAGAATCCGCATATTTTTTTATCCATTTCCTCTACTGATATTCTTTGTGTCTCCATATGGGATTTTAGTTCTACAAAAAGAATTCCGGTAATACACCCATCTCCCTAAAGTGTATTAGTCTCTTAGACATATTTAAGATCAAATATGACTCTCAGTGACACTAGTATACAATCTAAGATGCAAATTTAGTATTCCCCCCGTTTTCTTTTGTTGTTCTTATTTGGAGTCTTTTTGTGAGAGAAAATTGGTCAAAGTAGGGAGAACTTTTGAAAGCGGAGGGATTATTATTTATGTTTATCTAGACAAATTGACAACATGATGTGCATTTTTAAAATAAGTCAATATATGAAAAAATATTCATCTTGAATCCCACAAGGTATCTTCACTCCATTTTTTATTATACAGGAAAGTTCTCCAGCACAAACATGTAGAACACTAAAGGAATTATAGCATCCACGAGCAAAATCAAAGTCCTAGTGAAGGAGTTTACAGCTTTCATACAAAATTTAATCAAAAAGATTCTCGATTTTATAGAAACTTAAATTGAAGAGGAGAGTTAGAAACCCCCCCCCACGAAGAGTAGAAATAACAAATTTTTAATGAGAACAACAGTAAGAAAACATTGTTATTGACAGCTAATGAAGTAAACCGGCCACTTACTTCTATCAACAATGTTCACATGGAGTAGGGGTCTTATTCATGTGTGGCGGCTCAGGTTCCTACTTTGGCTAATGGAATAGATGAGGTAACCCTTAAGAACATCATCATCCTAAAGGCAAACATGCGTCAGTCCATAACTTCACATAACATCTTAAACCTATTCTCAAAGCATCAAAATTTTAGTACAACACAATAATCAAACATAAACACACTTCGTAACCTTGCCTTGTATAACTCTTAGCATTTCTTGTAAAAACAGTCCCCATCTTTTGGGAGATACCAATAATGTAGATTTAAGAAAATCTAAAAATTCGAATTTCTAGCACACTAATTGTAATATATTAAAACTATGCAAAAAAATTTAACATCTTAAACAAATTTCCTCAAGTAATTCTGGATCACAATGAGTAAAACTCACTATAAATCTCTCTGACACATACAGATTATGCATACAATATATTTGAATCAAATACACCCAAAATTTAGCAAAGATAAAACCCTAGTTTTATCATATCATATCTTAAGGCATCATTTTAAAAAATTAAAATCAGTAAATCCCACTAAAAATTTAACATTTCTAAAGCACGCATTATAGCTCTAGCTTCCTAAAATTTTCAATGCCATAAACCAAAATCATAAGAACTTAGATTGAACTAAAAAATCTTCAGTAAATAACAAAATGAATTCCACACAGAAAATACTCTAAACCATGTAAACCATGTGAAGTGAAATAAATAAAGAAATAAAATTGCCCCAAAAAAAAATCTACTTCACTTGTGCGCTTTGGCAGAACGTCAGTAGTGGTGCTTTGGGCAAAACAATCTATCAGTCGACGACGAATTTGGACCTCACACCTCACCGCACCTTCCAAGCTTTAGGAGTTCCTTCATTTGCTTCTCGAATTTAGGGAAAATCATCAAGAGTTTTCGAATTTCGAAAATGATTTAGGGCTTATTTTAGGGATTTAGATTCGCGAATTCGATGGAGTTTGCATTAGGTTTGAGTTTTTCGAATTCGCATGGGCTTTTTTCGGGAGAATTCATAGATGTGAGTGGGAGTTTCAGGTGTTTTTGATGTCTATATATTTCGATGAGAGAGAGTGGGAAGCTGTAGGGAGGTGGGTTTTCTTAGCAATTTGGTTTTTGAGGTTATGGAAGAGGAGAAGTTAAATTTTAGAATTTCACAAAAATTTCGAGAAGAGAACATTCCCGCTCATATGCTAATACTTCATTAGTGATAAAATAAATCTATTGCAACGGTACACTATTTAGTGCAACGACATTTCCTGTACCGTTGCAATAGATATAATTCTTGTCCATAAACTCTAAGTAGCCGCTGCATTAGGTACCCTACTGCAACGATACTAAATGAACCGTTGCAATAGCTTTATCTACTGCAACGGCTTACGAATTGTCGTTGTCATAGGCTCTTTTCAACTGTTGCCTTTGTTAAAAAATGTAGTAGTGAATCCTCCCCCACTAGGCGACTAACCTTGGATTAATTGTCCACACAATTAGAACACGCGGTCGCAGGGTTGCTTTGATACCATTTGTAACACCCCGTCTCTTCCGGAGTTGAGTCTATCATCACCAATGCGCATCCAAGGTCAACAACTGTCCTCAATAACCAACACAAGTTCTTCCGGTGCATTTTGTCCTCATTCATGCGCACCCTGAGAAACTTCCCAGGAGGTCACCCATCACTGGACTACTTCTAGCCAAGCATGCTTAACTGTGGAGTAACTAATGAATTAAGCTCTCTAAAAGAAAGTTGCATCTTGTTGGAATGAGTAGTCTGTTAAATACTTATAAATCAATCATGAGGGGTATTACACTTCATTTACCCACCCATATTCATTCGAATGAACTTGTTCCTTTCCCTTGGAACTAGAGTCAGTAGGGGGTTTGGGAGGAGGAACAAGGATGTTTTCTTATGATGGTCCTGCTGTTCCTGTGAGAGGAGCAGAAGGAGAAGAAATGGTGTATAGAGGAGGGAGATACAGGGGTGTAGGTGGTAATGTAGTAGAGGTGGAAGCAAAAGGATTAGGCTCGTTTATTGCAACCTTCATCTGTTCATAGCTTGAAGAAACAGAGAAGGAAGACGAAGAGATGGAAGGGATAGTTATGAGGGTAATCGACATTTTTGGTGAAGAAGGAGGAGTAGGAACAGTGGGTACCTTAGGAGAGAGTTCATGTTGTTCCTCTTCATCAGAGAGGACCAATGGTGCATCCTCATTTTGAATGAACTTGTACTGTTTTAGCAATTCTCACCCTGGCACTCTTCCTTAGGGAAGGTGTTTTCTTAAGAACAGGTTTGGTAGGCTTTTTGGCTACGATTTTGCATTTCTTGGCAGGCTGTTCCTTTGGTTCAGCAAGTTTAGGAACTTGTTCCTCCAAAATAACTTCAACTGGTTCCTCCTCCACTACCATAGGCAGTTTTCTCTTTTGAGAGGAACTTGAAGCTATTCTTCCTTGAGTCAATACTCCTTCCTGGACAGAGAGGTCCAAGCCATACAACGTCTTCTCATTTAATATATTACCTTGCTTAATTCCCAAGGTAAGCCAACCAGTGGTTTTACTTTGAAATGGGAGGAAAGAGAGGTGATGAGGGCTCCATAACCAACAACACAATGGTTTTCGATGCAATGTGTGAGGTGTTGGATAAAGAGAGAGGGGAAGTTGATTTGAATGTGGTGGTCTAGGCAAAACATGTAGCACATGTCAAAGAGACCAACCTCGTTCCTCTTTTCCGTTCGAAGAATAAGTGTTCTCCAAACAAGGTTAAACAAAATTTTGTGAAGGGGAGTTAGGAGATTGTGGTTGATTTTTGTTTGTCCAGCAGTTCCCCTAAAAGATTGAACAATTTTCATCTTGGGGAAAATTAGGAAAGGTGACAATTCATTTCCTTTTAAAATATAAATCAGTTCCTTTTCAAGGAACTTCACAAATTTTGCCTAAGGTCTCTTGGGAGAATTTAATTTTCTTCCACTTTACTTCAGTAGTGCATACTCCATCAGTGTTAGTAGAATTTGCACAAATTTCATCCATGGATAAAGGAATTAAGGCATTATTAAATACGGTTTCAAAAAGGTATTCTATATCTTGTTCCTTTAGGATTTCTATTCGTTCAGTGAATTGAACCTTCTTAGCCCATTCTAAATCTAAACAAAAACCAATAACATACCTAGAATCGCTTCTTTCCACTCGTTTCTTTGAGGAAGTAGAAGTAGTTCCTTTGGGAGGAACAGGTGTTGCTTCTTCTTCCCCTTTAACTGATTCGGGGATTTCTTCTTCATCATCTTCCCCAATCAGTTTCCTTCTTCTAATACTTCTCCTTGGTGACTCCAATTTTTGCTCTTTTACCTCCATATGTGTTTTTTTGAAGATTTTCAATTTCTAGGGTTTTGGATGGAGAAGAGGGGTTTTCCATTTGAGAAGTTTTGGGAGTTTTTGCTTGTGGAAAAGGTGAATTGAGAGAGGTTTTTGCCATTTGGTGAAGAAAGATCGAGGTTTTATGTGGTGCAAAGAGGTGAGAAGGAGATGAACAATGGTGAAGATGAAGCGATTAAAGGAACACGGTTTTGGAAGGGAAGAAAGAAAAAGAAAGTAGATGTATGTAACAGAATTCAAAGGGTCACATGCGTAGAATTAATGAGATAAAAAAAAATAAAAGAAAAGAAAAGATTAAAAATTGAATTAAGACTTGATAACTCTGATTCCTATATTTTTGGGATAATCTGATTTTATGGAATTTTTAATTTATGAAAAGAAAAAGAAAAGTAAGGTACTTGTGCTATAGGAACACCTTATACTAATTATCAACATTCATCAAATCATGCATGTTTCTATTACTTAGGAACAATAAGGGGAGTATTATGTGACATTTGTGAGTGACTTTATTTCTTTGAATCTAAGTTTATGTTTTGAACATTTTAATTTGCAATGGTCTTAGGCATTTAATCACATTCACTTAATATCACATAGAGTAAGACAAATCAATACAGGCATGGGGGATTGGAACAGGAACAATTACTTAAGTTTTATTAAACCTAACTCAAGCCTTAATTTTTCATATCTATCTCTTTGTAGAGGCTTGGTTAGTATATCAGCAATCTGATTTTCAGTTTGACAAAACTCAAGTTTAATCAAACTTTTTTCCACATTCTCTTTTAGAAAGTGATGTCTGATATATATATGTTTAACTCTTGAATGATGCACTGGATCTTTAGAAATACTAATGGCACTAGTATTATCACAATAAATATAACACAATTAAAATTTATTCCATAGTCACCAAGTTGTTGTTTTATCCAAAACATTTGAGAACAACATGCACCAGCAGCTACATATTCTGCTTCAGTAGTGGATAAAACAACTGAATTTTGTTTCTTAGTGCTCCAAGAAACTATACTATGACTAAGAAATTGAACCATACGTGAGGTGCTTTTCCTATTTCCAATATCTCCAGCATAGTCAGCATCATCATATCTTCTTAACTCAAATGTGTTACTTCTTGGATAGAAAAGTCCAAAATCATCTGTTCCTTTGAGATATCTAAGAATTCTCTTTACTGTTGTTTGATGAGACTCCTTGAGATTTGCTTGAAATCTAGCATACAAACCAACACTAAAAGCTATGTCTAGACGACTAGCAATTAGATACAAAAGAGAATCAATCATGCCTCTATATTTTGTTTGATAACACTTGTTCTTATGAAATCTTCATCTAATCTAGCTGGGATTCCCATAGGAGTGATTAATCTTTGAATTTTCAAGGCCATATTTCTTTAACAGTTCCTTTATGTATTTTTGTCGGTGAATAATTATTCCTCTTTCAGTTTGCTTAATTTGTAACCCAAGAAAGAAATTTAACTCACCCATCAAACTCATTTCAAATTCATTACTCATAAGCTTATAGAATTCTTTGCATAATGACTCATTAGTTACTCCAAAGGTAATGTCATCAACATATATTTGAACAAGAAGTATATCAGTTCCTTTCGATTTTAGGAACAAAGTTTTATCAACTTTTCCTCTTTTGAAATTATTTTCTAAAATGAACTTAGATTATCTCTCATACCATGACCTAGCTAGGTGCTTGCTTTAACCCATAAAGAGTCTTGTCAAGCTTGTAGACATGATTTGGGAAATCATTATTTTCAAATCCAGGGGTTGTTCAACATATACATCTTCATTTAAATAACCATTAGAAACTCAGATTTGACATCCATTTGATATAATTTGAATCCCATATATGCAGCAAATGCAATTAGTATTCTAATAGCCTCAAGTCTAGCAACAGGAGCAAACGTTTCTTCATAGTTAATTCTTTCTTGTTGATTATAACATTTTACTATAAGTCTAGCTTTGTTCCTTACAATTGTTCCATATTTATCTAGTTTGTTTCTAAACACCCATTTTAATCCAATCACTTTTGTTGTTTAGAAAAGGGGACTAGATGTCATACCTTGTTTCTTTGAAACTCATTTAACTCATCTTGCATAGCAGTGATCCAATCAGAATCAGTTAAGGCTTCTTCAAGATTTCTTGGTTCCATCATTGATAGGAACGCATAAAATGCATAAAAATTCCTTAACTGAGATATAGTTTGCGTACCTTTGGATATGTCACTTATTATGAGTTCCACTGGATGTAATTTTTGTTGTCTCCAAGGTTTCGGTTGAAATTCTCTTATAGGAACAGGTTGTTCCTCTTGAGTTTCTTAAGAAGATGATGAGCCTTGTCCATTTGTTCCTCTTTCAGCCACTGTTGAATCAGTTCCTTCCACATTTTCATTCTTAGTAGGAATAGGATCAACTCCATCATCTTGAGGAACATGAACAACATTGTTATGAAGATTTTCATCTTCTTCGTTCCTTTCCTCTTTTATTCCTTCTTCATCCTCAATTAAATTTGCATCTTTTTCATTTGGTCGAGCCAAACCTATTTCAAAATCATCAATCTGCTTGTCATCAAAGATAATATGTACACTTTCTTCAACACACATAGTTCTTTTATTGTAAACTCTATACGCCTTACTATGTGAAGAATATCCTAGAAATATTGCTTCATCACTCATTGCATCAAATTTTCCAAGATTATCTTTCCCATTATTATGAACAAAACATTTACAACCAAATGTTATGAAATATGTAATATTGGGTTTCTTACCAAAATAAAGTTCATAAGGAGTTTTGTTAATGATAGGTCTCATCATAGCATGATTTATTATATGACAAGCAGTGTTAACAGCTTCAACCCAAAAGTTCCTTGGTAGTTCACTAGCTATTAACATAGTCCTAGCCATTTCCTCTAAAGTTCTATTTTTCCTTTCTACAACACCATTTTGTTGTGGTGTCCTAGGAGCAGAAAAATTATGATTTGAGCCATGATCTCTACTTAAATCATCAAATTTGTAATTTCAAATTCCTTACCATGATCAGATTTAATATGCGTTAATTTGTGACCACTCAAATTTTAAAATCTCTTTGCGAAGACAAGGAACTCATCATAAGTCTCATCCTTACTAGAAAGAAAAATAATCCAAGTGTATCTCGAGTAGTCATCAACAATAACTAGCACATACCTCTTACCACTTCGACTTTGAATCTTCATAGGGCCACACAAATCCATGTGAATTAATTCCAATGGCTTTGTGGTGCTCACAACAGTTTCAGATTTGAAAGATGATCTAATATGTTTCCCTTTGGCACACGCATCTAAACTTGATCAATATGCAATTTTATAGGCGGTAATCCCAAAACAAGATCTTTTAATCGAAGTTTGTCAAGTAATGAAAAGCTTGCATGACCAAGGCGTTTTTGCCATAAGAGAAGATCATCCTCAATAACACTAAGGCATGTCAAATTATTTTTAGGAACAAGATCAAGATCCACAACATATGTGTTCCCTTTCCTTGTTCCTTCCAAGATGACACTCTTAGAATTATTGTTTATGATCAAGCATTTTTCACTGTCAAATTTTATAATATTTCCCTTGTCACAAAATTGGAAAATACTTAAGAGATCGTGCTTCAAAACTTCAACTAAAAATACATTATCAATGGAATGTGAAGGTGACTTACCAACCTTACCCACGGCAACTATGTTACCTTTCATGTTGTCACCAAATGTCACACTTCCACCCTCATAGGTTGAGAGTGAGAGAAACTTAGATTTGTTTCCTGTCATATGCTTAGAACACCACTATAAAGATACCAAGTGTTGTTCCTCCTCACTCTAACATGCAAAATTCAACTAGTTGTTAGTTGTAGGAACCCCCTCTTTCGTAGGTTCCTGTTCTTGACTAGCATTAGTTTTTGCAACCCATTTCATGTTGCTTAATTTCACATTCTTGTCAATCATTCCAGTTCTTAGATTACACTGATTTATGTAATGACCTAACTTTCCACAATACTTGCATATTTTGTCACTAGGCAGGTCAACATATTTCTTAGGCTTGTTCCTTTTCTTGTAGTTCTCGAAACAAAGACCTTCTTTTCTTTTTGTCTGTGGTCTCTCAATCCATTTAGGAACAACCATCACTTTGCCTCTATTCCTTGCAACAACAAGTTCCTTCTTGAGATTACAGATTTGTTACTTTAAAGCAATTTTTTCTTTATTCAAGTTTTCAATCTCAGATCTGTAACCTTTCAAAGGAGTCGATCTAATATCAAAGGAACTTAGAACAGGGACATTTTCCTTTAGGTGAGAAATTTCTAAATTTATTAGATAATTTTCATTTTTCACACTCTCATATAATTCCTTGATTTTTAAGTTTTTATCAAATAAATCAAATAACCTACTTTCAACATCAGTTCTCATTTTCTCAAGCCATTCTATATGTTCTTTACAAACTTGTAACAGCTTGTTCAGTTTGTTCACGTTTTTCACGTTCATCTCTATATTTAAGAATTACATCATAAAGAAGATCATAAATTTCAGGCCTAGTTTTTCCATCTAAGTCTGATTTAAGTATATGTTGGTTTACCTCAACATTTTCTTCATCTTCCTTTCTGTCAGTGTTTGCCATGAGGCAAAGATTTGTAGTTTCTTCATTTTGTTGTTCCTCTTCCTCTTCAGTCTCTGAATCTCCCCAAGTTGCTATCATAGCCTTTCGAGCGTTCGCTTTAGAGAAAGGTGCTTTTGTTTCCGTGTTCATTTCAGCGAAACGTTCCTTGTCGTTTTCCCAAAGTGGACATTCCTTGATGAAATGATCTGTACTACCACGCAACATTTAAGTACAGAAAAATTATACATTATATAACGATGGCTAACAAGAAGCTTAGTTTTAAAAGGTGCACCGAAGCACAAGGCACAAAGCACACCGAAGCGCAAGGCGAAGACACACACATCTTGTAGGCGAGGCACACACATTTTGTAGGCGAGGTGCACCTTTGGTGCCAAAAAACTCAGAAATCAAATAAATGAACATTGTTATACTTAAAACAATATTAAAGACCCAAAAAAGGTATAAGAAAGCATAGTTCATCGCTAGAATACCGAAACAAGTCAAAGTACTAAGCATAAAGAAAAGCAAACAAAATTTTCAAGATTAGCCCACTAGAACAACTAAAAATTTAAATTTTCATCACCAACAGTCAACACACTACAATTCAAATGATATCCCAAAAATATTAAATTAAAGAAGCATGTAAAGGGATTAAAAAAAATAACAGCTGCGAGTCTGCCATATGGAAAAAACTGTAGTGAAGATGAAATAAAAAATTTAATTATATTCTACTATAAGGAAAAAGTTACTACGAGAGAAAAATAAGAAAAAGAATACCGACTGGGAAAAGTTAAGAAACGTGACGAATTAAGAAGAAAGAAGAACGTGGAAGAAGAGAAGATCAGAGAAGAAGATAGGAAATAAAGGCGAAAGAAAGACAGAAGAAGAAGAGAGAAGAAGATAACAAACAAAGAAGAAGAAAGAAAGACAGAAGAGGAAGAGAAGATAAGAGAACTTACCCGCTAGGCCGCCGCCACCGGCGAGGAAGCGACAACCAAACAGCGACCACTAGAGACAAAATGACACCACTGGAGCAACTGGCTACCACCGGCAACGTCCAACAGCAAGCAGCAAACAGGTGCAATTCTAGATCTAAGGTTTCTACCCACACAGCGTGTCGAGCAAATACATTCAAAAACATGAAAACATGGAAAATTAAAAAAGGGGCGATGGCTGTCATGAGCTCCTCAACTCCAAAAGCGTGTGCCTTAACAGATGGATGCAATTTTCTCACCGCCTTGGCTCGCCTTGCGCCTAAGACGCGCTTTTTAAAACTAATTCAAGAAGTCATTGACTATTTTAAGAAAATGAACTAGTCAAACAACATTGTAAAGAAATTAACCTAGAAAGGTGAGTAAACATTGTAGAGATCATCATTAATATGATTGTAAACCGTACCGCTGTCATATCACAAACTGTGTCAAATGGATGAGAACATTGATAGGGTTTAATGTCCAGTTTTGTGCTTGGTATTTCGTAGATCATTGTAAATGGTATATCCTCAATCATAGCAGACGAATCCACTCCCGACCAGCCATCACTTGTAGATGAACCATTTTTTAAGAAAAAACTGGATTAGTTTTTCATCTAGAAGACTTTGTTTCACAAATGTTTTCAAACCCAAAATAAAATCAATCCTCTCTTTGGACGACCAAAAATATGGGTAGTTCACTAACCAATAATATAGGATATAATTCCTGAAAACAAAAAATATGTTTTGACATTATCTTTAGAATATAGAAAAATATCCAAATCAGACTAATTACTATGTTTCAAATAAGGTTAAAAACATACAACTTATGTGGAGTCAAAAATACAAGCAATATCATCAATTCTTTGGGAAAATTTTAAAACTCATCAACTTTATCTTCATTGAATGGAAAAGTGATGGTCTCTTGCATTTTTCCAATCAAAATTGTTATATCATTTCGATCCTTTCACTCCTTTCGAGATCTAATAAAGGAAGAAATTTCCCTCGACCTCTCACATCGACATAGACAATTAGACTAATTACTAAGTTTCAAATATGGTTAAAAAGGGGATTTACATGGTTAGATTTCATACAATGGAGAATAGGGATAAGGTCGTGAATGGTGGTTATCCTTTTTTTGATGGTAAACCGATTATGGTTAAGGCTTGGCACCAGAACATTGATTTTAAGAGAGATGAGATACGCCAGGTGCCTATTTGGATTCAATTGAATCTAGATTTCAAATACTGGGGACAGAATTGTTTACAGAAGATTGTGAGTGAAATTGGCAGGTTTGTGAAAGTGGATAATGCAACATTGAAGCGTGAAAGACTACAGTATGCAAGGGTGTTGGTTGAGGTGGATGTATCTCAAGCATTCCCTGATGAGATTATCTTTGAGAATGAATTGGGACAGTATACTTATGTGAATGTAAAATATGACTGGAAACCAGTGTTTTGCAGTGTCTGTAAGGTGTTTGGTCACTGTGATCAAGAATGCAGGAAAAAGAAACAGGCATGGGTACCTAGAAGGGTGCCTACTGAGCAGAATGTAGTTCCACAACCAGCTGTGATTGAAACTCAAAAACAAGTAGACCCTGAAGGTTTCCAACAAGTTAGTAGGGTTGTGAGATTGCCTACTAGCCCAGTTGTTACAACAATAATTAGAAACTCTTTTACTGCACTGGCTGAGGATCATGATATAACTGAAAATGATAAGGAGGAGTATGGGTCAAGAACTGATGCAGGGGGAAGGAACTCCTCCTCACCTAATGGATAGTATTTGTTCTTGGAATGTCCGGGGGCTGAACAGCCCAAGGAAGCAGAGAGTTGTGAGGGACTTTCTTTCTCAACACTCTGTAGGGTTGGTTGGCTTGCTGGAGACTAAGGTAAAGGCTGCTGAGCTGGGCAGTCTTTATCAAGTTATGTTTTAAACATGGTGTTTCACCTCCAATTTGGCTTTTCATCCTGGTGGAAGGGTCATTTTGGCTTGAAAACCATGTGTTTTTTCTGTTGATATTAGAGGTGGAGCTAGTCAGTGGATTCATTGCTATGTGAATCCTAAAAATGGTGCTAGAGGATTTGATTGCATCTTTGTTTATGCTTTCAATGAGAGAAACAAAAGGGAGGTATTGTGGGAGGAGTTAAAGAATTTGGCTCAGAAGATAGAGGGTCCTTGGGTAGTTGGTGGTGATTTTAATTGTGTGTTGAACTGTGATGAAAGAGTGGGTGCTCCAGTTAGGCAGTGGGAGATGGAACCAATGAGAACATGCCTAATGGAATGTGGATTACATGATATTAGTAGTTCAGGTAATAGGTTCACCTGGACAAATAAGCAGGAAGGGGGTGCTGGAGTGTTTTCGAAAATTGAGAGGGTGTTGATGAATACTCATTGGGATGACATTTATGCAAGTGCAGGAGCTGCTTTCTTGAACGAAGGTGAATTTGATCATACTCCTTGCCTTCTATCATTCCATGAAGGTAGTAATCATTGTAAAAAACCTTTCAAATACTATACTATGTGGAAGAGCTCTCCTAAGTTTGATAATCTTATTCAAACTTGTTGGTGTGATGATATTGAGGGGAATAGGATGTTCAAGGTGCTTCAAAAACTAAAGAGGGTGAAGAAAGAGCTGAAAGATTTGAACAAATCAGGGTTTATGCAGCTTGAAGCAGAGGTGATTAGTGCTGCAACTGCTATAGGTGATATTCAAACCAGAATGCATTCTGATCCTGGTAATGCTGTTTTAGCAGATGAGGAGGTTAGGGTTGTCAATGAGTATAAAAACAAACATAAAGCCTACATGTCTTTTCTTAAGCAAAAAGCTAAAGCTACATGGTTGAAAGATGGTGATGATAATTCTGCTATATTTCACCAGAGCATTAGACAGAGGAGAGTCAAGAATTCTGTGTATGGCATTTATGATATGGCAGGGTGTTGGCAGGACACAAGTGACAAGGTGAAGGAAGCTTTTCTTGATTATTATAAATGTTTGCTTGGTGTAACAGAGAATAACATCACTCCTGTCAACTGGGAGGTGGTGAGGTCTGGTGCAATTCTCACTCAGGTTCAAAAGAATGATTTAATGAAACCTTACTCTCCGGAAGAGGTGAAGGAGGCAATTTTTTCCATTGATGGTAATAGAGCTCAAGGGCCAGATGGTTTTGGTAGCTTCTATTTCAAGGATATATAGAGGATTATTGGTGATGAGGTGACTGCAGCTGTCCTTGATTTCTTTGAACATGGTAAGATGCTAAAAGCCTTAAACACAACTCTAATTACTCTTATTCCTAAAAATTCTTGCCCTAAGAATGTTAGTGAGTTTAGGCCTATTTCCTGCTGCAACACATTATACAAATGCATCACTAAGATGATTTGTAATAGGCTAAGGCTTGTTCTTCCTAATCTGATTGAAGAGACCCAAGGGGCTTTTGTTCATAGTAGGCAGATTGTGCACAATATAATGATTGTCCAGGATTTGGTTAAGCATTATAATAGGAAAGCTGCTAGTCCTAGTTGTATTATTAAGCTTGATATGCAAAAGGCTTATGATACAATAGATTGGAGTTTCTTGAGATATATGTTGATGGCCCTGGATTTTCCTGTTGGATTTGTGGATCTTGTTATGGAATGTGTTTGCACTCCTATGTTTTCCTTGATGATTAATGGGGAATCACATGGTTTTTTTGCTTCAAAGAGAGGGCTTAGACAGGGTGACCCCTTATCCCCTCTTCTTTTTGTGATTTGTATGGAGTATTTGGCTAGAATTTTGGCTAAAATGAGTGCTTTAGATCAATATTACTATCATCCTAGATGCAGTTCCATCAAACTCACTCATCTGATTTTTGCTGATGACTTGATCTTGTGCTCAAAGGGGGATTTTGCTTCTGTCTACTTAGTTGAGGGCTTTCAGATTATTCTCAGAGTCTTCTGGCCTGAAAACTAATGTTCAGAAATCTGCCTTATACTGATGTGGAATGAATGAGGAAGATATTGGCAGAATTCAGAATGTGTCTGGTATTATGAGGGAAGCTATGCCTTTCAGATATTTAGGTGTTCCCATTCATGCTAAGAGAATAACCGCTGCTTAATGTGATTGCCTAGTTGATAAAATGACAGCCAAGATAAGAGTTTGGAGCTCTAAGAATATATCTTACTCTAGTAGAGTTCAGCTTGTTAACTCAGTCCTTATGAGTATTCATGGATTTTGGGCACAGATTTTTATCTTGCCTGCAGGAGTCATAAAAGACATTGAGAATGTTTGCAGGGCCTTTTTATGGTCTGGAAATCAGTTTTGTTCAAAAGGGGGTTATGTGGCTTGGCAGGAGCTTTGTAATAGTAAAACCTCAGGGGGTTTAGGATTCAGAAATGTCAAAGCATGGAATATTGTGTGCTTGGGAAAGCACGTATGGGATATAGCAAAAAAAAAAGACAATGTATGGGTTCGATGGATCCACTCTGTCTATCTTCATGATGCTCAATGGTGGGATTATAAACCCACAAATGGTGGTAGTTGGTACTGGAAAAAACTTTGTGCTGTAAAGGAACAATTCAAGCAGATTTTAGTAGACAAGAATTTCAGGGTATGCAATATTACTCTATGAAGATGGTGATGCAAAGGCTTATTGAACAAAAGCCACCTGTACACTGGGATGCTTTTGTATGGAACAGGCTCAGTATTAACAAATACAAGTTCATAAATTGGCTGGTAATGAGAGGGAGATTGCATACAGCTGACAGAATAGCGGTTTATGATCAATCTGTTTCACCTAATTGCTGTTTGTGTGGAGTTGATACAGAAACTCAGGCTCATCTATTATTTCAATGTTGCTACAGTAAGCAAGTTATTACCCTGATTAAAAGTTGGATGAATATTCACACCGCTGTGGATGATTTAGTTCGATTGATCAAATGCATTTCTAGCTTTAGAAGATCAAAGTTTCAGAAGGCAGCATGTAATGCAGCTATTGCAGGAGCAGTTTATGGCATTTGGTATGCAAGAAATGATTGCAAATGGAACCATAAAGTCCCCACAGTTCAGAGTCTTGTGAAGACAATCAAAGAAAATGTTCGACGAAGAATTTTTCTTGTTATGCCTAAAAAAGTTTCTAGGAATGACACTAACTGGTTTTATACTTTGTAAGTAGTGGCTATTGTGTTGGTGTGTTAATTGTTTTTTTTTTTGCCCTTTCTAGGGTGGAGGGGTCCAACCTAGTTGGTTTGTTCTTCCCTAGTTAAGGTGTTAGGTTGTAAAGTTTGATTTTGGTTTAATATACTGATTAATTACTTAGCAAAAAAAAAAATGGTTAAAAACATACAACTTCTGTGGAGTCAGAAATACAAGCAATATCATCAA